>CM035122.1:112329722-112929722 GCA_020205555.1 Panax stipuleanatus
CCCTGTAAAGAATGAAGATTAACCCAAACTGCGAATCAGAACCAGTCATGTGGTTATCTGGGCTTTCAATGGGTCTCGCCGAGAAGCTATGGGAGAGATTGAGCTTCCACTGGAGATTAGTCCCCACACTTTCTATGTATCCTTCCAGGTACTTAACATTCCACGGATACAACTTGTTGCTGGTAAGTCGTGGATCCACATGGCAAGAGCAGTTTCATCCACCCTCCATCAGCAGCTTAAGTACATTATCAATGGCAACCTAATCACAGTCAATGCGGAACCAGAGTACCCTGTCTGCATACAGGGAGACATGCCGGTGATTAGTCTGGATGTAGGGATTGCGTAATACCCGAGAATTTTCATTATATAAATATATTCATGGAAATGAGAATTTATTTGAATATAAATGATTTGTGTTATGAGAATGAATTAATTCAATTATATAAAAAAATTGAATAATTATAATAATTGAGAAATTGATGGGTTTGCGATAAACTCATTGATAGCCTTATGTGGCACAGTGACGTAATATGAGAATGATTATATTAATTTAAGCAAACAGTTAATCTATATTAATTGTAGATATTAATTAATTGTTGTGGAATATTAACTGTGATTGATTAATAATATGTGATTATTATTATTGCAAGAAATATAATAATATAATAATAATAATAATAATAATATAATAAAATAATAATAATAATAATAAAACACTTGGTTATAAATATGCTGGGAATTATATTTGTTAATGTGATAATTAATCCTATGATTATTAATTAGGTGTTATTAAGATGAGGAATGGATTAATTAATATTATTGTTAATTAATCAAAAAGATGAATAATTTATTTATTTGACATTATGAATAATAAAACAAATAAGTAAGTTATGAATAAAATGAGGTTGTATTAATTGTTACATGCAAGCATGCGAATTAAATGTAAAAGGTATGGTAGCTACCTATATGTTGTATGAAGTAGTGCAATGTGGTTATACAATTATACGTAAACTATATAGTAAAGATATTGAATTGAGAAAGCTACATGAATGCTTAGGTGACAATTGTGTATGAGTATACATTAAAATAATATGTTATGGATATATATAATCAATTGTTGATTGTAGAATTTAATAATAAATGTGATAGTATCCAATTAAATTATACCGGTGTAATAAAATGTACATGGATTATATGTGTGTAAATTACATTTACTACATTGTATGAATTACATAGTAGTATTATTGGGATTACATTGTAATTTTAATTGTAATCTAAATATACAGTATGTATATATATGAGCTAACCTAAGTGTATAATATGTTATAACATTGCATTGTACAAATTGATAGAGTGCTGAGAGTGATATTGCCTTGTCCCATATAATAAACACAAACCTTATTCACGTGAAATGCATCATGAAGCTAGCCTACTCTCTTCTCTCAAACTCAGCATTCTAGCAAATCATGATATGGGGAGTGGGCACAACAGTGTTCTTCAACCACTCTACCAACTCTTCCTTAGCTGATATACAAAGCTTCAATCTATTGGTTCAATTTAATGGACAATTGCATTGTCTGTGTAAGGATTTCTCTATAAATAAAACCCATCTCTTTCATATTTTCAATTGCTGAGATTTGCTAAGTGTTGAAAGGGAGAGCATATACATATATCAGTGATAGCATTCTCTGAGGCTGAGAGAGTTCTTATTAGCAAGTTCGATTTCATTTACAGAGGTATAATCCCTCTTCCTTGCTTATCATTTTCATCCTCTGACAAAAACTCCATTTCTTATTTCTGTCAAAAATCCAAATTCTCGATCATATGAAATTGAAGTAATTAAATTGTAGAAAGCTTGTGTAGTGTATTGTGGACTTACATACATGTTGGAACTACAATATAGCTCACAAGCTCATCGTTCTTTATTTTCGTTTTCTGTTCTGAGATTTCTGTTTCAATTCCTGAATTTAGTTGGAGTTCATGAAATTGGGAATTGATAAATGGCGATTGACTGTTATATAGCATATATATATATATATATTAGTAAGTTAAAGAAGTCTAATAGCATCTGGGTATGTTAAAATAGATGAAATGGGAGGTTTTGGGTCGGTTTCGGCTGCAGTGTGAACTGCAGAAACTGTTCCCACGCAGCAGCCCCATTGTCCGCGCCGCAACGCCTCTCGCGCCGCGGCGTCAGCTTGATGCTGTTGTTGCCGCGCCGCAGCGCCTCCCGCGCCGCAGCGCCTCCCGCGCCGCAGCGCCTCCCGCGCCGCAGCGCCTCCCGCGCCGCAGCGCCTCCCGCGCCGCAGCGCCTCCCGCGCCGCAGCGCCTCCCGCGCCGCAGCGCCGGCCTCTGTGTGCTATTTTCTGCACCCTGCAACAAAACTGTTATGTACTAATTGTTTGATTTTGTTTAAACAAGCATGGAAGCATAATTAATACATATATATAACCTAATGAGGCAATGTAAACATGTTTTTAGTATATTAGCATGCATGGTTAACAAAACGACATGAAGTTTGGAAACGAACTTAAGTTTTATAAACAATCATTAACATTATAAAGCATGAGTATATCTGATTTTTGATACGTGGTAGAGCGGCTTAGAAATGCATGAAATGAATTGATGACTTGTGTATATATTGTTTCATAGTATAACGTGAGCACGTGGATCACGTTAAATGAACTTTACTAGTGAAAGTATAAGTTTTTGATACGTAAATCTTAACATGTTATTGTAAGTTTCATATTCTGATATTTATGGACACATGTGATAGTACTCTTAGACTCATTTCATGTGTCATGCATGTATATATACCATGATTAGTTGCCATGATTCAAGTTTAGCGTAAACGAAGCATGTTTTCAAGATAATAAACAATGCTAGGCTACATATATGCTCTACGAGTACTCATGAGCATGCCTAATACAAGTTAATATAAATACCTTAAGTGTTTTGAAAGCAAGCATGATAGGCTTTATAAATTTCATAACCTTGAATGACCGCAAGTATCGACCTAGAACCTATATCACATATGTTTGGAACAAGGGAAGGTTATACGAATATAAAAAGACTCTTTAACATGTGTATATACTATGTGATATATATGAAATCGATTTTTGACTGTTAACTTAGAGGAATGCCATAACTTGCTAAAATGAACTATATTTAGTATTGATTGTGGTCTTATGTGGTATTACTAATATGAGGGCATGTTTGCTAATTATTGCGTTCTTATATGATATGAGAATGTGTTTAAACTCAAAGGAGGAACGTTAAGGATAGAAATTATATTCTATATAACTGTGTAGCTAGGTTAAAACTTAGCTTATGTGTTGATCGTATATTCGAAGACAGAATGTGAAGTTAAATTATATGACTAATGGATATCATATATATATACGTAACTATGTTACGATAGGAATTTGAAAAGTGTTGGCTAACTTTATGTGGATAGACTACGCTTAAGGAAAGTATCCTAAACCCTTGCATTACTTTATTCAACGGATATCGTAAGCGAGTATCTAAACCTTATCTCTTTGGATACAAGTATTCTATCTTTGTATATTGCGAACTAGTTTCCTACTTAATCGTTTGAATTGAATTAGCATACTTGAACTCTTATTTCATTAAAGCTATTATTCATGTTGAACTTAGTATTGTTCTTAAAATATTGTGAAAGTGTCTATGCCATTTGATTCAGCTAGACTTATGTTATTGAAAAGCAACCCAAAACTAATTGATTGGTGCGGGATCTTGTATTTGACTGAGAAGAACAACCTTCTTTGAAGGGAATATATAATTATCGGAGAACCGACGTGCACACTTGAGTATGATTGATTGTTATGCATAACGATGGTGCTTTAGGCTGATCATCTGTTGTACCTGTTTTTGTTGGATTTTCAGTTTATTACTGTTAATTCTAGTAGAAGTTCATAGTCCTTAGTGACTGCTCAGTATTCAGTTATCTTAAAATCTTGAATTGATTTATTATTGAATCACATTGATATTATTCTGTCCGTAGCGACTATTATTGAAAACTGTTGATATTCTTGTTATCCTTGAATTATCAAACCTTGTTATACCCTTTCGAGAATTAAGAATTATATCACTTACCCTTATTGTATATTACTTGCTGGGCAACTTGTGCTCATTCTTTCTTTCCCTAAAACATTTCAGTTAAGGCAGAGCATGGCGAACCTTCGGGCATTGATAAGGGCAAGGGCAAGGCTACCAACTAGCTTGTCTCTTATGTTTTAAATATTTTAATATTGTATTAAGATGATGTAGTAAGACTGAATTTGATTATGTTTAAGCTTAAGTTAGATTATGTAATAAGTCGATAATTGATATTATTATGTAGTCTATTAAGTATTGTAGGTTGCGAGACTTGGGGGAATAATTATAATAAATCATTATAAATTATTCTATAATAGATTTTTCGCTATGATTGTGTGATATTTAGTTATTATTATTGTGATGTATTACCATGAGCACGTGATGAACCGAATTTTAGAGACCCCGTGACGGTCCTGGAATTTGGGGGCGTCACAGATTGAACCTGCAAGTTTTCAAGCACTGGAGGTGAGCAATATTCAATACCTATCAGTTGGGGCACTAGCCTTAAAACTAAAGGTCTCTCCCGAAGTGATGACAGTGGGCCAGGAGATGGTATCTTTGGGTTTTCGCCCTGGAGAAGGGTTAGGAAAGCATCAACAAGGTATCAAAAGTCCGGTACAGATCCCGAGCCAGTCAGGGAAAGTCGGATTAGGCTATTCATCCGGGTCAAACCACCAGAACCCACGCAAGCATCAGAAGGCTCATGCTTCCACTATACCGTTGTAAAACCTCACTGATGCAGGGTTTGTGAAGCCAATAAGGAGATTCCTGCTGTTGTGTTAGCCATGATATTTCCTCCAGTCATACCAATAAGTGAGAGAAAAGCCCCAAAGCCTGAGGGGGATAGCAAAAACGGAAAAAAGAAGTTCCTGTACGAAGGACAAGACCCATTTACTAACATGCATGTTCTCATACACTACGAGAGTATGAATGATGATATCCCAGACAGCGATGAAGAGGATCAGATCCAAATTCCTCGCATCAAGAATGGAAAGGGAGGCATTTCAAAGAAAAACCCCGGCTCTGATATGAAGGAGGTCCTTGTCATCATTAGAGATGAGGCAGACAACAACAAATCATGTATCCTCCCTATTCATGAGGATCTGACCTTGGACAACTGGAGCAGCATTTATTGCCTCATTCAAAAAGGGTAAAAGGGCAAAGATTCTGTCTGCCCTATAACATGGTTTCATTTACTGCTTATTTTGGTTGCACATCTATAGCAGTAACTTTTGTCTTGCTTTGCTAAATGCTTTGTATGTTTAAGCAGTTTCATATATTAAAGTGAAAGCATTTTGTTTTCAGGACTCCAGAATTGGATTTGTGTGTCACTGCTGATGAGATGCCAACCTGTCACAATGACTACAACTTTGATGTAGAACTGAACTTCTACTTGATGGAGATTGATTAAGATGAGGAAGATGACTATAAGGTGCCTGAGGAAATCAAAAAATGGGTCGAAGACAAACCCAAACCAAACCTCGATCAAACCACCACAGTCAATATCGAAACCTCAAAAAACCTCAAAGAAATCCAGATAGGCCTAGACCTCACCCAAGACCAAAAAGCCTACCTGATCGAACTCCTAACTCAGTTCCAGGATGTGTTTGTATGGTCGTATGAAGACATGGTGGGCTTATCCACTGGCATTTTTATCCATCGACCCCCCATCAAGGATGGATTCAAGCCAGTCAAGCAGAAGCTCAGGCGATTGAAACCTGAATGGAGTCTGAAAGTCAAAGAAGAGGTTGTCAAACAATTCAATGCTGGTATCATCATGGTATCAACATACCCAGAGTGGCTATCGAATATAGTTCCCGTGCCTAAGCCCAGAAGGAAGGTACGAGTATGCGTGGATTACTGGGATTTGAACAAAGCTTGTCTCAAAGATAATTTCCCGGTACCTTTTATCCACATCCTGAAAGACAATACGACACAGTACGACATGTATTCTTTTGTGGATTGCTTTACTGGTTACCATCAAATTATGGTCGCTGAAAAAGATATGGAGAAGACAGCTTTCAACACTCCCTAGGGAACCTTCTGTTACAGGCGATTGTCTTTTGGCCTCATCAATGCTGGTGCCACATATCAGCGAGCCATGATGGTCCTATTCCATAATATGATGCATATGGAGATACAAGTTTATGTGGATGAAATCATCGTCAAATCTCAAAAGGAGGACGATCACATTAACCATCTTAGGAAGCTGTTCAATAGGTTGCGTAAGTACAACCTCAAGCTGAATCCAACCAAATGTGCTTTTGGTGTCAAATCGGGCAAGTTGCTAGGATTTTTGGTAAACAATAGAGGCATTGACCTGGATCCCGCCAAGATTAAAGCCATCACGGAGATGCCAGTACCCCGAATAAAGAAGGAGATACACGGGTTCCTGGGAAGGATCAATTTCATAAGCCGGTTTATTTCCCAGCTCACAACAACTTGTGAACCCATCTTCAAGCTACAAAGGAAGAATTCCTCCACAAAATGGAATGAGGATTGCCAAAAAGCCTTCCTAGCCATTAAGAAGCAGCTGATCGAAGCACCTGTCTTGGTACCCCTAAGGGATGAAGTTCATCTGTTTATGTACCTGTCAGTCAATGCCAACGCAATGAGCTGTATGTTGGGACAGAAAGATGATAGTAGCAAAGAGAGAGCTATCTACTACATCAGCAAAAGATTCAGCAGTGGTGAGTAGAAGTATACCCTAATTGAGAAGACATGATGTGCGTTAGCATGGGCCACCATGAGATTACAACACTACCTGCACGGGCACACGACCTATCTTATATCCCTCATGGATCCACTAAAGTACGTATTCAACAAGCCAATGTTAAATTGTCGATTGTCCAAATGGCAGTTGTAAGACCCCAACTTTTATAAATAAAGATTTAATTTTCTTTATATATTATTTCGAAATAGTAAGGTGTTGATTTGATAAATGTGAAAAGTTATGGGTGAAATGTGCAAATATTTCAAAATGAGCAAGTGGTTATAAAATATTCATTGTTGTCGGGGAATATTCGTTTGGTCGTGGAATATTCTTGTTGTCGAGGAATATTCGTACGACGGCGCAGCTATTTGTGGGCCCCATAATGGAATAACTGTAGGATATAGAAAGCGACAGAAGTAACATTTTTATAAATAACGGTAACACTGTTACGGTTAAACTGTTGAAATATTCGGTGATAAAAATACAATAATACGCATTGTGCACAGTAGCACACGGTATTGCACAGTATTTTGAATTATTGGTTCTTACGTAAGAAGTCACTTACTCAATAATTATTACAGTAATTACTGTTCAATATTTTATATTATTGATTCAATAATTACATGATATTTTATTGGTTCAATAATTGCTACGTTGATATTTTATATGATTGATTCAATAATTGCTACCGTTAGTATTTTGTATTATTGATTCAATAATTGTCACTGCACAGTATTTCACATTCTCAACTCAATAATTCATATCATTTGAATAATATTATTTGATAGCATTATTGACAATGTCTAAGGAAGTTCTGTCTAGGAGAGGTTATTTAATTGCGCGTCAGTAAGGAGAAATCCTTATCGGAAGGCCCCCTCTTTCTTGGGAACGACCTGGTTGTCAATATTGTAGTTCTGTAATATTATTTGTGAATAATTAATTATTGATTTATATGATAAAGAAATATTTATTTTGTAGATATAAAAGAAGGAATTAGTGCTGATGTGTTTTTATCAGTATTTTGGTGTGGAAAATCATCCGTTTATGGATTTCGAATAATTTATGTTTGGAATTTGGAAAAATTTTCTTCTACAAAGTTGTAGAGAATTAAATTTTCTATGGAAAGGACATAGAATTTGTATTTTTCTGACAAAAGGGCTATTTATTATGAATTATTGAAGTTTTAGAAAATAAATGTTTTTTTAATAGGAGGTGGGCCCCACTGGTGGCTGATGGCTTTCGGGTCAACAGGCGGGCGAAATTTTTTTTTTAAAAAAATATTATTTTATTAAAAAGTTTACTTTGACATCCTAAGCTTTTCCTATAAATAGGGTGCTTAGGTTAAAATTGAAAATCACACCAGAATCAAAAGTTTTCTCTCTTTATAATATCGAGCGTATTTTTGTGAGTATTTAGGTACTTTGAGTGTTGCTATTCAGTGCAAGTTTTCTTCAGCCTTATATACGATATTCCAGTCAGAAGTACTATTCTTTTGAGGTAAGGGATGTTATTTTCTTTCGTAAATGATGTTATTCTTTTCAATATCATTATACCAAAATATTATAATGAATTTTATTATGAAATTCTTACTTTTTCTGTCGGAGTTACTATTCACGTATACGGCACTATGCATGTATACGACACTATTCACGAAAAAATTAAATTTTCTTCTATTTGTCCAAGTTGTTTGTTAAGGTTCATATCTTTGATTGGATTTAAGTTTTGAGCTTTATTCTTGAATTTTGCTCCACAATTGATTATTACGAAGTATTTTTGAATTGGATAAACTAGAATACGAATCCTTATTCTTTGTCCTTTATCTCACTGGATTCGTTCTTTAAAATGTTTTTCATCATCCTCAGTCCTAAAAGGTGATATAACTGAATATCTTTGTCCTGCAGAGCAAAGATGAATGATTATCTGATGAATGTCTTTGGCCGTAGTGCAAAGATGGACAGGTGTTAAGATGAACATGACCACTGGTGATACAAATGAATATCTTTGGCCCGTAGTGCAAAGATGAATATTTGATTTGAGATGTATATTGATTGATGTTACAGGGATAAAATATTGACGATGGACTTTTAAATCATAGAAGATGGTAGACTTCATTCTCTACTTAACTCTTCTAATGAATTGTTATTTCTGCTGCGAATATTGATCTAAAACTTATTGTCAATAATATTTTATCTGAATTATTGAAGACTAACGATAATTTAGTTTCCACTATCTTAGTCATAATATTCTTTATTGGGCTAGTTGAGCTCACCCTTTTCATCTATTGTCCTCTTCAGGAAATGAGAATGTCGCAGGAACTAGTCGGGGGACAGAGTGATGGTCCGAGTTAGAACAGTAGTAGTCCTCACTATTTCTGATAAATAGTGTAATAATAATTGTAATGAGGACTTAGTTTGAATGTTAATATTTTCTATATATTTGTATTGACACTCACAGTTGTGTGGTCGTATTTTGCACGACCGTGTGATATAAAAGTTTGTATTTGAATTATATACCATGTATTTGGCGACTCAGAATGGGTTGGGTTGACTGGACCTATTCTGGGGGCATCACAGTTGGTATCAGAGCTTAGGAATTTGATCTCTGGCGGAGATCGGGGAATAGAACTAGGAGGGGAGAGACGAGTAAATCCATCACTAGTATGTCCTACCTAAGCTTATGTGGTATTTAATTAGTCAGTCGGAGCATAGGGTTAATATGTGATATGTTAATTTGTTTAATTAACCCTTGTTTTATGGCAGTATTTGAGAATGGCAGCTGAGAATGTTAACAATGAAGTGAATGAGACCGTGGAGACACCTTTAATCACAAACCAGGAGAACGTGCAACAGGAAGGCAATGTTCATCCTGAAAACAACGCTGATCAGACGATAAACAATGAGATGTTTAGAAGTTTTTTGTAGTTCATGCAAAACCAGACGAGGGAGACTCATGTGCAAAATATAGGTGGAGATAATAACAACTAGCGGCTTGTCACTGCCAAGCAGTTCAAAGAATTGGGACCACCAGAGTTTTTGGGAAAGCCGGATCCGATCAAGGCAGAGACGTGGGATAAGTAAATTACCAAGATATTTGATGTCTTGGGATGCACGGAGGAACAGAAGGTTCCATTCGCCACCTTTATGTTCCGTGGAGAAGCAGATTACTGGTGAAAGTCTATGAAGCGTACCCAGCCTGCCGCACTCAAGATGTCTTGGGAAGCGTTCTAGAAACTATTCAATGACAAGTACTTTCTTGAAAGTATTCGTCATATGAAGGAGGTAGAGTTTATCAGACTAGAACAAAACAACATGACCGTGTCCCAATACGAGGCTAAGTTCGCGGAGTTGTCCAAGTTTGCACCTCATTTGGTAGAGAATGAGGAACGTATGACGCGGTTGTTTCTGAGAGGTTTGAAACCCGAAATACGTCAATACCTCATTTCTCACAAATTTTCTCTATATTCGGATGTAGTGAACAGGGCCCAGTTGTTAGAACGAGATAGTGATTATATTCAACCAAGGGACAACAACCAAGGTCGTACCGGTGGCAGCAGTCATCGGAGCAATGACAACCAGCGGGGAGAAAAGTATGACAGAAGCGGTAACCACTCCGGTGGTAATCGTGGCCATGATAGTAGAAAAAGCGAATCGGGGGGAGATTTCAAGAAGAGAAGGTATAACAATGAGAACGCGAAGACGTCAACATCAGCACCAGCATCAACTGTTTCTAGGGGAGGAGAACGACCACTGGTCGTATGCTATAAATGCGGGAAAGAGGGACACATCAGCCCAAACTGTCCACAACAATTCAAAGCATGCTATAACTGTGGAAAAGAAGGACATATAGCTCGAGATTATCCTGTAGCGAAACCAAATCCATCGGGGGTGGTGATTCCAAAGGCGGTTTCGGACAAGTCAAAGTCGGTGGTTCCTGGAAGAGCGTTTGTCGTGACAGCCCAAAACGCGAGGAACCCACACGAGGTGATTACAAGTAAGCTAATCATAAACTCTTGCGAAGTTTACACCTTGTTAGATACCGGTGCTACCCATTCTTTTATTTCACCTGCTTGTGCTCAACGTTTGAACTTGACTTCTGATAAATTAGACTTTGACTTATCTGTTGAAACTCCGTTGGGAGAAACCTTTGTTACATCCACAGTTTACATATCTTGCTTGATTCAGATTGGTACCCTTACCTTACCTGTTGATCTTATATCTTTGAAAATACTTGCATTTGACGTGATTTTAGGAATTGACTGGTTAACCACTTACCATGCCAAAATTGATTGTTTTCGTAAGGTTGTTAGTTTTCATATTCCTAATCAACTTGTTGTGCGAATCCAAACCACCAAACCACTAAAATCAGTTAATATCATTTCAAATCACAAGGCTATTCGTTTATTAAAAAATGGATGTCAAGCTTTCTTAGCTCATGTCACTGATCTAAACCAGAATATGTTAGGTTTGAATGATATTTCCGTTGTTAATGAGTTTTCGGATGTATTTCCCGAAGAACTTCCCGGTCTACCCCCAGAACGTCAACTTGAATTCTTTATTGACCTTGAACCAGGTACAAAATCCATTTCTAAAACCCCATATCTAATGGCTCCTATTGAACTTCAGGAGTTAAAGGTCCAACTACAGGAGTTGCTAGACATCGGTTTTATTCATCCTAGTATGTCTCCTTGGGGTGCTCCTGTTTTATTCGTAAAGAAGAAAGATGGGAATATGCGACTTTGTATTGACTATTGGGAGTTGAACCATGCCACAATCAAGAATAGGTATCCGTTACCTCGTATTGACGACCTGTTCGACCAGTTGCAAGGTGCACAATTCTTTTCAAAGATCGATCTTCGTTCTGGGTATCATCAGCTAAAGATTAAAACATAGGATATTCCGAAGACTACCTTCAGAACTCGGTACGGGCATTATGAGTTCTTAGTCATGTCTTTTGGATTGACTAATGCTCCTGCTGTTTTCATGGATATGATGAACCGTGTATTTAAGGAATATTTGGATCAGTTCGTTGTTGTCTTTATTGATGACATCCTCATCTATTCTAAAAGTCGTGAAGATCATGAGCACCACTTGAAGTTGGTACTTCAAAAGCTTCGTGAGAACAAGCTATATGCCAAGCTGAAGAAGTGCGAGTTCTGGCTTGAGGAAGTAGCATTCCTTGGGCACGTGGTATCGAAACGTGGAGTATCTGTTGACCCAACGAAGATTGAAGCAATACAAAGTTGGGAGCAACCTAAGTTGGTGACTGAAGTACGAAGCTTTCTGGGCTTAGCTGGTTATTGTCGGAGGTTCGTAGAGGGATTTTCTTGAATTGCTACTCCATTAACTCAGTTGACTCTGAAAGATACAAAATTCGTTTGGAGCGAGGAATGCGAGAAGAGCTTCCAAGAGCTCAAGGGAAGACTTATCTCGGCACCTGTTCTGACAATACCATCTGGGTCGGATGGATTTGTTATCTACAGCGATGCTTTGGGCAAAGGGTTAGGATGTGATCTCATGCAACATGGGAAAGTCATAGCCTATGCCTCACGACAACTCAAAGAATATGAGAGGAATTATCCTACTCATGATATAGAGTTGGCAGCTGTCGTTTTCGCCTTGAAGATCTGGAGACATTACCTGTACGGGGAGAAAGTGGAGATTTATACGGATCATAAGAGCCTTAAATATTTCTTCACTAAAAAGGAACTCAACATGCGGCAACGACGTTGGCTTGAGCTGTTGAAAGATTATAATTATACCATCCTGGAAAAGCGAACGTGGTAGCTGACGCGTTGAGTAAAAGATCATATGCAGGAATGAGTGCGACAATGTCAAGTAAGCGTAGAACCAACTTTGATTGATAAAGTTGAAGCTGCTCAAGCTACGGATCCGGAGATGATGAAGATGAAGAAGAAGGTGCAAGAAGGTGCCATTCCAAAAGCAAGAATCGATGAAGAGGGAATACTTCGAGTCAACTCCAGACTTTGTGTTCCTAACGATTTGAAGCATAGAATCATGATGGAGGCACACAACACACCGTTTGCAATCCATCCTGGGAGTACCAAAATGTATCATGATCTTTGACATACATTTTGGTGGAGAAATATGAAAAGAGAGATCGCGGAGTTTATTTCGAGATGTTTAACTTGTCAACGTGTAAAGGCGGAGCATCAAGTGCCGAAGGGTCCATTGCAACCACTGGAGATTCTGAAATGGAAGTGGGAACACATTACGATGGATTTCGTTACGGGTCTTCCCAAGGTTTCTCAAGGCATAGATGCGATTTGGGTTATTGTTGATAGATTAACCAAGTCTGCTCATTTCTTGCCGATACGAGAGACTTATTCCCTTGAACGTCTTGCTCCTATGTACGTGAATGAGATTGTGAGATTGCATGGCATGCCAGTATCCATAGTTTCGGATCGTGACCCCAGATTTACTTTACTATTTTGGATCAGTTTGCAGAAAGCTATGGGCACGGATTTACGATTCAGTTCGACTTATCATCCTCAAATAGACGTACAATCAGAAAGAACTATTCAAACTCTTGAAGATCTATTGAGACTTTGTGTTCTAGACTTCAAAGGGAGTTGGGATAAGTACTTACCATTGGTGGAATTCTCCTACAATAACAGTTATCAAGCAAGTATAGGCGTAGCTCCATTCGAAGCGTTGTATAGGAAAAAGTGTCGTTCTCCAGTATGCTGGGATGAGGTGGGTGAAGCAACATTGTTGGGACCGGAGTTAGTACGTATGACTACAGAAAAGATTCAAATGATTGGGCAACGGATACAAACCGCACAAGATCGACAAAAGAGTTATGCGAATCTTCATCTAAAGGACGTGGAATTTAATGTTGGGGACCATGTGTTATTACGTGTTGCTCTGTGGAAGGAAGTTACGAGGTTTGGCAAGAGAGGAAAGTTCAATTCACAATTCCTTGGTCCATTTGAGATCCTTGACCGAGTAGGAAATGTGGCTTATAGACTTGCTTTACCTCCAAGCCTGTCTCGTGTTCATAACGTTTTTCACATATCCGTATTTCGCAAATATGTGAAAGAACCAAATCACATTATTGAGTTAGAACCAGACGAGATAGCCGAAGATTTAACGTACGAGGAGGTACCTGTCAAGATCTTGGATAGGAAGGAGCATGTCCTATGCTCGAAAATTATACCTCAAGTTAAAGTTTTGTGGAGAAACCATGCTACTGAGAAAATGACTTAGGAGTTGGAATCGAAAATGAAAGCGAGGTATCCTCACCTTTTCGACATACCAGGTACGTACGTCAATTTCGAGGACAAAATTTCATAAGGAGGGGAGGTTGTAAGACCCCAACTTTTATGAATAAAGATTTAATGTTCTTTATATATTATTTCGAAATAGTAAGGTGTTGATTTGATAAATGTGAAAAGTTATGGGTGAAATGTGCAAATATTTCAAAATGAACAAGTGGTTATAAAATATTCATTGTTGTCGGGGAATATTCATTTGGTCGTGGAATATTCGCACGACGGCGTAGCTATTTGTGGGCCCCACAACAGAATAACTGTCGGATATAGAAAGCGACAGAAGTAACATTTTTTTAAATAACGGTAAAACTATTACGGTTAAACTGTTGAAATACCCGGTGATAAAAATACAGTAATATGCGTTGTGCACAGTAGCACACGGTATTGCACAATATTTTGAATTATTGGTTCTTACGTAAGAAGTCACTTACTCAATAATTATTATAGTAATTACTGTTTAATATTTTATATTATTGATTCAATAATTGCATGATACTTTATTGGTTCAATAATTACTACGTTGATATTTTATATGATTGATTCAATAATTGCTACCGTTGGTATTTTGTATTATTGATTCAATAATTGTCACTGCACAGTATTTCACATTCTCAACTCAATAATTCATATTATTTGAATAATATTATTAGATAGCATTATTGACAATGTCTAAGGAAGTTCTGTCTAAGAGGGGTTATTTAATTGCGCGTCAGTAAGGAGAAATCCTTATCGGAAGGCCCCCTCTTTCCTAGGAACGACCTGGTTATCAATATTGTAGTTCTGTAATATTATTTGTGAATAATTAATTATTGATTTATAAGATAAGAAAATATTTATTTTGTGGATATAAAAGAAGAAATTAGTGCTGATGTATTTTTATTAGTATTTTGGTGTGGAAAATCATCTTTTTATGGATTTCGGATAATTTATGTTTGGAATTTGGAAACATTTTCTTCTATAAAGTTGTAGAGAATTAAATTTTCTATGAAAATGACATAAAATTTGTATTTTTCTGACAAAAGGGCTATTTATTATGAATTATTGAAGTTTCAAAAAATAAATATTTTTTAATAGGGGGTGGGCCCCACTGGTGGCTAATGGCTTTTGGGTCAACAGGCGGGCGGAATTTTTTTTTAAAAAAATAATATTATATTAAAAAGTATACTTTGGCATCCTAAGCTTTTCCTATAAATAGGGTGCTTAGGTTAGAATTGAAAATCACACCAGAATCAGAAGTTTTCTTTCTCTATAATATCGAGTGTATTTTTGTGAGTATTTAGATATTTTGAGTGTTGCTATTCAGTGCAAACTTTCTTCAGCCTTATATATGATATTCCAGTCAGAAGTACTATTCTTTTGAGGTAAGGGATGTTATTTTCTTTCGTAAATGATGTTATTCTTTTCAATATCATTATACCAAAATATTGTCATGGATTTTATTATGAAATTCTTACTTTTTCCGTCCGAGTTACTATTCACGTATACGACACTATTCACGTATACGGCACTATTTACGTATACGACACTATTCACAAAAAAATTAAATTTTTTTCTATTTGTCCAAGTTGCTTGTTAAGGTTCCTATATTTGATTGGATCTAAGTTTTGAGCTTTATTCTTGAATTTTTCTCCACAATTGATTATTACGAAGTATTTTTGAATTGGATAAACTAGAATACGAATCCTTATTATTTGTCCTTTATCTCACTGGATTCGTTCTTTAAAATATTTTTCATCATCCTCAGTCATAAAAGGTGATATAACTGAATATCTTTGGCCTGTAGAGCAAAGATGAATGATTACCTGATGAATATCTTTGGCCGTAGTGCAAAGATGGACAGGTGTTGAGATGAACATAACCACTGGTGATACAAATGAATATCTTTGGCCCGTAGTGCAAAGATGAATATTTGATTCGAGATGTATATTGATTGATGTTATAGGGATAAAATATTGATGATGGACTTTTAAATCATAGAAGATAGTATACTTCATTCTCTACTTAACTCTTCTAATGAATTGTTATTTTCGCTGCGAATATTGATCTAAAACTTGTTGTCAATAATATTTTATCTGAATTGGTGAAGACTAACGATAATTTAGTTTCCACTATCTTAGTCATAATATTCTTTACTGGGCTAGTTGAGCTCACCGTTTTCATCTATTGTCCTCTTCAGGAAATGAGAATGTCGCAGGAACTAGTCGGGGGACAGAGTGATGGTCCGAGTTAGAACAGTAGTAGTCCTCACTATTTTTGATAAATAGTGTGATAATAATTGTAATGAGGACTTAGTTTGAATGTTAATATTTTCTACATATTTGTATTGACACTCACAGTTGTGTGGTCGTATTTTGTACGACCGTGTGATATAAAAGTTTGTATTTGAATTCTGTACCATGTATTTGGCGACTCAAAATGGGTTGGGTTGACTGGACCTATTCTGGGGGCGTCACAGTTGGTATAGAGCTTAGGGATATGATCTCTGGCGGAGATCGGGGAATAAAACTAGGAGGGGAGAGACGAGTAAATCCTTCACTAGTATGTCCTACCTAAGCTTATGTGGTATTTAATTGGTCAGTCGGAGCATAGTGGCGTGTATAGTGGCATGTATACATAAGCCGTGACGCACATCAACAGGACGTCTACCCGGGCCAACTGCCACTCATCTGCCGAAGTGATAAAATCCCAGAATGTCACTCGTAGCTGTCTAGCCGGCCGAAGCGATCGATCAAAAAGTCAATGGATATCACATAACCTGAAATAAGCTCCTCGGTGATAACTCGACATCTTAGATCCGACGTACGCATGAATGGTATCCTATATCACTGATAGCTGTGCGAGCGCAAGGCAGGTCCAATGCTAAACCTGTAAACCGCTCATACTCCTCTAGGGTCAGGGTCAACTCGTGCAGTTCAAAGCGAAAATCTGCCGCTCAGGTATCCAGCAGGATAGAATGCCGTCTATAAATCCGTATAGAACTTGGAAATCTATAAGGGCCAAGGAATGCCCCAACATCTAATCTACTGTCCCTCTGGCTGTATGGGACAGACTATCGTACCATGTCCTCAATGAGGATGCTACCAAGGATGGTGGTGAATGCTCAATGCAGCTGACCGTAGATGATGACATCTGTATCACCGTATCACAAGACCATCCAGGGGTCAAATTTGAATTCAAATTTCTAAGTGCATATCCATGACATAATATATGCATAATGACAATAATAAACATGATGCAATAGATAGGAAATATCATACATATCTAAAATAAAGTATCTACTGCAAGCATTATCTCTGTCTGCGTATACAATCCAAAATAAAAGTACAGGGATATGGGGCACAACCGCCCAACTACTAACAGACGCCTATCAAAAGATATAGCGAGAAATGGGGCACAGCCCCCCAATAGCTAAACAGAGGTCTATCAAAAGATATAGCGTGAAAAGCTATCCAAAGAGATCAAGAATGTCTGCATCCAGGCTATTAACTGCTCTAGCTCCTCCTAAGTCACAAAATCTTTGCCAGTGGGAATGTCCGGTCTATACAAGGGAGGATTAGCACCTGCTAAGCTGCTATAAAATGGGCCTGATGAGGGGTCTGCTCCAGAGCTGGAAGGAGCAAAAGAATCTGTCTCGGATGGCTCCCGGCCAAGGTGCCTGATGAGCAAATGTGCCCTCTCCAACTGTTGGGTTAATCCTGTGATCTCATCTAGATGAGTCGGATCTCGGAGGCAAGATATCCAATCTGTCATCATCACAAACCCCAACACCATATCTACCATAAAATGGATAGCATGAGTCTGAGCCCCAATGGTACGAGGACTCCACCAGCTATGAAATGCCTCCTGGCTGTAAGGACCCTCTGAAAAGGTGAAGCCATCTACGCCCACCAGGGGAATGTCTATGATTGGCTGAGCTAGTAGCCAATGATGCCAAGCAGGAGGAACAAAGGGAATGCGAATCTCTCCCGTGGTGCTCCTAATAGCACGCTCTCCTAAATAGAGCTCTTAACTTTGCGGGTGGATAATGCAAACTCCCGGCCAGTGGGAAAACTGCCCTCAAACCCGACTGTCAAAAAGTCTGAGGTATACGGGACCCACGAGATCGATCCGGTTGTTAATAGCTCGAGCTGTAGGCGAGAGTGGGTGAATCCCTCAGCTACAGGGACCTTCGTCAATGTGGGGTGATGACATCGCCGTCCTCTTGAATAAGTCTCCAAGCCCAGAGTAGTGGCTGGACGTAGGCAAGGAAGCCTCTCATATGCCCAAAATTGGCCATGCAAATATCAAAAGTCCTCAGTGATCAAGACTGATATATATAAATAAGGGAATCAAAAAGGTACAAGAGAGATGTACTCACTAGCAGAAATGGGTAAAAACCTAACCAAGCCTCCGTCACACCCTCTGAGCGCATGCGTATCCCTCGGAGAAAATAGGCAAAGGTGTAGGTACCCCAATCAAAATCACTGAGGCGCTCTACGTACCGAGTGGAGCTAACCAGGGCAAAGGACACCGTCGAAGAGTTGGCCACAAGGAAACAATACCTGATGATCACTAAAAATAGTCGCCTCAAGATGCTATCTCTAACCCTATGATCATCAGGCAGAAGCTCAGTCAAAGCCGCACTCTGGGAATCTACGCTCAAGGGACCAGAACGGACCGTTCGACCCTTGATAGCTGTCCCAGGAACTCCCAAAAGGGACCGAACGACAGTAGGTGAAATTTTTACTATAACCGACACTGGCTCACCTACGAACTCTATCACAGTGATGAACCTCCAGTCCATAGGCGTCATCATCACCTTGCAATCCAGAAAATGGAGAGATTGAGTCTGGTGGAACCAGCACTCAGATAATGCCTTCAGATAACCGCAGGGGCAACGGCGGGGAAGGATAGAAAAGAACGCCTGAAACCCCCAGGTGTCAATAATGGCCCTGTACTCTGGATGCAGAGTATGGTACAAAGAATGCACATTGAACCAGTTCCCCCTAGGCTGCGTAAAGTAGGGAACTTTCATAAAAAAGCTCACCCATATCAATCTTGTGCCCTGAAATAGCAAAAGAAAGAAAGGAAGAGAATCCAGAAGGAAAACTTCAGTCACCTCGTTGGCGTGAAGGAACCTCGATGGGTGACGCCTCAAATCTCCCAGCAGCTCCTGAAGTGGCACCACAATATCTGGAAGCTCCGCACGTGAAGCCTGACCTGGGATAGAATCAACAAAAGGTACATCCTCATCGTCCACATCAATAGGCAGATCAAACCGGATAGGATGAATCACTGACTCTGCAAATCTACGAGGCAGTCGGGTTGGCCGTGGCTGAGGAGCATCAGAGACTCTCCTCCGTCTAACTCCTGGAACGACCCTGCTAGCACTATCGGGTCTATCTGGCTCCATAACCTGGACAAAGTCTCTAAATCACCTCAGAAAGGGTAATGTAAGCCTAAACCTCTGGCTTATTAGTTTAAAACAGTATTTATGCATTTCTAAGTCCTAAAACATGCATGAGTCAGCAAAAATCCTCAGTGAAGTCAAAATTGCATGTCTATTAAATGCTTAGGCTTTTAAATTTTTTTGCCAATCTCCTTTGTAAAATGGACTGTCTGCATGCACACATGCATGACTAGGTGGCCATTCAGTAGCACACCTACCCAAAAAAAGAAACAGTTCATATTAATGAAAGAAAATCAAAAGTAAAATTCATATGGTAGATAAATTACCATGGACATTTTTTAGTTGAAAATCCAGACTCACTAGGCCTCAAAATGGATGAGTAAACTAAACAAAAAGGGCATCAACTGACTGTCTCAGAATTCAAATTTTCTTGCATCAAAACATTTATCACAGTAAAATATGCATACTTATGAAGCCTAAAATTTTTATCAAGTCATATAAGTATATATATTTGATACATTGCGTTTAAAAGCACACTACATGGTTTATAACATTTTGACGGTCAAAACTAGAAAAGAAAGGATGTAAACGTTACCTGAGATGGGCAGAGCGTTTGTGCGCTGACGAAATCTGAAAAAAGTTGCCCGAACTTCGTAGATCTAAGAAAGAAAATCGAATTTCCTTTAGGATACAAAACTGAAAATAAATCTGAGATGCCCTTGCTGCCCATCTTAAATTTGTAGGAAGGAGCAGGCCCACCTACGGCTGCCGCACCTCTACCTGTAGCTCCTTAAGGTGGGCCCACCCCCTCTTACTCGGTCCAATTTGAGTGGAAACAGAGTTTACAGGAGCTGAAAAGTCAAATCCGAAAAAAAATTGCTACATGATTGATCGGATGTCCTGAAATCCTGCGTATGAGCAGCGGATTCCTGACAGAAAGAAGAATCATGTAAACCATTGGTTTTCATCCCGATACGATATCCGGGGATCAATGATGAGAAATGCTGAAAATTGCCATTGTTAGAGCATCGGGAAGGTCCGACGATATGAACGGCAGGTTCTGACTGTATCAAGGCATCCAGATTGATCCAAGGGTGTGATTTATCAGAAAGAATACCCCCGCGTCAAGATTGATCAGGTCTGACATTTTAGCCTCTGGCGACAACCCCAGCGAAGCATCGAGAACGGTCCGGTGATATCAATCGTTGAAGGCTACTTCAGCGAAGGTCAGATTGCCTGACACTATCAGCCGCTGGAAACAACCCTAGCAAAGCATTGGGAATGATCCGGTGATATCAGCCGTTGAAGGTACTTCAGCGAAGGTCAGATTACCTGACACTATCAGCCACTGGCGATAACCCCAGCGAAACATGTAACGACCCCAAAATTCGTACAATTCGACTCTCAATCTTGGCCATTAACAATACATCGAACTTCTAACTTTAAATCATTAATCGGTATTCAACTTAATAAAATACGGAATAATTAAAACTTTTATATTTCTTTCTATATTTCCTTGAATCTCAACCTTTATCATTACATATCCTTGATTCAAATATATTACATGAATCGGTTCATCAAAGTTAATATATAAAACTTTACATCCCAATTCAATATCCTTTATACTTCGGATAACTCAAACTTTACAACTCAACATAAAATAAACATCATAAACCCTTAAGTACACTTCCAGAACCTTAAACATGGTTTATAGGAATAACAACTTTGGCTAAAATATTTAATCTTCATGAATTAAATCTGATCCATGTCATTTAAGTAGCACATAGCATTACCTTGAATCCTTAGCCTGCAAAAATGGTTATTTTGCAAGAATGAGCTCGACAGCTTAGCAAATCTAACAGCTTTCATGCCGCACATAACACATTAGTTCATGCTCAATATATATCTCAATTTAAAATAATTATAAGATTTCATGCTCAACATAAATATCAGTTCAATATAAATATAAGTTCCACATGCTCAACATTCCATATATCATATGTTGAGTTCCATAACTCAACCAAATATAGTCATAATTTGACTTTTCCAATTCATAGCGAGTAACATGTAATTCAACATCTCATATTGATACCATGAATACACGTAATAAAAAAAATTGAGTTCAAGTAGCACATAGGAACTGGAAGACTTGCCTTGATCGTAGATTACCAATTACCGAAAAACAGCTTATAGCTATTTTCACCTCACGTATCCTACACAATATATAATCATGCACATCATTTATTAGTCACATAGAAATGCTTAGTAATCGTTTAAGTAACTCTACTTTACGAACTACTATCATCTTTTTTAAGTTTGATACATAATGTTCAATTTATGTGGTTAAGTCCTGTTAGGGCTCCTCATTGTTTATTCGATTTATTTACATTAAACTTCCTTTTACTTCTCATTACGTTTCCCTTTAATATACTTAACATTTAGTTAAGTCTTAAACCTCGTCTTTACATCACATTAGATGTATAATGTTTGTTAACATTAATTAAGTTAACCTTCGTTTCATATTTCTTTATACTTCTCTTTTAATCGACACTTGACGTTTGTTTAAGCCAACATAATTGTCATTACATCATTGATTAATGATAAGTATCATTATATATCATAATAATCATGTTTTATAACTTAGAACAACATCTATTATCGTCGACAGCACTATACTTGCGTATGTGCATGTCTGACGCCCTCCGATTACTTCTGAATATGCATCAGTCACAAAGATGGTCACCCCTTATAACGACTTCAAATCGAAAAACTTAAAGAATAAAAGTTGTAGGTCTACTCGTTATCTTTTCGAATCATCCTGAACCGCCTTAATCGGAGTTTGTATGAAGAAGTTATGATTGTTTTACTAATTTTGATATTTACGAAACTATTTTTCAAGTTAGTTCACTGTAAATTGCTATGAACATGATTTTTTCATGTTCATTATATTTACATGAAATTAATCACTTAACCAATCATATAATTCATATCTAACAGTTTATATACATAATCTAACACATATAGATCATATTTACATAAATTCTTTTGAAAACTATTTTACAGAGAAGTAAAACTTGAAGAACGTAAAAACAAACTTTTAAAACTCTAAAGTTAGGAGTTATAGTTAATTTCTCAACTCATCTTCTTTCTTCTTCTCTCTCACTTTTCTTCTTTAACTTCTCTGTTATGTTCTAACACTGACTATTTTCTCTAACTTTGTTTTAACTGACGTAGTATACATATAATATAATTTACATATATTATACATATAATACATAAATATAAGATATATAACTTCCACCACATAATGGCCTTTATTAAATATAATAATTGCACTTAATACATAGGTTACACATTTGAAATTTAAAAAGCTCTAAGGCTTGTTTGGCAAAAATAACTTTATTTTAAAAACAGGTTTTTAGTAGTTAAGGCTCCGTTTGGCAAAACGAATTTAAAACGGTGCAAGGGCCTTGTTTGGCAAAACGGTTTTAAAAACTCTTTTAATTTTTTTAATAAATCCTTCAACATATATATTTAATGTTATACTTTAATTAATTAAATTTTAACATTCTAATTTAATTAATTAAAAGTTAACATCAATTAATCACATAAAAATTATCACATAACAATTATAATTACTCGCTAATTATAATTTCATGTAACAATTACCACATAACTTCATTTAATTTAATTCTCCCAATTAAATTAGAACTATAACATAAAATCATTACATATTAATTAAATTAATATATTAAATATTTATTTAATTAATATATTACACTTAATTAAATTACTTCACAACAATCACATAAATTAATTATTTAACTCAATAAATAAATTAATTAAAATATTTATTTAATTCAATAAATATTAAAATTCTCTTCACACCAAATCACATATTTCACAGTATATAACACATATACACATACTCAAACTCGAAACATCTCAAAATAAGAATTTTATTTATTAAATTCTCATTTATTAATTCTTAAAAATTCGGGTTGTCACAAAACATTGGGAACGGTCCGATGATATTAGCCGTTGAAGGCACTTCAGCGAAGGTCAGATTGCCTGACACTATCAGCCGCTAGCGACAACCCCGGCAAGGAATCGAGAACGGTCTGGTGATATCAGCCGTTGAAGGCCACTTTAGCAAAGGTCAGATTGCCTAACACTATTAGCCGATGGCGACAACCCCAACGAAGCATCGGGAACGGTCCGTTGATATCAGCCGTTGAAGGCCACTTCAGCGAAGGTCAGATTGCCTGACACTATCAGCCGTTGGCGACAACCCCAACGAAGCATTGGGAACGATCCGGTGATATCAACCGTTGAAGGCTACTTCAGCAAAGGTTAAAGGTTCTGACAGTTCAGCCGTTGGCGATAACTCCGGCGAAGCATCGCGAATAAGCCGGTGGCGAAAACAGTTTATCAGTTTATCCCCGCAGAGGACAGATGATGGAATCTGTTATACAAATCCCTAGAGGGAGCATCGAGAAAGATTTGATGGTGATCGAGACTTTACAAGATGCCGTTTGATTAGGCGTCAAGAGAATTCACCAAAGGCTAGCCTGAATGGTGTCATCCTTAGCAGAAATATGCATAAAACAGACATTGATAGCCTGGCACCAAGGGTTATCACGGATAATGTTAGACCCAACAAAAAATTACGTAATCAACCAGTGATAACCCTACTCCCTCGGAGGTATCTAACATTCATAACATATCATGCCATGCATTGCATTACATTCGCATTTATCATATTTCAAGTGTCTAGTAAAATTTTATCATGTTCATTCTACTACATTACATAAACATGATAAAGAGGGGCATCTGTAGACACTCAGAATTTTATTTTCCTGTTACTAACCCAGCAGGAGGGTAAAACGGTCTTTTTCCTTCTCGACCACACCGGGATGTCAAGTGAATCCCTGATGACCATTCTGGGATGCCAACACAGCCTCGGTCTCAATATCGGGATGTCCACTCAGCCCCGATCTCAATACCGGGATGTCAACTCAGCCCCAGTCTCAATATCGGGATGTCAACTCAGCCCCGGTCTCAATATAGGGATGTGAACTCAGCCTCGGTCTCAATACCGGGATGTTAACTCAGCCCCGGTCTTAATACCTGGATGTCAACTCAGCCCCGATCTCAATATCGGGATGTCAACTCATTCCCGGTCTCAATACTGGGATGTCAACTTAGCCTCGGTCTCAATACCAGGATGTCAACTCAGCCCCGGTCTCAATACCAGAATGTCAACTCAACCCTGGTCTCAATACCGAGATGTCAACTCAGCCCTGGTCTTAATACCGGGACATCAACTCAATCCCGGTCTCAATACTGGGATGTCAACTCAGCCCCGATCTCAATGCCGAGATGTCAACTCAGTCCCGGTCTCAAAACCAGGATGTCAACTCAGCCCTGGTCTCAATACCGAGATGTCAACTCAGCCCCGGTCTCAATACCGGGACGTCAACTCAGCCCCGATCTTAATACCGAGACTTCAACTCAGCCTCAGTCTCAATACTGAGATGTCAACTCAGCCCCGATCTCAATACCGGGATGTCAACTCAGCCCCAGTCTCAATACTGGGACGTTAACTCAGCCCCGATCTCAATACCGGGACGTCAACTCAGCCCCGATCTCAATACCAGGACGTCAACTCAGCCCCGATCTCAATACCTGGATGTCAACTCTGCCCCGATCTCAATACTGAGATGTCAACTCAGCTCAAATCTCAATACCGGGATGTCAACTCTCTCAATAACGGAATGTCAACTTAGACCCGGTCACAATATTGGGATCTCAACTCAACCCCGGAGACAACCCCGAGATGTCAAGTAAAACCTCGGTCGCAACCCGAGAGGTACAGTAACTCCGACGACAACACCGGGAGATCCAGTTTAGGCCCGGTCACAGTCTGGAAGGTCAGGTCAACTTCGGAGACAACCCCAAAGTAACACATCATCCCCAGAAACAACCATGGGAACCTAATTCATCCTCAGAGACAACCCTGAGGACAAACAAAATTGACTGGGATCAAAACCTTAGAGACAACCCCGGGAAAACAGTCAAAGACCGAGCCAGTATAGGAGATAACCCCTGGAAAGGTAAAATGGTCATTTTACTAACTTGAAGCCAATCCGGTCAAAATCAAGCCGAATTGATGCCATTAAGGTCAGAAAGAAGCATAACATTGATCCTGAGCGAAAATAGCACAAGACAGCTCAACGGACAAACTGTGAAGAAACAAAGACCTAGTTATGAACCCGTCTTCTTGGACTTAGAAAAGGTTTAGTCCCATGTCATTGTGACGCTCTCAGCGAGGGCTTTCTAGAAAGGTATAACATGCCTCAAACGGACGCTCTGATCAAAAGTTAAAAAGTTTCGAACCTGACATCGCGTTGCTTGGAGTGCACGTACTGCGTGACAACGGACCCCACCGGGTGGGCCTTGCCATGTGGATCCGTAGGTATACCCGCGGCTACTACGGTTAGGACCATTTCCATCGGGTCTTTAAATATAAGTGTACCCCAAGCCAAAAAAAAGGGAAAGAAATAGAAAATGCTTTGAAACTCCGCCTATTTCGTTTCCTATCCCGACTTCTTGCACTCCAAACCTCGTTTTTATCAATCTAACACGTAGGTATATCCATATACTATCACATATCAAAAATTAAAAAGTGAAAACTTCCGTTTGAAGCATACCAAGTGGCAAAAAGCCCGTATAGCAGTCCATTGTACGTATTTTTACTATCAGGAATTTCCTACTACTTGATTGCGCATTTATACATGTGCACTTTAAGTTTCGTTTTCTAATTTTTCCTGGAACTCAGTTTCGCGGCCGTTTTGGCGTACTTTTTAGTACATTTTAGTACATTTACACTTTTTCTTGCATTTGCACAGCCAGATCGTCGATCCGCGACTTTTAATCACTTATATATATATATATATATATATATATATATTTTGACTTGCTGGGACTGGGTCGCTGACTCGTGTCCTTTTTGGCTTCTTAATGTATATATTTAACTATATATATACTAACTTTTTAATTCTGTCAAAGCCCGGATGGAAAATCCGTGGTAGTTACTGCTTTTATATATAACTATATATATATAAATTTTTCTGACTTCATTTGGCCTGGATTTTGACTTCGTGGCCTTTTTATTGCTTTAATATATATATATATATATATATATATATATATACTAACTGTATATATTAACATTTATATTTTCGTTTGGCCTGGATCATTTCATGGCCTTTTAACTACTTTTATAAATATATATATATATATATATATATATATATATATATTTACAATTCTGTCCGAGCATAGGATTTCAAATTCGTCGCACTTTACAGTTTTTATATATATATATTTCCATTCAGTCAAGCCTGGATCATTCTGTGGCTTTTATTGCTTTTATATATATATATATATTTGCATTCAGTCAAGCCTAGATCATTCTGTGGCTTTTTAAAGCTTATATATATATATATATATATATATATATATATATATATTTACATTCAGTCAAGCCTGGATCATTCTGTGGCTTTTTAAAGCTTATATATATATATATATATATATATATATTTCTATTTTGTCAAGCCTGAATCATTCTGTGGCTCTTTTACAGTGTTTATATATATATATATATATATATATATATATATATATATATATATATATATACATTTCTGTACGGGCATAGGATGGCAGATCCGTTGCCCTTCACAGCTTTTATATATATTTACATTCCAGTTTTAGCCTAAGATTGAAAACCCATCGCCCTTTACAGCTCTCGTATATATATAATCATATATATATTCTTTATTCATTGTGATTAAATTTCTGCTGTAAATATTCATTTGATATGAATTGGCGTTGACATCTATTTGGGCGAACCAGATTTTTTTAAATCTCGCCAATTCTACATTTCAAACAGTTCAAAATAAGTCCAACCGGAGCCGGAAAGCTAGAATGGCTAAGATTTATTTAAATCTAGCTTTATTTCTAATTTTATTCATTTTAAAGCAACCTCGAGACCATTAGATCGCTATCTATTGGGAATGAGAAGCATTGGCTACGCACAGGCCAGGATTTGACTAATGAATCCTTGGTTTTTGCGACGTATAGATGTAGATATACATTTTCTGTGAATATCTGAGCTGTGCAAGTTTTCTTGGCTTCTCTCTATGAGCCTAGGAATCGTGGAATTCGTGATCCAACTGATCAGAATCTGATTCTCACAATGGACAAACTCCACAGTACAAATGTACCCTGCCAATTTTTCTGTAAAAATGTACATCTGAAAGACTTTAAAACTGTTATCCGGGTCTAAGGTCTCGAACATAATGAAATAATGGTTTGTCGTGCCAGAGTCACTTCGATGGCTGTCATGCCCATGAGAAGACCGACCCTTGTATATATTTTATGGTCGAGGATGCTTCGCAGCTCGACAATCACCATTCAAATTGAGCCAAAAGGCTGAAAAGATAAAAAAATAGAAGTATCAACATGCTTTAATTCCTACGACAGCGTAAGGGTTTGAAAACCTTCTTTCAAAACATCATTTCAATATCTTGTCTAAAAGGACTTTTGCAAATCAAATCAAACCTTTCGTATATAGGTTTAACGAAGCATGCCCATATTTTCAAATCAATCATGCGTAGGCCCAATTTCCTTCAGCATTCACACACACATTGCAAATAAAAAGGGAAATATTAAAAAGATGCGGTACCGTATTTTCATTGGAGTTGTAGGATACCTAACACCTTCCCCACACTTAACCAAGCCCCCGAACTTAGAACTTCGATTTCAAAGATCAAGTTTCGACAGTGTCCAACAATTGGGCCTACTTTCAAACAAAACTCGGTTGAGTTGGTACAACCATTTCAAATTTACCAACTGGCGACTCTATAAATCGTTCAAATCGTCGACATGATACATGTCGGCCTTTTCCTAAAAAACCTCCACCCTTCATAAAAACGGACAAGATAAAATAAGGGTAGAAAATAAAACTTAGGAAGAGAGAAAGATTCGGGTCCAACTCGACCCGTATTTTTTCCCGACGTCGACAAATATTTTTTAACATTAATAATTATATTAACTAAGTAAATAAGTATGTGCTAAAAAAGTAAATGGTTAAAACTATTGTTATGTGTTTTGAATATTATTATATGTTAATCGACTATTTTGCCCATAAAAATGGAACATGTTTCTCAAATGTTTGGTCAAAATAGGTTAGATTGGACGAATTTGTAAAAAATTAAAACTTTGATTATGACATTATAAAAATTGAAATATTAATGTTTATATTGTAAAATCGTGTAAACATGAGGGGACGGTTTTGCAATATACTCTTCTTTTCTTTTTTAGGAGTTTGGAAAGAGTGTTGGAGTTAGATTGTAAATATGTATGTTTTATTATCATTGGGATAAACCAACATCCAACAAAGAAGATAAATTAAACTTCTTTTTGTTATAATATTATGATTTCCTCAAAAGTCATAATCTACAAGCTATAAGTTAAGGTCTATATTCATGATTTTGTGGATCTTGATTTAATGTATGTTCTCCTTTCCTTTGCCTATAAAAGGCAAGCTTCTCTAATGAAAGAATACACCAAGAAAGAAGAAAGAGAAATCCTCTAAATTTTCATCTTACATCTCTTGTTATTTCTGTAGTTCTATAACACGCTATTAGCACGAAGCTCTAACCAACTAAGACGATAAATTTTAATTTTTTACAATTAAGTTTTATACTACCGGCTTGGCTTTGCCGCCATTTATATTCTTTAACTGTCAAATTATATTCATGTTTTGTTGTCCATTTTTGAATTTTGTTATTTACAGTGGTACCATCTATCCTTTTTGATCTTAAAAGACTTGGTGGGAACGTTTTTACCATTTATTAATTTGTGGGAATAACCTGACTACGTGGACTACCACATGCTTGGTGAATACCTCTTTGTATTAATTTCTTATTAGCAATTTATAAAAATAATCTGTATACGCAGACTACCTCATGCCGGGTGAATATTCATTTGCAGTTTTGTACATGTATTTATTTATAATGTGTACAATAATACTTGTATATACATTAGTGATTGCATACCTTCTGACTAAAAGTATATGCGAATAATATAAACATTTATATATTTATATTATTTATAAATTTATCATCACTTGGGGTGGTGGCTTAGTGGTGAGAAGCCGAACATAAATCCCCACAAACGTGGGTTCGAGTCTTGGTAAACCCCACTATGCTCAAGTGGTCTCACGCCCTGAATTTATTCAGAAGAAAGCTGAGTTGTGTCGATGAAAACACCACTGAGGCCTCCAATTCTTTTTTGGTTCATTTGCATTTACATTCTCCATATCATGTATGCAATTATTTATTACATACGTTAATAAATAATAGAAATTATTATGTTTTAAACCAGAATAGATGGCAAACCTGACAAAAAATAGAATTTTCAATTTTGAAAATCTATTGAGACAACTATTTGGCTTGGGCACTTGATGCGGAATGCACAAGCCATAATCTTTCTTCGTCATCACGTTGATGAAGCAAAAAAAACTGAGTATTTAACAGTCAAAGATCCTTTGACCTTATGGACACAACTAAAGGAAAGATTTGATCACCAAAAATTAGTTGTTCTCCCTAGTGCCAAATTTGAGTGGCTTAATTTAAGGCTACAAGATTATAAATCAATTATGGAGTATAGTTCTAATGTCTATAGAATAACCTCTACATTGACCTTGTGTGGGGATCCAGTTTCAGAAACCCAAATGTTAGAAAAAACGCTTTCAACTTTTCATCCCATCAATATAATTTTGTCACAGCAATATAGACAAAGTAAGTTCACAAGATTTAGTGAATTATTGTCTATCCTCCTTGTTGCGAAAAAGAATAATGAATTGTTGTTGAAAAATCATCAAGTACGACCAACGGGTTCTACCCCATTGCTATACATTAACAGTACGTCATTCCAACAGAATAAACGTGATAATGGATGACAAAATAATAAGAGATTTCTGGGATGAAAAAATAAACGAGGCCATCATAACAACAAATTCCACAATCGCAACAATTCTGCGCACCAGAAGTGGCAAGAGTCTGGGTCGGGTAAAAATGCAGCACAGACAAAGAACAAACCAGATGTTTGCTTCAGGTGTGGGATGAAAGGGCATTAGTCGCGTACCTGTCGCACGCCAAGGCATCTGGTTAATTTATATCAGGAGTCTTAAAAGAGCAAGGAAAAGGTGACAGAAACAAACTTTGTTAACCACCAATTGAATATTGCTAATACTCTAACAATGACCAACAATGAGAAAAGTTTGGCGACATTGTTGGACCTTCTGAAAGCATCCTTTGGGATATCGAATAATTTCTTATTTTAATTAAGCACCATGCATATATAATATTATTAGTTTTCATTTTTGAACGCTACATGTTATGTGTTTCTCATGGATAATATTATGAATCAAAAGATATCTAATAATTGAAGAAGTATCAAAACTAACATAAATTCTAATTCTTCGTTGGGCTCCCATTTTAGTCCTTTGTGGAGGTGCAATTGAAACACATACATCACTTCCAAAAACTCTAAGGTGTGAGATGTTGGGTATCTGACCAAGAACTAACTATAGAGGAGAATATTTATGAAGAGATGTTGGCCTCACTCGAATGATGGCTGCAGCGTAAAGAATTGCATGACCCCAAACTGAGGTTGGTAAGTTAGACCTTAATATCAATGGACGTGCAATTAGTTGAAGTCTTTTTATTAAAGATTCAGCTAAACCATTTTGTGTATGTACATGAGGAACAGAATGTTCAATGGTGATTCCAATAGTCATACAGAAGTCATTAAAGGTCTTTGATGAAAATTCAGCAGCATTATCAAGTCGAATTAACTTTGATTGGATATCTGGGAACTGAGCTCGTAACTTGATTATTTGATCAAGAAGTTTAGAGAAGGCAAAATTTCGAGAGGAGAGTAGGCAAACATGGGACCATCTAGTTGAAGCATCTATTAAAACCATGAAATATCAAAATGGGCCAGACAATGGATGAATGGGTCCACAAATGTCTCCTTGGATTCTCTCTAGGAATTTGGGGGTTTTATTATAAACTTTTGTTGGTGATTGTCGAACAATTAATTTTCCTTGAGAACATGCAGCGCAAGGAAAATCACTACTAGGAAAAACCTTCTATTTCTTAAGAGGATGACCAGTAGAATTTCCAATAATGCAACGCATCATAGATGTGCCTGGATGACCGAGTCTTTCATGCCAAAGCATAAATGATTTGGGATATATGAATTTTGGAATCACAATAGTATGAGACTTAATTGCTCTAATCTTCATAGTATATAACCAAGAAGAAATTGAATGAAGTTTTTCTAGGATATTCTTATTTCCAGAAATAGTAGAGGTGATGAGAAGATATTCATTATCATTTTCATTTGTTGTTTCAATGTGAAAACAATTTAGTCGAATATCTTTAAAACTTATCAAATTTTTTCTTGATTTACTAGAATATAGAGCATTTTTTATGAAGAATTGTGTCACATTTGGTAACATGAAACTAGCTTTTCCAAATCCCTTGATTAAATTTGATATGCTAGAGATAGTTCCCACGTTTCCCTTAGCTTTGGTTAGTTATGAAAAATATCTCTCACTTTAAAGGATTGTATGAGTTATTACACTGTCTGCTAAACATATATCTTCCATATCCATTAAAGTTGGTCTGACACATATAAAAATATATTAAAAAATATATGGAGATGTTTTTACTGCACATTATGCAGATTGTCACTTTGATGAATCTGTATTTCCACTGTTAGGAGAAGAGAAATTTTTAAATAAGAAACCCTCTGAAATATCATGGAATTTATCATAATTAAATTCACTTGATCCTCACACATGACAATGTGAAATTGAAGTTCAAAGAATTATTTATTTACAAAATATTGCAAATCAAATGGCAGATGCATTTAATGATGTTAGAAAAGTAATAAAATCACATACACCTGCAGTGAATACTCCAGCAAAGATAGACATACCTATCGAAAAGTTAATTCCTAAATAATTGATAAATAAGGCAACAGAAGAATCTGAAACACGCCAGAAGCGTGGAAGACCAGTTGGTGCAAAAGACACTGCACCACGAAAATAAAAGGCAAATAAGGGAGTTCTAGAAATAATACCCGCTCCAGAAGTAGCAGTTATTCCACAAATGAGAATACCCCCAGAAGAGGTACAAGATCTCACCGAAGGGATAAGAGATGAATACCAAGAAATCTCAATAAATTATGTAGATGATGAGAAAATATGGGGTCGAAGCAAAGTCATGATTGATGATATATTTGCTTTCTCTATAGCATCAGATATTACTATAGTTTTTGACATATATCCTGAACCCCAAAACGTGGAAGAATGTCAGAAAAGAAAAGATTGGCCAAAATGGAAAGATGTTATTCAAACTGAGCTACAATCATTATTGAAAAGAGAAGTATTTGGACCAGTAGTCCAAACACCTCTGGGAGTAATCCCAGTTGGAAACAAATGGGTATTTGTACGAAAGCGAAATGAGAAAAATGAAATTATGAGATACAAAGCCTGACTTGTAGCTCAAGATTTTTCACAAAGACCTGGTATTGATTATCATAATACATACTCTCCAGTAATGGATGGATTCACGTTTCATTTTTTACTAGGTATGGAAACCATGGAAGGTTTGGAAAAACATCTGATAGATGTTGTAACAGTATACCTATATGGCTCACTTGATAGTGAGATTTATATGAGAATTCCTAAAGGATTAAAAATGGCTGAATCACGAAAGCTTCGCCACATATATTCAATCAAGTTACAATGCTTATTATATGGGTTGAAACAGTCTGGTCGTATGTGGTATAATCGACTTAGTGATTATTTAATAAAAGACGGGTATACAAATAATCAAGTATGCCCATGCATTTTTATTAAGAAAACACAAAGTGGATTTACCATCATTGCTGTATATGTGGATGATTTAAATCTGGTAGGTACTCCTGAAGAACTCACAAGAACTGCCACTTATTTAAAGGATGAATTTGAAATGAAAGATCTTGGAAAGATAAAATTCTGTTTGGGAATACAAGTGGAGCATTTAGTATCTGGAATTTTTGTTCATCAATCCACATATACTGAAAAGATTCTCAGTCGTTTTCATATGGATAAAGCTCACCCTTTGACTACCCCGATGGTTGTTCGATCTTTAGAAGTTGATAAAGATCCATTTCGACCTCTAGAAAGTGAGGAAGAAGTTCTTGGACCTGAAGTTCCATACCTAAATGCAATAGGTGCTTTTATGTATCTTGCAAACTGTACATGACTCAATATTACTTTTGTTGTCAACCTGTTGGTAAGATACAGTTCTTCTCCGACTAAGAGACATTGGGATGGGATCAAACACATTTTGAGATACCTCCGTGGAAGTATAGATCTTGGATTATTTTATCCAAGAGATTCAACGTCGCAATTAGTTGGATATGCTGATGAAGGATATTTATCAGATCCACACAATGGGAGATCACAAAAAGGTTATGTATTTACATATTATGACACAGCTATATCCTAAAAATCTACAAAGCAAACCATGACAGCTACATCTATAAATCACTCAGAGATTCTCGCAATTCATGAAGCAAGTAGAAAGTGTGTTTGATTGAGGTCAATTACTCAGCATATCCAAGAGTCATGCAGATTATCATCAATCAAAGATATTCCTACAATTATGTATGAGGATAACACTGCATGCATTGCTCAACTTAGAGGAGGGTACATCAAGGGAGATATAACAAAACACATTTCACCTAAATTCTTCTACAAACATGAGTTGCAAAAGAAAGGTGATATAGATGTGCATCAAATTCAATCATGTGATAATCTACTTGACTTATTTACAAAGTCACTACCAAATTCAACGTTTACAAAACTTCAGATTAAGATCGAAATGCGTCGACTAAAAGACTTATCACAACATTTCATCAAAGAATAATGCATTTCTTTTGAGGGGGAGATATGTACTCTTTTTCCATTCGCTAAGTTTTTCCCACTGGATTTTCTTAGCAAGGTTTTTAAAGAGACATAATCTTTTATCTTAGTAAATCAAGGGGGAGTGTTATAATATTATGATTTCCTCAAAAGTCATAATCTACAAGCTATAAGCTAAAGTCTATATTCATGATTTTGTGGATCTTGATTTGATGTATGTTCCTCTTTCCTTTGCCTATAAAAGGCAAGCTTCTCTAATCAAAAAATATACCAAGAAAGAAAAAAGAGAAATCCTCTAAATTTTCATCTTACATCTCTTGTTATTTCTATAGTTCTATAACACTTTTAACTTTATATAGTGAGACTCTTTTACTAATGCTGAAAGACAAAAGGGGAAAGTATCGGTATAATCAAATGCAACTCACACACGTGCAACGTGGTGACATTTGGTGCATTATAGTTCTTTAGAGATGCACGTAGCATGTCGAGATCGGGATGACTAAGATTAAATGTTTTAATTTTTTGTAATCAAATAAAATGCACTTAATTATTTCTCTTTGTAGCAACTTCAAAAAACTGTTATCCAGTAGTCATATTTTGAGAAATATTATTTTTTAAACTCTATAATCGGAGAGTTTTGCTAAAAAATTAATTTAATTCATTTTCCCTCCATTTCATATATACCAAATAATTAAGTCTCACGGGGCTTAATAAAAGAACATCTTTAGACTTGCTCTATGCAAATTTTGTTAGTTTTGTTGTATACCGAAAGTGAATTGCTTGTAACTTGGTAGCAAACTCAAATTTAAGTGGGGATAATTATCACTTTAAATATAGTGTTTACACTCCTTGAAATCAAATCATTTCCATTTATATACTATTATCTTAACAAAGATACAAGGAGGGGAACTAGAGGAGAAATTAGGAAAACTTATATTTAATCTTATGTAATAACGTCTGTTGAATTACGACTTTTTAGTGAGAGTTGACTGAAACCTGTGATATTGCACAATAAAAAAACAAAAATTTATCACTAGAATATCACATTAGTTTTAATAATGATAATAACATTGACCTATTTATACTAATACGTTTAGATAATACTTTATCCTACCATTAATCAAAGCACTATGATTTTATGAACTATTTCTTTTTATAAAGTAATTTGCTACCCAAAATATTTGAATATATTTGCATATTGCGGTGCATTTGGCTAGCTCATAATTAATATGTATTTGATAACAATAGTATTTGGTGGAAAGCCGTGGTTGAGAGAATCAAATTATTTGGGTAATAATATAGTGAATTGTCTTTAATGTCTTAATGTTTTTGTTAACACCAAGATTTGTCCACTCGTTTCAATCACCAAAAGCACATCAAGTCCTGCACAGAAACAAAATCACACGCGAAGCTTGACGGCTTGGGCCGCCAGGGGATAACTTCGATATGAGAATAAGTAAATGCTAAACAAGGTTTAACAGTGGAGGCTAAATGCTCTAATGCTGTAAATAAAGTGATACTTGATAATTAGGTTGTATCCTTGTATTTATAGTGATCACACCACCTTCTCCAAATCCTTCCTCATATAAAATTCCTCATTAGGTAGGTACCTTAATGGGATTGTGTGACGCCCCCAAATTCAGGTACTTATACCTCGAATTCGATGCTTCACGTTCTAATTCTAATATCATACTAAAATCACCAACAACGGAATAATAGAATAATATACATTTTTATAACATAAATATTCTTATCCCAAGGTCTCGTAATCGTTACTATAATAGTACATAAATAAGTCTAAGAAATAACTTAAAATATAATTTAATCATTCCTTATTACATCATAATAATAATAACTTTTTTAATCTTAAAGGACTAAAGTTATTCCGTAGCCTTGCCCTTGCTTTTGTCATTCCCTGAGGTACTGCCTTGCTCTGCTTTAACTGAAATGTATTTTGGGGAGCAAGAATGAACAACAAATTTGCCTAGCAAGTAATATAGCAATAAGGGTGAACAAGTATAAAGTTCAAAATTTCAAGGGTATATCAGTAAATGATAGTTCAGAAATAACAAGAAGTATCAATTGTTCTAAATCTGTTCTTTGAATTGAAATAAGAGTTACTATGGACTGAAAGATATCAGCAAGATCCAAAGGTTTAATCATTTTACAACTTCAAGAAGGTTAAACACTGAGCAGTCACTATGGACCAAGAACTCCTGCTAGAATTAACAGTATTTTACTGATAATCCAATAAAAATAAGTATAATAGGTGAACATTCCAAAATACCCTACGTTATGCATAACATTTAAACATGCTGTTTGTGCGCATGTCGGTTCCCTGATAATATAATATTTCCCCTTTCAATGAGGGTTGTTCATCCCAGTAGATTTATAAGTGTCCGCACCAAGATAATTGGTTTGGATAGTTTTCTAACACATAATATTAGTCTAGCCGAGTCAAATGGCTTAGACAACTTTTGCAATGCATTTAGGAACAATAAGTTCAATGCTCGTGATGTGAATCAAGATATATAATTGGTTTTCGATTATGAATAATAATAGATATTTGCTTGATGTAAATATGTTCGATACAACAATAATTCGAACTTGCACAATATCCAAAGTTATGAGGATTAGGGAACTTGCCTTTAGCGTAGTTTACCGATCTATAACTTATCAATACTTTGAATTCCTATTGTATCATAGTTATGTAAATATACACGTTCATTAGTTACACATACTTGCGATATAAAGTAGTCATCCCACACACATATATAACACATACTCAAGTACACAAGACAAGTACGGATCGTATCTTTGTTAAATAATTTGGTCACATATTAGCATACTACTACGCCACGTAGTTTCGAAATCAACGTTGTCTTTATGTTTTGAGGACTTCCCTTATAAATCGTTTACAACTCTTGAAATCTTAATGTTATACGACTACTACACAATGTAAACACTCAAAACATCATTATAACTCTGTTTTATAACTTAAAATAGGAATTTAAGAAAACTGCCAAGTTTAGATCATAAATAAAATAGTCATGCCAAATTGCAGGACGACGCAACTGCGCTGCTATGTGGCTTGAGGAGGGCGCAGCTACGCCAGCTCCCTGGCCAGGCTAGACTTGGCTTTTGATTTTTCTGATTTTAGCTTCCTTTCTAGCATGCATAGGTACTAACACACAACATTTACGTAGGTTAGGGGTCTTGGACTCTCCTAAGGTCTTTTCAAGTTCACCTTTACACATTATTATACTAATTGGAGTTTTAGTAGAATTTAGGCCAACTAAGTTTATGAAATAAAAAGGCTAACAACATTAACCATCCAACTATGCACGGATGTTATACAATCTATAATATGCATGCTCACGTGTATTCAATCCATTTACACATAGTTAGTATCGTTCGCCACTTAAAAACTTTTCTAGACTCACGCTTGAATAACTTACTTTGTGTATAACTCCATATGTAAACATATAGGTCGTGTCTAGGAATATAAAGAATACTAGCATGCAATCCTATATATTCAGAATGTAATTACTCCATGTTTATAAAATTTAGTTTGTAAATGTCCGAGTTTGCCTTTAAAAATCATTTTAAACCAAGTCAAACAATCTAGCACCTATGAAATAACTTTTAATCACATTTCATACGTAGTTAGGTCATGTGTTCAGGCTAACAAGGTCAGAGCTTAGCTACTATAATGTTTCATCAAAGTTTGTTTTCAAATCTTCATGTTTCTTTTTCAAAACACATACTAACTTATGTCAAAACAATCCATCATGAGTAAGGAAACCTTAACCATGTATCATATCTATTATCATGTATATTTAAGTTAAACCAGCATGCTAAACTTATCAGATTACAACACAAATCAAAATTTCATACTGGTGCATGGCGCAGCTGCGCCGGTCTGAACTGCAAAAGGGGCGCAGCTGCGCCCTTCCTGGACAGAACCATGAATGGCTCTGCTCCTGCAGAACTTAAACACATACACGAAAATCTTCATGCAACAAGCTTAGACTTCAGCCACATGGTTTCCTTATATGCATATTAACTCATATAACACATTGGTATCAACTTTTAATCCAATTAACAAAGATTTCATGGAAATTCTAGCAATTTACTAACTTGAAATCAAGAACACATTTAAGAAATATTTTCTGTTAGAGCTTTAAAATGAAAATCCTTCCAATCTCAGATTGCTCTACATCTCACAATACTCACACACTAATTTTGAGCTTCACAGAGAACTAGCAGCTGGAAATGCGGAGAGAAGAACTGCCATTTATAGAGAAGCCATTGTCCAAATTTGGGTCTTGCACAATGAAGCAAACCAATGGAATAGAGAAGAAGCCATTAAATTGAGGGAGCTTGGTGAAAAGCATTTCACTGTTGCCATTCCAGCCACTCCCCATTTCATCATTTGAATGTACTGAGTCTTGCAAGAAATAAGCTTGGGCCAATGGCCTATACACGTGATTAAGGAAGAGATGTGACTATGAATATGGGACACTCCTTTAGCACTCAATATTAGCAAAATGAGGACTAATCAACATACTTAGGTTTTAGTTATGGACATTTATACACATAACCATACCCCAATATACTCCCACACAAACATAAGTATACATACGTATACTTATTATCATATAATCCATGTACATTGAGTTAATCAAAATAGTATTTAAATTAAGTTAGAATATAATTCAGTTGGGTACTATCGACCCATTATTTTTCATAAAACTTTATAATTTCCATTATACATAAATATTGAAATAAATATTTAATAATAAATATTTATTTATTTAGATTTCTTTTCTCCCAAATATTTAGAATACACATTAAATTGATTCTTTATGTCTCATCATGCGACATAAGACTTATTTATTCAAGTGCAGTAGAAATTCATAAGTTAAGATTATTATAATGTAGTCTCATGGAATAATATTTGTACTATAATATTATTCTTAATATCACATTTAATTAATTCACCATACATCATAATGTCACATAAGCTCCTTTATTTAACTTGGTAAGTTATATAATTCAACTTACTTTTACCACATAGTTTCATATAGCAATTATTCACATATTATAATATTGTCCTTAACATCCCATATTATATTTTATGCATGAAGTAACTTTATTACTCATTTATATGCAACAACAATTAATATAATATTAATTAATCTTTCCCCTTATTACATCATTCCTTCAATAATTTTACTTTAACCTTCCATTATGCCACACTAAGCATATTACATAAACTCAAATTAGGCTTTTTATCATTTCTACCACTTTGCTTACCCTCTATTAATTTATTATTAATATTATCCATAAAATTCAAGGATATTACATATTGAACCCAATCTCCTAAAAGAAAGAAAGTCGAATTATATCCTGACACTTTCCTCAGGAGTTGGAAATTAAATGTAATTAGGAATATTATATTCCTTGAAATACTCTACAGTCAAACCATATTTCTACGCAGGGTAAATACCTCCACATGGACTTTGGCCCACGATATAATCTGGGCCCTAATAATCACACCCCAACTTTGCCCCCAGTCTCTTAATTATAAGGAACTTAAAATAAGAGAGTACATCAATTTAGCCATGGATGACGCTAGCCGAAGATTGTTTAGTCCGATAGATTTAAATCTATCCTGAAGAATGTTATCCGTTCGGGAGAAACTTAGCCTTCCCGAAGGATGTTTATCCTTCGGGATAACTTAGCCTTCCCGAAGGACGTTTATCCTTTCAGGAGAACAAAACCTTCCTGAATGACATTTATCCTTTCAAGAGGAACTAAGCCTCTCCCGAATGATGTTTATCCGTTAAGGAGGAACAAATCCTTTCCCGAAGGACGTTTATCCGTTCGGGAAGAACTAAGCCTCTTCCTCAGGACGTTTATCTGTTCGGGAGGAACAAAGCCTCTCCCGAAGGATGTTTAACCGTTCGGGAGGAACAAAGGCTATCCCGAAAGATGTTTATCTGTTCGGGAGAAACAAAGCCTTCCTGAAGGACGTTTATACTTTCGGGAGGACCAGAGCCTTCCCAAAGGACGTTTATCCTTTTAGGAGGAACTAAGCCTCTCCCGAAGGATGTTTATCTGTTCGGGAGGAACTAAGCCTCTCCCGAAGGATGTTTATCCGGTCGCGAGGAACAAAGCCTTCCCAAAGGAAGTTTATCCGTTCTGGAGGAACTAAACATCTCACGAAGGATGTTTATTCGTTTGGGAGGAACAAAACCTCTCAAAGGATGTTTATCCATTTGGGAGGAACAAAACCTTCCTCAAGGACGTTTATCCTTTCGGGAGGACCAAAGCCTTCTCGAAGGATGTTTATCCTTTCTGGAGGAACTAAGCCTCTCCCGAAGGATGTTTATACATTCGAAAGGAACTAAGCCTCTCCCGATGGATGTTTATCAGTTCAGGAAGAACAAAGCCTCCCCCGAAGGATGTTTATCCGTTCGGGAAGAACAAAACCTTCCCAAGGACGTTTATCCTTTTGAGAGGAACTAAGCCTCTCCCAAAGGATGTTTATCCGTTCGGGAGGAAATGTTTATCCGTTCGGGAGGAACAAAGCTTTTCCGACGGATGTTTATCCATTCGGAAGGAACTAAGCCTCTCCCGAAAGATGTTTATCTGACCTTATACCCCCATCCGACCTTATAACCCCATTCGACCTTATACCCCCAAAATAGCCTTCCCGACCCCTGTGGGAGAAATTGATCCGACCTTATATCCAGCGAAGGTGGATGACCGACTTTATATTTTCATAATGGGTGTCCCGAAGAACGCTGTCAGTCCGGGAGATCGGTTTGGAGTTGATGTGATGTAATCCAAAGCGAGATAATATTGCTCAAAGTGAGTCACCACTGCCCGGAGTGTCATCAAAGCTCATATCAAGCTTTTATATCTTGCCCCCCCCCCCCCCCCCCCCCCCAACCAACTTAACTTGAATAAGAAAAGCAGCCCAAATCAAATACCACCTTTATATCCTTCCCAAAGATTTTCTCCCCTGCCAATTTTGTTGTTGTGCAAAAGAACAAGAGACATGCCACGTGAGGGTTTTGGTATATAGATAAATGGAGTAGCTAAAGGAGGTGTCGTCGGAGTAATAACCCCAGCCAAAAGAAGAAGGGGATTTGTTGGTGCGATGTCATTTTTCGGTGCATTAAAGTCCAAGGTATTTTCTTTTTATGCCTGCAAATAGCTTTATACGCTCTCCCTCTGCCAATTTCAGCAAACGACGACGCCCATTCTCGCCTCCTACGATCCACCGCTCGTATATGTCGCTCCTCCGCTGTACATGATCAAACTAAACCCTTTATATAGTCTGCATGATCCATAGCTTTTAAAGTACTTTTCCATTCCCCAACACGTAAACCAATGAGGATTAAATAATATACCACTGACTCCATAGCTGGCTCACTGTAATCAAGATATTATCATATTATGTCTGGCTATCCTGTAATTATTTTATTATGGCTTCAAGATCATGCAACTCATGATTCTGCACATCTAACTGTTTGAACAAGTTTTTGATTCTGATACTGGAGAACTGTTGCACCAACAAGTATTCTTTTTCTTATTTTTTCAGATTCGTAAGTTCGGTCTACCGTGAATACCAATCATCTGCATGGGCAACGTCTTTTTCCACAAATATTTTCATTTTATTTATCGGCCTAATTCATATTAATGCTGTAAAAAGGTGTTGTTCATATGTACAGAACAAAGTTTGAATAACCTTGACTTGTGACTGAGGTTTGAAAATTATGTAGCAGCTGGGCTAGCTAGCACAAGGTTTCTGAAAATCAGAGGCCATTTTTCCTTGCATTATATCCCCCCAACTTTTTAACCTTGATTTTTTTGCGAAGACCATGAATACCAGGAACATCAGATGAGCTAAGAGTTGAATTAAAAGATGAATACCCAACTGAATTTTTTTTACCACACGGAGCAGAATTGAGATCCGCCAAGTCAGCTGCAGGGTTTAAGAAACCCTTAGAAAATCTAGTGAAGATTCCTTGATCTGCTTCATTGCTTCTCAATTTGGTCACCGGTGTGAACTCATCAACCTTTGAACTATTTTTGTCTTCACTAATTAGAGGATCAGTAGAGCTTCCTGAAGACCCACTTTTTGTGCCAGATACGGCAACCTCTTTCACGTAGGCCAGACCCATCCTAGATAATGAATCAAGAAGTTCAGCATACCCAGGTTGAGATGATGTATTATTAGATCCAAGTTGGTGGAACTGCTTTGTGATAAGTGAGTTTTATACCTACGAATTAATTACCTTTTAAGCTTGATTCGATGTTACTTTGAGTAATTTTAGGAGATTTTTATACGTTTTTATGTTTGTGTGTGCAGGAACAGGTTGGAGGACGGAAACATGAAAAACGGAGCTTAAAAGGACAACTTTACAGTTACTGTCCAGACACCCGCCGGGGCGGGACTCCACAGCTCAAAACACCCACCGAGGCGGGGCTCACTTTCTCAGATGGCATAGTACAACTGCCGGGGCGGGCCTATCCAAGGCAAAAACACCTGTCGGGGCGGGGGTGTCGGCAGGAAACTTAAAAAAACCATGATCGAAAAGGACTCTAAAAGGCTGGGATTGATTGATTTGGAGAGCGAATAGGAGACTACAAGAGAGTAATTGAAGTGCAAAGAAGAGATTATTCAGACACTTTAGAAAAGCCCTAGTTTTCATCACGAGGGATTCAGAGCAAAAGTGGAGAAGAGCAGATGATTATACTACAATTTCTATTCTCTTACTTCATCTTTAGTCTTGTATTCAGAATGCTATTCTATTTGTGGATTTTGGTGTCTTATTCGACGATGTTGAACTAATTTACTATTTAAGTCTACAATGGATCTTTTTGTGTATCGAAGATTGACATACTTCCGTATTAATTCATTGAGACTATTTCCAGGGTTGTCTATTATGATTTGTGTTTAATTATTTAATTTCCTGATCAACAATTACTTTGATAATCTATATGAACTCGAGAGACGGAGTATAGGTTTAGATCTAATCATAGTAGCGTGTGATTGTGATTTCTGCATGTCGTTGGGATTCATAATTTGTGCCTAGAATAGAGATATATCTATGCATCACACGTAATCTTATGAAGAACTTCCGCTTAAACCCTCTTTAATTGTAATTCACATAAAAATATAGTGAATTAGTTAATTAAGGTGTTCATCTTAATTTTATCATCTGTGGATTTAAGTTGATATGGGTATAATGCATTGAAAGATGGTTATATTTACTTTAGTATTCTTGATTAACAATCTAGAATAGTTAATTTAACTTAACAGGAAGTGTGTCGATCTAAGTGAAACATTAAGTGAAGTTGTAGGCTTAAATCTCCAATATTTGATTAAATCTTGTAGTAGTTAAGTGGTTTTTAATTAATTTAGTAGTTTTCATTAATTTCACAACTTAAGTATTTGTTTAATAAAATTGAGATAATATAAAATTGGTAGGTATTAGGATAAATTTTAGTCATTTTCTCTGTGGGAACGATAATCTACTCATCACTTTATTACTTGTTGACCACGTATACTGCGTGTTGTGCTTAACTAGATTTTACCCAACAAGTTTTTGGCGCCGTTGCCGTGGAACATAACTATTTTTATTACTTTCAATATCAGTTTAATTAAATCGGTTTTAGTTAAACACTTTTCTTTTTGTTTTTGTTTTTGTTTTAATTCCTATTTCAGGTAATCTCGAGTAGTGCATGCAAACTCGATCAAAGAAGCCATAATTGTTACCTTACGAGGAAGACATCAAAAAAAGGATTCAGCGGTTGAGTAAGAGGATTAAGGAAACTCGGGAAACACTAGAAACACCGGATATCATTGCTGGATAAGAAAAGAAAGCATTTCGGGATTATGCTACACCGCGGATTAATGAACTCCAATCAAGTATCACAAGGCCCGCCATTACTGCTAACAATTTTGAGATTAAGCCTAGTACAATAAAAATGGTTCAGAACTCAGTACAGTTTGGAGGATTGGCTAACGATGATCCGAATGAACATTTGGTGAGCGTTTTAGAGATATGTGATACCTTCAAGTATATAACGGAGTGACAGATGATGTAGTGAGGCTTCGGTTATTTCCGTTTACATTGAGAGATAAGGCTAAAAGTTGGCTTCATTCATTACCACCGGGATCTATTACTACTTGGGATAACTTGGCCTAGAAGTTCTTAACAAAGTTCTTCCCACCGGCTAAAACTGCAAAAATGAGGAATGATATAACCACCTTTGAACAACAACATGGGGAATCACTGTATAAAGCTTGGGAAGGGTACAAAGAATTGTTGAGGAGATGTCCATATCATGAATTACCCAAGTGGTTGCAGATGAACACATTCTACAATGGGTTAAGTAGTAATACTCGGACAAGCATCGACGCAGCTGCGGGAGGAGCATTTATGGCCAAGAAGTTTGAGGAGGCATACGAATTAATAGAAATCATGGTTGCTAACAATTATCAGTGGCTGAATACTAGGTTGACACAACCTAAGGTAGTCGGAGTTTTGGAAGTGGATGTAGTGACAACTCTAGCAGCTCATATATCAGCCCTTTTAAAGAAAATGGATGCAATTGCAGGAGCAACCATATAAAAAGTGGCTTTTGTATGTGAATTATGTGCGGGAGCACATCCTACGGAGCAGTGTGCAATTAATCTTGAGGCAATTCAGTTTGTGTGAAGTTATACCCGTCCACCGAATCCATATCAGAACAGCTATAATCCGGGGTCAAGAAATCATCCCAACTTCTCGTGGAGTAATAATCAAAATCAACAGCAAACTCCACGAACTACATATCCTCCCGAGTTTCAGAATCAATAACACCAGTCAGTTCCGTAACCCGAAAAAAAAATAGATTTGGAGGAGCTGCTAATGAAATACATAACAAGTAATGAGGCGGCAATGAAAACTCAGGCCGTTTCAATAAAGAATCTGGAAAACCAAATGGGAAAGCTTGCAAGTGCTTTAAATAATAGACCTCAAGGGGCTCTTCCGAGTGACACCGAGAATTACCCTAGGGGTGGCCATGAATAGTGTAATGCTATCACACTTAGGAGTGGAAAGGAGCTGGTTAAAGATTCTGGTGGGAAAGCAAATGTTGTTAAAGAGGGTGAAATGGATGAGAGAGATTCAAAAAGAGAGTCTGATAAAAAGGATGTGGAAAAACCACAGAAGTGAAGCAAACTACAGTTATACCTCCTGTGCCATTCCCGTCACGATTACAAAGTCAGAAATTGAAAAACCAGTTTGCCAAATTCATGGAAATCTTTACGAAGCTGCACATTAACATTCCGTTAGTCGAAGCACTGGAGCAGATGCCACACTATGTCAAGTTCATGAAAGATATACTATCTAAGAAATGCAAGCTTGGTGAATTCGAAACAGTGGCGCTAACAGAAGAGTGTAGTTTAGTTTTTCAGCAAAAGCTTCCCCATAAGTTAAAAGATCCGGGGGGCTTTACTATACCTTGTGCAATTGGTAATTAAGATGTGGGAAGAGTGTTAGTTCCCAGGAGCATACAAGAGATCTAAAAGGGAGGTTGAATAGATCCTTTAAAACTTTTTTCTTTTCTAAACTTGCTAAGTGATTAGCAGATAATGAATAGTAGAATCAATTCATGCACAACGGAATAGGTTAAGATCCCCTTCAAGGATATAACATTAAAAATAGTTCTAATGTCATATTAGTTCCAGGCAGTTATAGCAGTTATAATACTAAATGTAAATGACATAAAGTAAATGACACAAGGGGTTTTAAGTGGTTCAGAGACTAAACTGCTCCTACTCCACTCTTCTATTTCAACAAGCAGGGATTCACTAAGGATTTGATCATTTCTCTGAATCACAAAGATTCCTTTAAGACCCTCAATCATGGAACTCCAACATAATAAGTATTCTGCAAACCGGCAACCTCGAAACTCATTCACTAGTGACTCTTCCAGACCAGCAGTCTCGGATACACAGTCCACCACGAACTCTTCCAGATCTACAGCTTCAAATGCTTAGTCCTACTCGAAACTATTCCAGACCCGTAATCTCGGAACTGTAAACTAAGCCCCTCAGACTTAGAATCTCTTGTACCCTTCGGTACTCAACAAGCCCAGCAGACTTGACATTGGTTTAGTCACTAAGACAAGGACCCGGCAGGCCCTGGATGCTTGGATGGTTGATTGTAGTTGTTACTTTGTTGAGCTGCTAAGATGACATTCAGCTTGTTCATATTTTGGTACTTCACAGCTTCTTGTGATCATATGGCATTCAACATTATTACTTGATCACATCTGATGGAATGCTAAGATGTTCGTTCATCTTGACATCTTTTGTACTTAGCAATCTGGTTCATCCCCTTGGTGCTGCTGATCTTTGTTGTTGATACTTGACTTCATCTGATATTCAACTTTGCACACTAACACCATTGAAGTACTGCTAAGTCTTGCATATCAGCTTGACTCCTTCTAGTACTTAGCGTTTTTGAACACTGGTTGCCTTATGCAAGAATGAGCAACAAGTTTGCTCAGCAAGTAATATAGCAATAAGAGTCAATATAGTTTTCAATTCCCAAGGGTATGATAATAATTGATAGTTCAAGGGTAATAAGAAGTATCAATAGTTTTCCAACAATAGTCGCTAAGGACAGAAAGATATCAATAAGATGCAAGGTTTAACCTCTTTACAGTTCAAGAATAATGAATACTGAGCAGTCACTAAGGACTATGACCTTCTACTAGAATTAACAGTAATATGCTGATAATCCAATAAAACAAGTACAACAGGTGATCAGCCTATAGTACCCTAAAATATGCATATCGTTTAATCGTACTTAAGTGCGCACGTCGGTCTCCCGACAAATATAGTTTCCCCTTCAAAGAAGGTTGTTCATCTCAGTCAATAAAAGATTTCGCACCAATCAATTGGTTTGGATAGCTTTCTAATCATGATATAGGTCTAGCCGAATCAAATAGCATAGACCGCTCTTTCAATGTATATAAGAACAATTATAAGTTCAATATTCGAAATCAAAGTCCGAAGAATATAAATAACTCTATCTAAACTATTATGTCATAAGACAGGAATCATACTTTCAATTTGTTTACTTGTACAACCAATAATAGTACAAGCTCAAGAAATGCTCAATAAAGAGTAAGGTTCGAGTACTTGCCTTAAGCATAGTTTACCAAAGTATAGCTTATCAACACTTTTCAAATCTTATTATAACATAGTTATGTATATAGGACATTTATTAGTTATGCATATTCAATAAACATACATGATATGCAAGTTAAACACACACATATGATTCTAACTTAGTCGTATAGTCCTATACGTACGTCATTATGTACTTAACATACACGTAGCACAACATACTATAAAACCAATTAACATAATTCGTAATCGTCACTTGACTTAACATTTGAAAGTTTTATAAACATTTATCAATTCTATATGGTTTCATCTTATCATGTTCATTGACACTTGAAATAATGTTCTGGTCATATATTACAGATTAGGATAACAATACAAGCATACATCAAGTTCATATTACAATTAAGTAGGCTCTGTCCATTCTGCAGAGTGGCGCGGCCGCGCTGCTCCTGGTTCAAACCAAGACATGGCTGCTTCTGCAGAATTCAAGCTTAACCCGATAATGCACTTAGACAATGATTTACGTGAAATACACATGTCAGGATGCTTATTACTAGGTTTGACCCCATATCACCTTTAACATAGTTTGTTATCCATTCTCATTCAATCAAGGCTTTGAGTGTTCAATTAACAACGTCTCTTATGTTTAATCGTTATACATATGCTATAAAGTCACTAAGTATCATTTACATATGTTCAAGTTATTTTAGTCATGCATCTCATGTTCTATGGTTCCACTTGTTTAACACTTGTCTCAAGTCATGCTCAATTAGTTTACAATGCATAAGATTAGTTAGGAATACATTTTAATCATGTTTAGAGGCATATGAGATCCTATCTTGAGAGTTACAAACTTCAGAATATTCATAATGTAGTTATCAACAAAACTAGTTTTCAAACTCTTAAGGTTTCTCTTGAAAATCTCATTTAACCAACCACGCATGTAAAGCTACTACACGTATCATATTTCATGCTTGTATATACATAATCATACCACCTAAACATGCTCACAAGTACAGAATTTAAAGGGCACATAGTTTATGAAGTTCATATTTGAAACTCTACGATTTCTCTTAGAAGGTTATTAACATTATTCAAGCATTCCAGGTAAGTCCATATATTTTACATCATGCTTTTATATACTCATGAATAGACCATATAAACATGCTTGAAATCTCAGAATTCAAATTGTTCTAGTTCGACATGTTTGTTTTTGAAAACATAAGTTTCATTTAGAAAGTCATCAACATCAAGCTATGGTAAGTGGTTACGTGCAAGGTCACTTATGTCAGCATATTAGGGACATAAGTAGTCATAATGAAGTTATAGTAGCATGCTCTATACATTAGAAAGCATAAAAGTTGCCATTCAGTTTTGCAGAAGGGCGCGGTCGCGCCCTATTTGTACTAGGGAGTGGCGCGGCTATGCCACTCCGGTTCCAGCCAAGAAGCCTTTCTACTATTGCAGAGCTTCAATTCCATTTCCAACACTACTCAGTTAGCAAGCTTGAAATACTATCACATTTCAGCTATCACATATATATAACTCTACTAACATGTATATACACTTATATAACTCATATATGGCAATTCACCATGAATTCATGACACTTGAAAAAGCTTGAAATTGAGAATGTTGGATTGAATGATACCTCTTAAGCTTTGAATTGGGCAGAGTTTCCTCTTACTTCAAATTACTCTCCCTCAATACACTCTCTAGCAACTTAGCAATAATCTCAGCAAATGAAACAAGAAGGAGAGAAGCTATATTTATAGACAAATGAATATACAGACAATGCATTTCCCCTCCCATTTAAACCAATGGGAAGAGCAAGAACATATTGGTTAAGGAAGAGTAGTTGGGTAGTTGTTGAAGTCTACTATTGGTGCCACTCCCCCATTGATCATTGGCTATGATTTTGCTTAGTTTGAGATCAAGGAATGGGTTTAGGCTTGAGTTATACACGTGAGGAAGAGAATAGACCTCTCATTATGGGACAAGTGTGACGCCTCCAAATCCGGGTCCCCAGAACCTCGGACCTGGTACGTTACGATACGACATTTCTATAACTATTGCGAAAGATATAAACATAATTTTTTTATACAATAAACTTTTACAAATAATTCCCAAGGTCAATAACCTTAACGTATTACCTGAATTCAATATTCTACATGACATACAATGTCATTAGCATATAATACTATTACAAGTTTTATCTGTATGATAAACCAATGCTAGAACTGTCTTTGACTTTGCCTGTATCCGATGTATTCATCCTAATCTGCAATGTTTATCATGATATAGCAAGGGTGAACAACTAGTTTGCCCAGCAAGTTTTAAATACAAAGGAAGATATATCATGATTGAAAGAATGAATAATAAGTTGACTGACTTTTAATAATATAACAATTGTGAAATAACATGAATCAATTTTAGTAATTGAACGACCAAGATAATAAAAATGAATGGTTAATAATGAACATGAATAAATCAACTGGACCAAATGGTAATGAAGGTGATCAGCCTTTCATACCTGATGAACATATGCAACATGCACAACGTGCGAATCAATAAAATCATAGATGTGATATAATCAGCAATGATTAACCACTAGTTAAAAGAATAGTTTAAGAAAACTTGCCTTTATCGCCGACTACTGCTACGCAATCTAGTTAGCTTCATCTGAAGACCTAATATTGATAATATCGATCTCTCAATTAGAATAATATCATCACAGTTAATACTGTTAATTACATTTATAAAATAACCTAAACACATTACCACATAATCCTAACAGTCAATAAAACACATAAGACCTAATATCAAGTCAAACTATTTCAGTTTGAGTTGAGTTCGGTACTAATTCGACATCCCGATTGCCTAATCGGATAATTGTCGAGCCTAATATCAATAAGACTCTACCTAAACACTTTAATATTATCTTAGATAATTTATTAGTCAGTCAAAATATTTTTCACAGGCTCATAATAATTTTCAAATAATTATTATCATTTAAAATGATTTTTCAATCATTAATATCATTTTTATATGATTTAAATACCAAATAATTCTATCATCATTAATATTTAATTAAGTTCAAATATTAATGAAATACATGTCATAATATTAATTTTTTTTTATTATAACTCAAAATATTTTTAATATCTTAATATCACCTTTAAATGATTTTTAAAACATTTAAAATCATTCTTTAATAATTGCCATTAATATTAAAGTATTAATGTATTTCATGGAAAAATATTAAAAGTTATATATTATAACTTAAAACATTTTTAAAACCTTTAAATTATTTTTAAAATATTAAAACTATTTTTACATAATTTATTTAATACAATTATTAAATAAATTTATTATCATAATATTAATCTATACCTTCATTTGATTACTATTTAATATTAATTAAATAATAATTAATTAATTATCTTTAGTATTATTTAATAAATAATAGCCAAGTAGATCTATTCATTATTTAATGTTAATTAGATAATAAATAATCAAATTATTTTTTGTCTTTAATTATTATTTAATATTAATAAAATAATAATTAATTAATTACTTACTATGTGTATTTATTTATTATTTAATATTAAATAATAATTAATTAATTAACTATCCTTAAATAGTAAATAATTAATTTATTTACTTCATTAGTATTTAATTATTTCATATTATTATTTAAAGAATAATTAATTAACATTTGTCCTTATTTATTATTTAATAATAAATAATTAATTCATTTCATAAATCTTTAATCATTTTTTTTCTTATTAAGAATTATTACTTGTCTTTATTTATTATTTAATATTTAATTAAATAATAAATAATTATAACCTTTTATGTTAATGTAATTAAGTAATTACATTATTATTACTTAATCTTACTAAAATATTATTTTATCATCATTTAATATCAATTAAATAATAATTAATCAATTGTTAATCTCTAATTATTATTTAATCATAATTAAATAATAACTAGTTACTTTATGAACACTAATTCTACTTAATTAATTATCTCTTAAATAATAATTAAATAGTTAATTATATTTAATATTGTATATAATTAATTTGCTAACCATTTAATGGCTTTAAATAATTATTTTTAATAATTAATCACTTCCACTTATTTACGATTATGCCATTCTCGCCCACAATTTTCAGATTTGACGTCCTTTACGGAAACGCTTGTAAAACAAAATGTACAACTCGGAATTAAGTTCCGTCGATTGCGTTGGATTCATAACTTCTTAAACTATAGTTTTCGTTTATCAAACACTCAATTTAGAGTTGTCTAGGTCCCGGAAATCAGACTCAAAGTGGCTGATCAGTATGTTATTTTCAACTTTTGGTCCATTTTTCAGATTTGGAGTCCTTCACGGAAACTCGCGTAAAACGAAATCTACAACCCCGATTAACGTCCAATCAGTCAAGTTGGATTTGTATTTTCCTGAACTATATGATTCATTTATCAAACATCAAATTTGGACCAGTATTGGTCACTGAAAATAGGTCAGAAGTGGACTAATCTACACAGTGCTTCCAACAATTTTTCATAGCTTGAGTAGTTTGGGATAACTTCCATAATTTTCTTATTTTAAAACTTTTTTGAGTGATTCCTAAGGGATTTTCTCCCTAACACATATATCTATCTTTACAAGAAAGAAATTCACAAAAACCATTTGTAGATATCAAAAATGAAAGCTTAAATCTTACTTTATATTCAAAGTTTTTCGGAAAATTCATTTTCTTCCTTTTTCCAAATGTTTTCACATAAACTCTTATAGATCCATAAGTTAGACTTAATAAACTCAAGATATATGATTCTAGCATGGATCTAGACATTTAGATCTTGAACTTCCAAGAATCTAACATATAAACACATAAAGCATACAAGTTAAGGTTTTAGAAATCTAGTTTAGATTACCTTGATTTCTTTTTCTTTTCTTTCTTTCTTCTTCCTCCTTCCTCTTCTCCTTTCTTCCTTCTCCTAGTGGCTGATCCCTCTCCCTTTCTTCCTTCTTGTGCTGCCGTCCACCCTCTTCTCTCTCTCTCTCTCTCACTCTTTAGTTTTCTCTTACTTAGCTAAATAATATAGGAGAGAGTGTGGTTAGGTAAAAGTTGGTGGAGTAGGTGGGAGTGGTTGAGAGTTGGTCATCTAACCCATGTGCTGGAATTTCTAACAGATTTGGCCCTTGTGGGTCCTGCTTTTAATTCCTCGTTTTGCGTGTTTAATCCCGTCTTTAACTTTCGGACCCGAATACTCAAATTTTTGAGTTTATAGACGATTCCTATTAAATTTGATACTCCCAACGTCATGGGCACCTCCGTTTCTTCAAATTCATCTCCAAATTTTAAGTTTGACTTTTCTCTAAAAAAGTCAACTGTTGACTTTGACCAAAAAGTCAACCCTGACATATTTCATGTTTACAGTCTTTTCTGACTAAACTTGACGTTCCGGACACAACCGAACAGTCCGTGCTTCAAAATTCTATCTCTAACTCAAATTTTGATTTTTAACTTGCTTCTAGAAAGTCATCCCAAGTTTGGACTATCAAATAAATTATTTAGGATATGTCTCATAAATTTTGCATTTCCCTAATTATTCAATTAGGGTTTCTAACCAATCGTTAGGGTTTCTTAACTGAACATTAAAGTTCTTAATATAACCTTAGGTTTTACCAATGTTACATTTATCTGCTCAACAATTGACCCTTAACCACATACTGTACACACATATTCACAATACACAAAACCATTAACACCCATACACTTAACCATATAAGTTCTTTACAAAATTTTTAAATCCAAACCTTATTTCCAGTCTAGGTCTTATTATTTAACCTTTATTTAATCATTTAAAATTTTATTAATCGTCTAAATTCTCGGGTTGTCACAATAAGGCTTAATAAAGCTCAGCATTTGGCAAATGAAATAACACAACACTTGCTAATACACACACACACACACACACACACATATATATATATATATATATATATATATATATATATATACTTAGGTATTAAATTCATTTAGTTTTACAATGTAGATTTAAATGAGGAAATAATATTACAATGTAGCAAGTTGGGGTATATATATATATATATATATATATATATATATATATATATATATATATATATATATATCAACATATAATCCATGTACATTTTGTTAATACCGAATATAATTCGATTGGACATTGTCACACTACATTAACCCAACTTTATTTTTTCCTCTCATATATATAAATGCAATAATCATTGAATAATAATTATTCATTTAGTCTATTATAGTATTTCATATAGTACATATTTAATGTAGTCACACATCCTTTATTTGTCACATAAGCATTATTACAACTCTTATTATTTCAATTATATTAATTTGTTGAAATAATCATTAAGTAGCTATTGTTTATTTAATACTCATGTGGTACATATTTAATGTAGTCACACATCATATTATGTCACATAAGCATTATGATGTACTCATATATATATATTTAAGCATAATATATAGTTTTTATATATAATATGGTCATACAGTTACATGCCACACTATACTTTATATAATATAGTTGTAACTACTATATATTACTCCTTCCGTCCCAAAATAACTGCTTAGTTTTAACTTTTTAAAGTCAAATTGACTATTTTTTAAAACTATTTTTTGTACCATTTTTACCATAATATAGGTGCAGAGGTTATAACAAAAAAAAGTATATACAATTTACTACTAATACCAATTTTTATAATGTTAAAAATATATTTACACATGCTTAATTATTAATTTTAAAAATAGTCATTTTGACTAAAAAAAGTCAAAACTAAACAGTTATTTTGGGACGGAGGGAGTATATGTTTAATTATCACATACCTTGCACACAATAATTAATCGAGTAAATAGATGTGGATAGTCCCTCATCATCCTATCTTCTAATTCCCACGTAGCCTCCTCGACGTCAAGGTTTCGCCAAAGTACTTTTACAGAAAATATAACTTTATTTCTTAAGGCTTGCTCTTTCCTATCTAATATTTGGACAGGAATTTCTTCATATGCCAGGTTCTTCTCCACTTGAATGGGCTCGTAAGAAATCACGTGCTTGTAGTCGGCCTTGTACGGACGCAACACGGAGATATAAAACACATTCTGGATGAGCTCCAACTCAGGTGGTAGTGCTACTTTGTATGCCACTTCGCCCACTCGCTTCAGTATCTCGAACAGTCCTATGAATCTCGGACTTAATTTTCCCTTTTTGCCGAATCGTATTTTTACCTTTCCAGGGAGATACTTTCAAGAAAACAAAACTACCGACTTTAAAGTCTCGGTCCTATCGGTGCAGATCTGCGTAATTTTTCTGGTGATCTTGAGCTGCTACCAATCTGGCTCTTATCAATGTCACCACATCTGCGGTTTGTTGCACTAACTCTGGTCCTAGAATTCGTCGTTCTCCGACTTCGTCCTAACATAATGGCGTTCTGCACTTTCTTCCGTAAAGAGCTTCATACGGTGGCATGCCGATACTCGCATGGTAACTATTGTTATACGCAAATTCTACTAAGGGTAGGTGGTCGTCCTAATTTCCCTTGAAATCCATCACGCAAGTCATAAGCATGTCCTCTAGTATTTGTATTGTTTTCTCACTTTGTCCGTCTATCTGCGGATGATACGCAGTAGTCAACCTCAACTGTGTTCCCATCCTCTCTTGCAAGCTTTTCCAGAAGTTTGACGTGAAGTGCGGATCTCGATCAGAAATAATTGACACCGGCACTCCATGTCGTGAAACAATCTCTTTTACGTACAGACTAGCCAACTGATTCAAACTATAGCGGATCTTGATCGGTAAAAAATGTGCAGGTCTTTGTTAGTCGATCTACGATAACCCAAATGGCATCATAACCTTTCTGCATGATTGGAAGTCCCACTATGAAGTCCATCGTAATCATGTGCTCCCATTTCCACTCTGGTATTTCCAATGGTTGTAGTAAACCACTCGGCCTCTGGTGCTCTACTTTGACGCGTTGACAAGTAAGACATCTACTAACGCACTCTGCGACTTCCTGTTTCAGATTGGGCCACCAAAAATGTTGTCTCAAATCTTGGTACATCTTTGTGCCTCCCGAATGAACAAAATATGTCGTATTGTGTGCCTCGTGCAAAATTTCTTCTCTCAATTCGGTTATCGCTGGCACCCACACTCTCCCTTTGAATCTCAAGATGCCGTTCTTTATCCATTCTGAATCTTTCCTCTTCATTCTCTGCGATCCTCTTTCTGATTTTCTCGCACTCTTCATCCTTTTTTTTGTGATTCCTTCACTCTATCCAATAAGGTTGAACTAGCTTCTATTACAAATAACTTTTCCTCAGACCTCCCCGGTCCCTTTACCTCTATTTCCAACTTCTCCATTTCTCTTATTAACTCTTCCTGAGTCGTTAAGTGAAACAATGTCTCCTTTCCTTTCATGCTCAGAGCGTCGGCAACTACATTTTCCTTTTTCGGATGATAAAAAATATCGCAGTCGTAATCCTTGATCAATTCTAACCACCTTCTCTGACCCATATTCAACTCCTTTTGGGTGAAGATATATTTCAGACTTTTGTGGTCCGTGTATATCTCACATTTCTCTCCGTACAAATAATGTCTTCATATCTTCAACTCAAAAACTACTGCCGCTAACTCTAAATCGTGAGTAGGGTATCGTTTTTCGTAGTCCTTTAATTGTCGTGATGCATACGCAATGACCTTGCCATATTGCATGAGCACACAACCAAGTCCCTTATGCGATGCATCACTATACACCATAAAACCTCCCGCATCGTCTAGTAGTGACAACACAGGCGCCTCACTTAATCTCTTCTTTAACTCTTGAAAACTTTCCTCGCATTTGTCCGTCCAAACAAACTTTACCGTCTTCCTCGTCAGATTAGTCAACGGGGTCGATATCTTAGAAAAATCTTGAATAAATCTTCGATAGTACCCAGCTAAGCCTAAGAAACTCCTTATCTATGTTAGCTTTTTCAGCTGTTCCCAATTACTTACTGCTCCTACCTTCGCAGGGTCTACTGAGATTCCATTCTTATCCACCACGTGTCCTAAGAATTGAACCTTTTTCATCCAAAATTCAAACTTAGAAAACTTCGCATACATCTTCTCTCTTCTTAGCGCTTCCAAAATATCTTCAGATGTTCGGCGTGCACTTCCTCTGTCTTCGAGTAGATCAAGATGTCGTCGAAGAAAACTACCATAAATTTATCCAAGTATGTCTTGAAGACTCGGTTCATCAAGTCCATGAATGCTGCCAGAGCATTGGTCAATCTGAATGACATTACCAAAAACTCGTAGTGTTCGCAACGGGTTTGAAAAGCAGTCTTTGGTATGTCTTCCTCCCGTACCTTCAGTTGGTGATCACCCGTCCGTAGGTATATCTTTGAGAAACACTTCGCTCCTTTTAATTGATCGAAAAGGTCATCTATCCTTGGTAACGGATATCTGTTCTTGATCGTTACTCTGTTCAATTCTAGATAATCGATATAGAGCCTCATCGATCCGTCCTTTTTCTTAACAAACAACACTGGTTCTCCCCAAGGAGACACACTTGGTCATACGTAACCCTTATCCAGTAACTCTTGCAGTTGTATCATCGGTTCCTTCATTTTTACTGGCGCCATACGATATGGAGCTTTCAAAATTGGTGTCGTTCCCAGTGCTAAGTCTATTACAAATTCGATTTCTCTGTCTGGCGGAAGACCAAGTAGATTGTCCGAAAATACATCTTGGAATTCATTCACTATGGATATATCCTTAATTTCTACTCCCTTCTTCCGTGTATCTACAATGTAAGCTAAGTAACCTACACATCCTTTTTTCTTAACAATTTCTTGGCCTGCATCATCGTAAAGACAACACGATTGCTTAAGCGATGAGCTACCATAAAACACTACCTTATATTTATTCGGAGTCTGAAGGTTCACACTTTTATTTTGACAGTCAATTATAGCAGCATGGTTATACAACCAATCCATTCCCAGTATTACGTCAAATTCTCCCAATCTAATTGGAATCAAGTCTACGCTCAGTTCATGATCTCTAATGTTTTGCGCGATAATTTCGATAAACGTATTCTACGGAGATTACTTCATTATTCGTAACTTCTATGTCTAAAGGATTTCCTAATCGTTCTTGAGGTGAATTAAGTTGACTAGCAAATTCTTCAGATACAAAAGAACATGTGGCACCTGAATCAAATAATACATATGCATTTATATCATTGATTGGGATTATACCTGACACCACGTCCTTCGCAGCTACTGCATCTTGGACGGTTATGTTAAAGGTCCTTGCGGTTGGTCGGTTGGATTGTGTCGGTCCGCCGATCATTAACTTGTTGCCTCCCCCAGGTTAGCCACTTACTCTGCCGCTTCCCTTCTTCGGGCAATCATTGATCCGGTTTTCAGTTGAACCGCAAGCGAAACACCCTTGGATCTTCTCTGGCTTTGGGCAGTTGGGTGAAATGTGCCCCTCCTGACTGTAGTTGTAGCAAGTATTGCGCCCCTTCCAGCACTTGCCTTGGTGATTCTTCCCACACTTCGGGCATCCTTTTGCCCTGTTCTTGAAACCTCCACGAAAATTCCCCGATTGATTGTTTTTGTTGTTTTTGTTCTCCCACTTCCTTTTTCCTAAGTTACTTCCCCCGCTACTGCTTCCTCCAACACGGCTTTCTCCTCCCGTATTCTTTCCTTTCTTCTCTTTGTTATACAAGCTCAAAGCTTCACTTCCTCCCTCGGCAATAATAGCCTTCTCTAGCAATGTTGCAAAAGAGTCAATCTGAAGATCTGATACCTTATTAAACAACCAAGGCTTCAGTCCTTATTCGAAACGTCTAGCTTTCCTCTCTTCATTTCCTACTTGGTGTTCTACAAACCGCACTAGTTCGTTGAACTTAGCCGCATACTGCGCCACCGTCATATCACCTTGCTTAAGTTCGAAAAACTTAACCTCTATTATGTTCTTCATGCTTTTCGGGAAGTAGTTCTTGAAAAATAGAGTTTTGAATCTCTCCCATGCTATTATCCCTTCTCCTGCTCTTTGTTGATTAGCCTCCCACCAATAGTTGGCTCCGCCCCTCATTATATACATAGCGAATATAGTCTTTTGGTTTTCACCCACACGAGCTATAGTGAAGGCCTTCTCAATATCCTTAACCCATGTATGAGCTATGATCAGATTGATAGTACCTTCAAACTCTGGAGGTCCTACGCTCCTAAAGTCTTTGAAATTTATGACTAGGGCTGCTTGAGGATTCGGGCAAACGGGTTCGTTGTTCCTTCCCCTAAGAGTCTCTCCTAACAAATCCATTAACTTCTGGATCGAGTCTATTTGTTCCCTCTCATTGTTTACTGATTCCTCCGGTGCAGTTAATCTACGTCTGGGCGGCATTTTCTGCATCACAAAATTTCCACTTTTATTATTCAATTATATTACTTAAGTATTTCATTAATGAAGGGAATAAAATTTTATAACCCGTTTTTGAAACAAGATTCATTTATATTCATATTCCAAATCATTTCATTACATGATCATCCCTATCATACTACTATAAATGTCAACACATATCCCCTATTATCATAAAAGATAGGGAAAAATACTGACATACTACCCCTCTAACATAAGCCTACTCGGAGTTTACATACTTATCCCATATCTTACACAAAAGATTGGGATTACATCACAATATATACATTACATAAAAGAAACAACTAATACTATACCAACTAATGGGTTTCATCCCAACATCTCGTGCTCCACAGCGCTCTTGTACTCAATCTGCGCTATGTACGCCATCAGCTCTCTGCTCATAGTATGTCGGGTCTGTCCCTGCTCTGCCGGGTAGTGGTATACACCATCGATCACCCTCTCAATAGCTGAGCGAAACACGTAACCCATCTTGTTCACCTTCCTCTTCTTGTACCTCACCTCATCTTCTAGGTCGTCTTCCCTCTCATTAGCTACTTCCCACTTCTCCTCGAAGTGGATCCTATCCATCTAGCTGAGTACAGAGAATCTCTTTTTCTGTCTTCTCTCTCAACTCTCTCTGCTCGACCTCTTCCAGCTTTCCTACCAAGTTAACATTCCTAGCCATCGACCTGTGAAATATGGTCCCCATCTGGATCCTAGCCTCCCTACGGTAAGCAATCTCTACCTCTAACTCCTGCATCATTATCTTCCTCTGATGGTCCTCATCCCTCAGCTTCTAGAATTCGGACTCCCTCTCCTGAGCTTCAGCCTCTAGCTCCTGAACTCTGCAGTTCAGCTCTAGGATCCTCTCCTCGTACTCTTCTAGCATATGCTCCTCGATAGTAGCATCATCAGAGTCCTCCATGGGCTCATTCTCTATAGGCTCCTCCTCCATAGGCTCCTCCTCTAGATCGAACTCTACCTCAATCTCGTCCTCGTCGTCAAACTCAGACGGTGGAACTGCCTGCACATGCACAGCCTTTAGAGGTGCCTCATATACAATATGTATATCTCGGGGCTCCTCCTCCGCCACTCTACTAGGTCCTCATATGTCTGTCATCCTACAATCACAACACAAGACAAACAAAAAACTCCATTAGAATGTTAAATAAAATATAAATTCATTGTATAGAATGAAATTATATTCCATAACACACTAAGTCTCTCTAGAAAAACACTACATGAGTTTTATCTCCTTTTAACTTCTATGTTCTCCTAAGTTATAATCTAAGGACTCTCGCTCCTAAGTTTTATAACTACAGCTCTGATACCAACCTATGACGCCCCCAAATTCGGACCGCCACATTGTCTCGAATTCGATTCGTCACTTTCTACAATCTAATATAATAATATGACTAAATTTCATATCGCACAGCGGAATAACTCATAACATACGAATAGATTACATTTATTTAATATAACCATTCATGTCCCAAGGTTTCGTAAATTAAACATCTCTTACATTTTAAGCAAACATGTAACACCCCAAACCCGATATAGGCCCGAAGTGCTACACGCTGCAAGCCCAAGGGCCCGCAAGGCAACAATATCAAAAACACGCAGCCCAAACAAAATAACTCAACAATAATCTTAACTTAAAACCCAACAATAAATATATTTCAATCCAATTCAAAAGAAATATCAAATTCTTAAAATGGAGACGCAGCTCCCTGAAACTAATAGTTTTATCAAAATCCATCATCAAAAGAAATAATATTTAAAATTAAACTCCAGCTTTTCCAGTGTATCAAATAAGTGCTCAGCTTTCATCGATGAGACCTGTAAAAATCTGTAAGGGGGTGAGCGATGAAGCCCAGCAAGTAGCAATCCTCTCTATTTAGCCGAATCAAGTACAATTTGCAAAACACTTTTTCGAAATTACTTTTGTTCAATAACAATAGTACATAAGCTTTCAAAACTAAAAAAATTCAAAAATTGACTTCAATGTATATCATATATCTTTTAATCCACAGCCTTAGCGACTAAGGTTACAATAGCCTTGTAACATGGCCCAAAAGTTCGATAATGTTATGATACGCACCCTACTAAGGTATCTTTAAAAATGCACGCTCCCCGAAGGGCATCTAAAAGGTGTGCGCCTTAGTAGGTCCTATATTAGCTCCGGAACTAAACGTAATCAATAACGGATTCTATACATAGTCAGACTGAGGATTTCAAAAAAATTTCTCAATATTATCGATATTCTAAACGATACGTTTTCATAGTTCAAAATCATATAATCTCATTTCACAGTTCAAAAATAAATACTTGATCTGAATTTTGAAATAGAAGAACATAACAGTTTAATTTAAATGGAAGCCTTAAATAAAATATTACAAATTTTAAAACCATACATTTAGGCATCCGAATAATTTTTTAGGCATACATAAAAGTAACGATAATCTTAAAAACACTAAATAGTTCGAAAAACCACTTATCTTGATATCGTTGATCATAAATTTAATAGCCGAACAATTCCCAAAAATAAGAGCTCCACAAACTGCCTACGCACTCGAAGCCAAAACTTAACTAAGGAGGTTTTATAAAAAAATTCTCCCACAACAAAGCCTTTCTCAAAATTGGAGGCCTTATTGATAGTAGTGTACATACAAGCCAATCACGTATGATGATAAAGCACATACTTTGTAAACAATCTTATGTATTTATTAATAAAATATTCATTGAAGGCATTTAATTATCTATATGGTGCTGTTTTTAATAATATGTAAATAACCCATAGTTTTAAGTAATGATTTTAGAATCATGATGAGATCATGTTAATGAGATCTAAATTCTTAGAAAGCTTAAAAACTAAAATAGTTCCCAATTGTGGGGTTACTAAAATGGGGATTAGTAAATCCGGATAAATTAGTACATATGTTGCTTGCTCATTGGATGAGGATGACTGATCTCATAGTCATTTGTGTGGAGACACTAAAGCAAGTATGTAGGTGCTTATTGGAGAATACGTTCACTGAACGTGACTCGCTATGGAATACCTAATGGAGTTTTACTCGCATGTCAATAGGAATTCCTAATGTGATAGTAGTACAAGTGATCCTTGTACTTGAGATCATCATAGTATCTTGTATGTAACAAATTATACTTTGACTTATTCCTTAAGGCCTTTTAAGGCATATATAGGGTATGTTTGGGTATAATGAGTTGCATATGGAGATAATGTATGATCAATAAAGAATCTACCACCTCTAGTAAAATAGAAGATATGTCCTATGTGATTCGTTAAATGACAACCCAAGAATCCTTGGCCAAGGTAGAATGAACTTAAAAAGAAGTTTCTAATTTGCATTATTTGGAGTTGTGCGTTTTCTAATCGAAATACATATGATTAAATAAATTAAGACTTGACAGTAAATCCATGTTTTATATTTAATTGGGACATTGTATGGTGGAAGGATTAAATTGTACGGTAACTATAAACTCACATGTTCTTTTATGATTAATATTGAAATCTATATTATCTGGAAAGTTGTTGATCGCTAGAGAGGCTTATCCCTATTGTAGAATAAATATTATTTATTTAAATAGATTATTAGTTTAATTTATTTATTTAAATAAGATTAGAATTGTTCTAATTGATTTATTCATAACCGATTTAATATGGAGAACCTAAAGGGTCACACCATAAAAGGAAGAAGAATTATTTAAGAAGAAAATGGCATGATAGTAATATTGCATTAAGTGTAATTAATTTAATCTATGGTGATAGAATAAATTAAATAGCTTAATGTTTATTATTTAATATTTTAGAAATATTAAATATAAATTAATAAGAGGAGTCTTATTAATATTATTATTATTATTATTATTTTAATTCTAAAGGAGTTTAGAAATTAATATAATATCAGTACTCTCTCTCAATCCTAATAAGATTAGGATATAAATTAATTAAAGGTGTTTAATTAATTAATTATATAAAAAAACCTATTCTAATTGGATTAGGAGGGTTAACCTAATATCTATATAAGAGAGTCTTATATCAGAAATAAGGTACGTGAATTTTTCCAAAGGTTGGGAGTACACATATTCTATAAAGATAGAAACAAAGGTTAAGCCAATAACCTATATTCTTGAGTTCTTCATCTTCCTTAGTGGATCACCGTTAGAGACCAAACATTTGGGTGGCTGACATTGATCAAGGGAAGGAGCCACTACAGAGGAATCAAAGGAATCAAAGGAGTAGAACTTGTACCTGAGGAAGCTTGGATCTTCAAAGGTATCTTCCATCATCTCCTTCTATGTATTGACTGATAATTGATGCATAAAAAAGATCATGGTTAAGGGTTTGTAAGAAAATTTTAAAATCTAATTTTTCATCCCTTCCGCTGTGTTTATGTAATTTGATTGCATGCTTATGTTTCTAGCAAACCCAATAGTGGTATCAGAGCTAATCTTTTGCTAATTATCAGTTTATGTTATTCCATACATGTATGATATGCTATTAGATCGAGTTTTTGGGCAATAAAATTTTTTCAGATTCTGCGAAGCTGCGCAGCTGCGCTGGTGTCTGTTCCTAGTTTTCATGCTGCGCAGCTGCGCCGGTTCCCTTTACATTCCTGGCGCAGCTGTGCCACTGGACAGGAACTGGAAAAGTTTTCTTTTGTTTTGATTAATTAAATAAATAGTTTATTTAATTAATAAAGGTTTAAAATAAAGATGTTTATTTTATATGAAATATGATTTCAGAATTGCTAAAATTAAAGAGTTTAATTTGGAATTGTTTTTGAATGAAATAAAGAAGTTTATTTTCTCAAAAACAAAGTTTAGCAAACTTTTGCCCAATAACTGATATTAATACATATATGGAATAAATTTACTTTCATGAGATGAATAAGTTTTATTGATACGTATGATGATATGTATGTTAATAAAAGGGATTGATTATGGACTATGACCAATGTGATTGGATTTTATTTTGGATGAATGCTTGAATGTATGGATTTTATAAAATGGGGTCTGCGTACCTCGTCTTTTCTGTTTTTTTTCTTATTGTAAATTCTATCTCTCTCCTATGTACTTCCCCTTGACTGTTGATCAAGGTTTTTATTTAAATAAAATAGTTTATGTAGTATGATTAGTTAGAATTTTTGAAGAACTGGAGATCAAGGAGCAAGGAGCGCTTGAAGACCCATTTGTATGGAGCCCGGGTTTAAATGTAATCGTTACGTTTAAATTTAATTTCTTGCACTCCTAGGTTTGACCTTTTTGGTTCACTTGATGGCTCTAGTGAACCAAACTAGAATAAAAGTCCATAATCAATCCGGGTAGAATATAGTATTCTATATTGCATGCTAAATATTATATATATTATATTTTATACAAACATGCTTCGCTTGTTTAATAAAATGACGCGTATTTTATATATATATGTGCATGCGCGCTAAACAAGATGAGACAAATAATAACAAACCCCTCAAAGAAATAATATTAAGTCCGAAGCGTTCAAATGATATTTGAAATATCGAACGTCACCTTCTAGCATGATTAATTAATAGAGTATTAAATATTTAATATGAGTTTGTTGTGCTATCCACAAGGCGAGTATTGAGTATTTAAGATGTTAATTAATCACATTTGATGCTTATCAAGAAAATTGAACGATCTAGTCTTGTTGTGCTATCCACAAGGATGAACATTTTTCTTTTTTGAATTTATAGAAGTGCTAGGCTGGACTTAACTTAAATTATTTTAGTTCGGATGTGCACACACATGACCATTATGATTTAAGAGGCAAAGTAAAAGGAGTTACATGGTGATGTAATTGACAAGAGTTGTCTACCTATTTATTTGTATATCGCTTGTTATGCTATCCACAAGGTTATATACATTTGAAATGGGATCCTTAATCTCACTAGCAAATATTTAATTAGATGTTGCCGAACTATATAAATGAGGGTAATATATTTTGATGAAAATAGTGAGAGATACCAATTTAAAATAAAGACCTAAATTTATTTTGGTATGCAAAGTTAATAAAATGAATGTTTGCTAAAAATGTTATCTTTTCACATGCAGAATTTTAAAAATGTCAAAATCACTAATCTCACTACGAAGCATACTTGATGCAAATAAGCTTACCGGGCTGAATTATGGGGACTGGCTAAGAAATCTCAGAATTGTTCTCACTGCTGAAAAGATTTCTTATGTCCTAAATTCAATTATCCCTGAATCTGTTTCGGAAACAGCCTCTGAGGAAGAGATTGTCAGTTTCAATAAATGGCAAGATGATGCATCTATGGCTCAATGAATCATGCTCGCATCCATGAATAACGAACTTCAGCGTCAGCACGTAAATATGGATGCTCCTGCTATGCTGCTTCACCTCAAGGAGTTGTATAGTGAATAGAGTAGGACTGCTAGATATGAGATATCTAAGGAGCTTTTTCGATCTCGGATGACCGAGGGCACTGCCGTCGAGACTCATGTTCTGAAGGTAATCAATTTGATTGAACGCCTTGGACAGCTTGGGTTCGTCATGGATGGGGAGTTGAGTCAAGACTTGGTCTTGCAGTCACTCCCTGAGACCTTCTCGCAGTTTGTGGTTAATTTTCACATGAATAAGCTAGATGTCAGCTTGCCTGAGCTGCTTAACATGCTGAAAACTGCAGACGGTCACTTCTCATCCAAGAAGAACCATGTCTTGATGGTGGATTCTTCCAATAAAAGGAAGAAGCCCAAGGTGTCTTCTGAAAAGAAGAAATCCAAGAAGGCTAAGGGAAAGGGGAAAGAAAAGGAACAAAAGAAACCTGAACCAGCTAAAGGAATGTGCTTTCATTGCAACGAGCAGGGACATTGGAAGAGAAATTGCAAGAAGTTTCTAGCAGAGAAGAAGCTTGGAGAAGCTTCGACTTCCAATCAAGGTTTGTTTATGATTGAAATTAATTTTTCTGAAAGTCATAATTCTACTTGGGTATTGGATACCGGCTGTGGGTCTCACATATGTAACACTGTGCAGGGACTGATCATAAGTAGAAAGCTGAACAATGAAGAGGTGATCCTATGAGTGGGGAATGGAACAAAGGTTGTTGCATTAGCTGTAGGAACTTATTATTTAGCAATGCCTTCGGGCAAGTCCATTTATCTTAATAACTGTTATTATGTTCCGAATATTATTAAAAATATTATTTCAATTTTTGTATTAGATATGGAAGGTTTTGACGTTATTATAAAGAACAATGGTTGTTCTATTTATAAAGACGATGTTTTATATGGTATTGGAAATTTGCAAAATGGGCTTTATATACTTGACTTGCAAGAAAATATATTCCAAATTGAACAAACTAAGAAAAGGAAAAGCGATGATATTAATTATACCTACATGTGGCACTGTAGACTCGGTCATATCAATGAAACAAGATTATCCAAGTTGCATAAGGATGGGATCCTAGAGCTATCCGATTATGAATCATATCCAACTTGTGAATCTTGTCTCATGGGTAAAATGACTAAATCTCCTTTTAGTGGAAAAGAAGAAAGAGTTACAGAGTTGTTGGCATTGATTCTCGCAGACGTTTGTGGACCTATAACAACAAGTGCATAGGGGTGGGTATTCTTATTTTATTACTTTCACTGATGATCACTCAAGATTTGGATATGTGTATTTAATGAAATACAAATCAGAATCATTTGAAAAGTTCAAAGAGTTCAGAAGTGAAGTAGAGAAACAAACGGGCAAGAGTATTAAGATACTTCGATCAGATCGAGGTGGAGAATACTTAAGCGGTGAGTTTCTCAATTATCTCAAAGAAAATGGTATAATCTCACAATGGACTCCTCCAGGTACACCACAGTTAAATGGAGTATCTGAAAGGAGAAATCGAACACTGTTGGACATGGTTCAATCCATGATGAGTTTTACCGACCTTCCAATTTCCTTCTGGGGTTATGCCCTAGAAACGACTGCATACCTACTTAACAAGGTACCTACAAAATCTGCCCCAAAGACTCCATGTGAGATGTGGAAAGGGAGGAAACCAAATCTTAAGTATGTTAAGACTTAGGGTTGTCCAGCTTATGTCAAAAAATTTGAAAATGATAAGCTACAGACTAAATCCGATAAGTGTAGATTTGTGGAATACCCTAAAGAAACCGTAGGGTATTATTTCTATCATCCAACTAATCAAAAGGTGTTTGTTGCGAAATATGCTGCCTTCTTAGAGAAAGAGTTTATCCATGAAGGGGTCAATGGGAGTAAGATATATGTTGAAGAAGTTCAAGAACCACAAATTACCACGGATCAAAGTCAGGTACCTAATCAAGTAGAAGAACCTACTGTACCACACCCTGTTCGTAAATCTGGAAGAGTACCGAAGATACCTGAGAGGTATGGATTCATTATAGAGGATGACGATGAGGTACACATCATGAATGATGATGATTCATTGAATTACAAATAGGTTGTGAGTAATAAAGACTCAAGGAAATGGCTTGAAGCCATGAAATCCGAAATGGACTCCATGTATGAGAACAAAGTATGGACTTTGGTTTCACCACCTGAAGGCATTAAGCCTATTGGGTGTAAATGGGTTTTTAAGAGAAAGACTGGAGCAGACGGGAAAGTAGAGACCTATAAGGCCCGACTGGTTACAAAAGATTTCAAACAAAGACAAGGAGTTGACTATGATGAAACCTTCTCACCAGTAGCCATGCTCAAGTCCATTCGGATTTTGCTTGCGATTGCAGCTTATAACGACTATGAGATCTGGCAGATGGACGTGAAAACGGTCTTCCTCAATGGGAAACTTGAGGAGGATGTGTATATGACACAGCTAGAGGGATTTTATTCAAAAGTTAGAACAAATCAAGTCTGTAAGCTACAACGATCCATTTATGGATTGAAGCAAGCTTCTCGTAGATGGAACATTCGTTTTGATGAGACAATCAAAGAGTTTGATTTTATCAAAAACGAGGATGAACCATGTGTATACAAGAAGGTTAGTGGGAGCGCAGTATTATTCCTTGTATTATATGTTGATGATATATTACTGATAGGAAATGACATTCCTATGTTACAATCAATTAAAATCTGGTTATCGAAAAACTTCTCCATGAAGGACTTGGGTGAAGCATCCTATATTTTGGGGATAAAGATCTATAGAGATAGATCTAAAAGGATGCTCGGCTTATCCCAAGGAACGTACATTGATATGATGCTAAAGAGGTTTAGCATGGAAGATTCTGAAAGAGGTCTCATGCCGATGAGCCATGGAATACATCTCTCCAAGAAATAGGCCCCAAAGACACCTGAGGAGAGAGACCGTATGAGTAAGATCCCTTATGCTTCTGCAATAGGATCTATCATGTACGGTATGATATGTACTAGACCGGATGTTGCTCACGCACTTAGTGTAATGAGCAGATACCGGTCGAATCTAGGAGAAGAGCACTGGAAGGCAGTGAAGAATATCCTAAAGTACTTGAGAAGGACTAAAGATATTTTTCTTGTCTACGGTGGGTCTGAATTAAAACTCGAGGGATTCACGGACTCAAGTTTTCAAACAGACCAAGATGGTCGTAAATCTGTTTCAGGGTATGTGTTTACCTTGAACGGAGGCGCAGTGAGTTGGAAGAGTTCCAAGCAGCAAACAGTTACTGATTCAGTGACAGAGGCAGAGTATATAGCTGCAAGTGAAGCTGCAAAGGAAGCTGTTTGGATGAAAAAGTTCATAACTGAACTTGGTGTGGTTCCTAGCATTGGAGAAGCAGTTCCCGTATACTGTGACAACACCGGAGCGGTTTCACAGGCTAAGGAACCCAGGTCTCATCAGAAATCCAAACACGTGTTGCGGCGATTTCACTTGAGCAGGGAGATCATTGAAAGAGGATACGTCACCTTAGAGTGTGTGGACTCTCAAGATAACATTGCAGATCCATTTATTAAAGCTCTAACACAACAGCAGTTTGATCATCACTTAGAGAAGATAGGTATGAGATACCATGGCGATTGGCTTTAGTGCAAGTGGGAGATTGATAGTAGTGTGTATACAAGCCAATCATGTATGATGATAAAGCACATACTTTATAAATAATCTTATTTATTTATTAATAAAATATTCATTTAAGGTATTTAATTATCTACATGGTGCTGTTTTTAATAATATGTAAATAACCCATAGTTTTAAGCAATGATTTTAGAATCATGATGAGATCATGCTAATGAGATCTAAATTCTTAGAAAGCTTAAAAACTAAAATAGTTCCCAATTATGGGATTACTAAAATGGGGATTAGTAAATTCGGATAGATTGGTACATATGTGCTTGCTCATTGGATGAGGATGACTGATCTCATAGTCATTTGTGTGGAGACACTAAAGCAAGTATGTAGGTGCTTATTAGAGAATAAGTTCACTGAACGTGACTCGCTATAGAATACCTAATGGAGTTTTACTCGCATGTCAATAGAAATTCCTAATGTGATAGTAGTACAAGTGATCCTTGGACTTGAGATCATCATATTATCTTATATGTAACAAATTATACTTTGACTTATTCTTTAAGGCCTTTTAAGGCATATATAGGGTATGCTTGGGTATAATGAGTTGCATATGGAGATAATATATGATCAATAAAGAATCTACCACCTCTAGTAAAAGAGGAGATATGTCCTATGTGATTCGTTAAATGACAACTCAGGAATCCTTGGCCAAGGTAGAATGAAATTAAAAAGAGGTTTCTAATTTGCATTATTTGGAGTTGTGCGTTTTCTAATCGAAATACATATGATTAAATAAATTAAGACTTGACAGTAAATCCATGTCTTATATTTAATTGGGACATTGTATGGTGGAAGGATTGAATTGTACGGTAACTATTAACTCACAGGTTCTTTTATGAGTAATGTTGAAATCTATATTATCTGGAAAGTCGTTGATCGCTAGGGAGGCTTATCCCTATTGTAGAATAAATATTATTTATTTAAATAGATTATTAGTTTAATTTATTTATTTAAATAAGATTAGAATTATTCTAATTGATTTATTCACAACCGGTTTAATATAGAGAACCTAAAGGGTCACACCATAAAAGGAAAAAGAATTATTTAAGAAGAAAATGACATGATAGTAATAATACATTAAGTGTAATTAATTTAATCTATGGTGATATAATAAATTAAATAGCTTAATGTTTATTATTTAATATTTTAGAAATATTAAATATAAATTAATAAGAGGAGTCTTATTAATATTATTATTATTATTATTATTTTAATTCTAAAAGAGATTAGGAATTAATATAATATCAGTACTCTCTCTCAATCCTAATAAGATTAGGATATAAATTAATTAATTAATTAAATAAAAAAACCTATTCTAATTGAATTAGGAGGGTTAACCTAATATTTATATAAGAGAATCTTATATCAGAAATAAGGTACGTGAATTTTTCCAAAGGTTGGGAGTACACATATTCTATAGGGATAGAAACAAGAGTTAAGCCAAAAATCCATCTTCCTGAGTTCTTCATCTTCCTTGGTGGATCACCGTTAGAGGCCAAATATTTGGGTGGCTGACATTGATCAAGGGAAGGAGCCACTACAGAGGAATCAAAGGAATCAAAGGAGTAGAACTTGTACCTGAGGAAGCTTGGATCTTTAAAGGTATAATTTCATCCTGTCCTTCTATGTATTGACTGATAATTGATGCACAAGAAAGATCATGGTTAAAGGTTTGTAAGAAAATTTTAAAATCTGATTTTTCATCCCTTCCGCTGCGTTTATGTAATTTGATTGCATGCTTATGTTTCTAGTAAACCCAACTCTTATTGTTGGTGAATGAAACAAAAGGACTAAGCCCTTCTATTTATAGACTTATGAAAGGGTAAAGGTTTCAAATATAGACGATGTGGGACTTGGGTCATTACGTTACCTCCCCCTAAAAAAAAATTTGGTCCTCCAAATTGACAATTCTTAAGATTAATTTCAAACAAGCTCTAACACTCGATCCATATCTTAATAATGCTCCAAAAGTCTCGGTCTTCATATAAACTACCTAGACCATCACCCAATCATTGTCCTCAAGTTAAACTAAAAGAAATCCATTTGACACTTTCTTATTCTATATCTATCTGTACATCAAATTAAGCAACCTTTTCAATCTCGTATCATAAAATGATTAGCAAAATCTTAGATTCACCACAACGTAATCAATATAACTCTTATTTTTCTAACTTGTCCGTTATCTAGAAAAAACACTAAAATTTTCAAGGTCATAACTTACACAACATCAAAATAGTCTCTAAATATGATACTCAACCATTCTGTAATTAATCAAATTAATCAAACTTGATCCTATATATTAAACCCAATTTCTACAAGATGTCCAAACCTAAAATCTATCACACTCTTTATTCTTTAAGTCTAGTCGAATCACAACCCACAGTTAAATCCCAAAATCACTTCCCAAGGAATGTGTGGGTTTCCTAACCCAACACACTGCGAGGGGTCACCGCTTTGATACCACTTCTTTAACACCCCAAACCCGATACAGGCCCGAAGTGCTACACGCCGCAAGCCCAAGGGCCCGCAAGGCAACAATATCAAAAATACGCAGCCCAAACAAAACAACTCAACAATAATCTTAACTTAAAACCCAACAATAAATATATTTTAATCCAATTCAAAAGAAATATCAAATTCTTAAAATAGAGACGCAGCTCCCTGAAACTAATAGTTTTATCAAAATCCATCATCAAAAGAAATAATATTTAAAATTAAACTCCAGCTTTTCCAGCGTATCAAATAAGTGCTTAGCTTTCATCGATGAGACCTGTAAAAATCTGTAAGGGGGTGAGCGATGAAGCCCAGCAAGTAGCAATCCTCTCTATTTAGCCGAATCAAGTACAATTTGCAAAACACTTTTTCGAAATTACTTTTGTTCAATAACAATAGTACATAAGCTTTCAAAACTAAAACAATTCAAAAATTGATTTCAATGTATATCATATATCTTTTAATCCACAGCCTTAGCGACTAAGGTTACAATAGCCTTGTAACACGGCCCAAAAGTTCGATAACGTTATGATACGCACCTTACTAAGGTATCTATAAAAATGCACGCACCCCGAAGGGCATCTAAAAGGTGTGCGCCTTAGTAGGTCCTATATTAGCTCCGGAACTAAACGTAATCAATAACGGGTTCTATACATAGTCAGACTGAGGATTTCAAAATATTTTCTCAATATTATCGATATTCTAAACGATACGTTTTCACAGTTCAAAATCATATAATCTCATTTCACAGTTCGAAAATAAATACTTGATCCGAATTTTGAAATAGAAGAACATAACAGTTTAATTTAAATGGAAGCCTTAAATAAAATATTACAAATTTTGAAACCATACATTTAGGCATCCGAATAATTTTTTAGGCTTACATAAAAGTAACGATAATCTTAAAAACACTAAATAGTCCGAAAAACCACTTACCTCGATATTGTTGATCATAAATTTAATAGCAGAACAATTCCCGAAAATAAGAGCTCCACAAACTGCCTACGCACTCGAAGCCAAAATTTAACTAAGGAGGTTTTATAAAAAAATTCTCCCACAACAAAGCCTTTCTCAAAATTGGAGGCCTTATTGTTGGTGAATGAAACAAAAGGACTACGCTCTTCTATTTATAGACTTATGAAAGGGTAAAGGTTTCAAATATAAACGATATGGGACTTGGGTCATTACAATACATACTCTTAACTAATACATAATAAAGTCTTATTACATCAATATAAAAGTTCTTTATAATTAACAAGTTACTCCGTAGCCTTGCCCTTGCCCTTATTCATGCCCGAAGGTCCGCCTTGCTCTGTCTTAACTGAAATATTTTTAGAAAAAAGCAAGAATGAGCAACAAGTTTGTGACGCCCCCAAATCCGGGTCCCTAGAACCTCGGACTTGGTACGTTACGTCACTTCATCATCATACATATTCTATAAACTAATACGGAACAAATAAACATAAATTGTTTATTTCACATGATTCTATAACATTTTCCAAGGTCTATTAACCTTAACTGAATACATACCTTTAATAATTAAAAAGGTTTACATAAGATAACTAAATAGTTATTCGTGCATAACAATATATTATTGTACTTTGCTCTTGTCTTTGTCCTTCTTCAAGCCTTCATCTTAATCTGAAATTTATTATAATGATATAGCAAGGGTGAACAACTACTTAGCCCAGCAAGTTTAAATATAACAAGGATATATCATGATTGAAAGAAGAATAAGCTTTCAAGTTTTTAACAATATGATAATTGTGAAAGAGCATGAATCAAAATATAAATAATTGAATGACTGAATCAATAATGTTTAATGTCACAAGGACCATGAACAACTTTAACTGAACCTTAGGATAATGAAGGTGATTAGCCTTTCATACATGATGAACATATGCAACATGCACTAAGTGCGAATCAATAATCAGTTTAGACGTGAATAATCATCAATAATCATTCACTAACATGCTTTGAAATATAACTCGAGTTTGAGTTAGGGAACTTGCCTGAACCGTTGATTACTACTACGCAATCTAAGTTAACATCCTTATTGAAAAGACCTATCAGTTATAAAATTGATCTTTCAATTAGCATATCATACTTTTACTTTATAAGTAATTTATCTAACATTTAAACACATAGTTAAATATTAGATAATACCTTAACACCATACACCTTCACAAGTTTAAACCTAGCACACATCGAGTCTTTATTAGTATTCAATACAGTATACTGAGTGGTTTTTCACAAACAACCAATAAATTAGTTTCCGTCTCGTCTATACTGTTTTCACAGTGAGTTAGATCGGTTACTAATTCGTATATACCTTTCCCATATGAAGAAATTGTTTAGCCCAGATACTGTACATCAACTATTGCAGAGTACGACTGTACTACTTTAGACTTATGATTTACTAACTTATAATCTCATCATCTTATATTAACTTGTCTAACATAGTTAAGTATTAGACATTACCTTATAGTCTTAGTATTATCATTATACTTTGTTAATATTTTAATCATGTCATAACTTATACTTATAAGTTTTTTCCTTTATATGTTATCTTAGTAAATTAGATAACATTTCAGTAAACTGAAATACTATTTCAGTAAATCAGATTACATTTCAGTCTCTTGAAATCAATATTTCAGCATCCTATAATCAACTTCAGCAGACTAAATTCAATTTTAGCAGACCGAAAACATTTCAACAACCCAAAATCCAATTCAGCACCCTGAATTCTCATTTTAGTGTATTACAAGCATAATATAGTTCATTGAATACCAAATTCAACAACTATATTGAAAAATAACTTAATTCTCTTATTTTAATTTTCCGTCGACTATTATTAATTATGTAATAATATTTTAAGCTAATGTTATTAACTTTTTAATAACATTCAAGTCAAATATTATTAATAATATCTTAATTCAATATCATTAGTCACATAAAATTATTTCAAGTCATTAATCACAATAAGAAATAATTTATTTCAATTGTTTTCATTCCCTTAATTAACTCATTTAAGCATTTTAAAATGTCATAACCATCATAACTCTTCACCACCTGACCCAAACCTTCATCACAAATATGCATAAACCATGATTAAGGGTCTCAAGTCGAAAAACCTTATTTTCTATATTCCCACATCATTTAATCAATTAAACTCATTTATTCATATAACATCATTTATATGAAAAATACCAAATCAGTCCCAAAAATATTTTTTTCTGGGATTTGACAGAATATAGTCCCACATTGAACATATATGTTTTTCGGAATTTTTAAAATAAATTTACTATATTTAAATAGTCTATAATAGCCAAAATTTTTTAGATTTTTCATAAATCCATATTAGCTCTAACAATTCTAAAATTTTTACGGTAAGCTCTTGTTATACACATGTACTTTTAGTAAAACTTTCGTAATTTTTGAACTTATACACAGAGAGTTATTTGGGTAGCTTTATAAAAATAGTCCTTTAGCTGTAAAATCCATAACTCTCAGACCGTATGGCCAAACAGAACCTTTATAACCTCTGATATTATCACTCCAAATTTTTCCCAAATTTTTAGAGCACAAAAAGTGGACAAAAATACCCCCGTTTCAGACTGACCCAAAATAGTTTATTCCTTTTTTAAAAAAAACGGGACTGTTTTGACTAAAACAGCCACTACGGCTTGTAAACTCAATATTTTCAAGTGCTACCACTTGGGTTTATTAGTCAACACCTATATCTAGCACCTTTTTTCTACGGATCGTGAAAATAAGGAGTAGATTAAAAACGGTGGACATCCAGAGCACCTAAAAGTTAGGATTTCATAAACTAGAAAAATTATTTTTCTTTTCTTTTGATTTCCAAACAAATCAACACCCAAAATGGGTAGATCCAAACATGAATCCATATAAATCACGTAGATTAACTAGTTTTACGCTATCAATTCAAAAACCCCTTTTTATCAAATCACAAAAGAAAATAAAATAAAATTTAGGAAGTAAGTTTTATACCTTTGCTTTGATTTTTCTTCTTCTTCCTCTTCTTCTTCTTCTTCTTCTTCTTCTTCTTCCTTTTCTTTTCTCCCATGGAGATTTTCTCTTCTTCCTCCCCATAAGGGTTGCCGTCCCTCTCTTCTTTTTTATCCCTCTTTTCCCGTTAGCTCTCTTTCCCTTTTTCTTATCTTTTCCTTTTCTTTCTTTTATCTACCCGTTTCTTTCTTTCTCTCTTACAAGATAAAGTGAGATATTATCTTTGCTAGCAAACATGATTAGATACATAATATCTTATCTCTTCAAATCTTGGCCAATCTTTATCCATTATCTCTCTCATTATTACATGTGGTTACTTGCAAGCATCATCAAAATGTTAGCTCATTAAATAAGTGACACCACATAAAGTGGTTTACTAACTAAAGTGAATATCATTATTACATTCATCTCCCTATTCCTTCTCTTGTCTAACCGGCCACTTGGCCCTCCACCATCCAATCTTTTTATTTTATTAATGCTTTATTCAATGACTAAACTAACCTTCCACAAGTGGGATTAAGCTTGGGCCTTGTAATTAAATCTTTGGGCTTGCACCTTTTTTCCTTATTTTGCTTACTAATTAAATTGGGCTTGGACTTTCACCCATAATTAAATTGTGCCATAATAATACTTGGCTCATACATGATATATTGGGCTAGTTTAATAATTTAGTTGCCCTTAAATCACTTTATCTACAAGTCCCATACTTAAATAAATAATTGGGCTTGTTTAAATCACTTACTCTTTTTAATATTTTATCTCTTGAGCTAATGCATATTATTATTGATATTTTCATATTATTACTCATCAATAATATCAATTCATTTATATAATCCAATTAGACTTTTCATATTCAAGTAAATTGAATATGTCATTAGGGTTCAGTAATTCCCTACACTTGTTGGGCTTAGTTGGGCCACCTTATATAATGTGTTGGGCTTAGATATTAATATAGTCCAACATTTTTTAATTCTATTCTATCCTAACCATTTAATTAGGGTTTTCATTTCCCGTATTTAAAAATAAATTTCTTACTCATGCCTCTTTAATTTCATAATTCAATTAGACTTGGTTATAAAATTAATTATTTGAGATATATAAAATAAATATCTTAAGGTTAGTATATATTTTTATATACTAACATTCTCCCATATTATAACCCCTTAGGTTATTTAATTATCATACCTAATATATATATTAGGTTACATAAATTTATATTTAATTTCCTTTATATACAAAATATTGTATACACATTATATAATGTATATTTATTTAATCATTTATATAGTTCACATAAATCACAACATATTCCACTTCTAACTTAAATTTTGATTTTTTCCCATAAAAGTGAACTGTTGGCTTTGACCAAAAAGTCAACTATTGACTTTGACCAAAAAGTCAACCGTTGACTTTGACCAAAAAGTCAATCCTTACACATTTTGTGTTTATTGTCTTTTCTAACTAAACTTGACGTTCTGAATGCAACCGAGCAGTCCGTGCATCAAAATTCTATCTCTAACTTAAATTTTGAGTTTTAATTTACTCCATTTTTATTGCTAATCATATTAGCTAATGACTTTATACTTATTCATCTTTGTATTTGCCAATCAAGACCAACATTCAAACTATGCTAATTACTAACATAGTTTTTATCTTGATTCTCATCTCCTTAACTTAATTCATCATTCCTCTTGCAAAAAAATATATAGCACCTTACTAAGTATATATATATACACATATTTGTTTATCCTCATAGTATCTCTTCATGTAAAATTTTATTTTCTTAATAAAATTTCCACATGTACCTATATAACATTTCTTACACCATTTAGTTCACATCAATTTTATAGGTATCGTAATACCTTATCCTTAACATTCATTCACACCATTTCTAGGGTTTTGGAATTTTGTAACCCATATTTTCTTTATTCTCATTCAAATAGTAAACCATATAGGTTCTACTTAAAATTTTTAAATATATCCTCAAATTTCCATCTAGGTTTTTTTCTTTAACTTTTATTTTAATCATTTAAAATCTTATAGATTTTCAGGTTGTCACAAAGTTTTCTCAGCAAGTAATATAGCAATAAGGGTCAGTATAGTTTTCAATTCCCAAGGGTATAATAATAACTGATAGTTCAAGGGTAACAAGAAGTATCAATAGTTTTCCAACAATAGTCGCTTAGGACAGAAAGATATCAATAAGATGCAAGGTTTAACCTCTTCACAATTCAAGAATAATGATTAAGCAGTCACTAAGGACTATGAACTTCTACTAGAATTAACAATAATATGCTGATAATCCAATAAAACAAGTACAACAGGTGATCAACCTATAGTACCTTACGTTATGCATATCGTTTAATCGTACTTAAGTGCGCACGTCGGTCTCCCGACAAATATAGTTTCCCCTTCAAAGAAGGTTGTTCATCTCAGTCAATACAAGATTCTGCACCAATCAATTGGTTTGGATAACTTTCTAATCATGATATAGGTCTAGCCGAATCAAATAGCATAGACCACTCTTTTAATGTATATAGGAATAATTATAAGTTCAATATTCGAAATCAAAGTCCGAAGAATACAAACAACTCTATCTTAACTATTATGTCATAAGACAAGAATCATACTTTCAATTTGTTTACTTGTACAACCAATAACAGTACAAGCTCAAGAAATGCTCAATAAAGAGTAAGGTTCGAGTACTTGCCTTAAGCGTAGTTTACCAAAGTATAGCTTATCAACACTTTTTGAATCTTATTATAACATAGTTCTGTATATAGGACATTTATTAGTTATGCATATTCAATACACATACTTGATATGTAAGTTAAACATACACATATGATTCTAACTTAGTCGTATAGTCCTATACGTACGTCATTATGTACTTAACATACACGTAGCATAACATACTATAAAACCAATTAACATAATTCGTAATCGCCACTTGACTTAACATTTGAAAGTTTTATAAACATTTATCAATTCTATATGGTTTCATCTTATCATGTTCATTGACACTTGGAATAATGATCTGGTCATATATTACAGATTAGGATAACAATACAAGCATGCATCAAGTTCATATTACAATTAAGTAGGCTCTGTCCATTCTGAAGAGTGGCGCAGCCGCGCTTGGTTTACACTAAAGAGTGGCGCGGCCGCGCTTGCTCCTAGTTCAAACCAAGACATGGCTGCTTCTGCAGAATTCAAGTTTAACCCGATAATGCACTTAGACAATGATTTACATGAAATACACATGCTATGAAGTCACTAAGTATCATTTACATATGTTCAAGTTATTTTAGTCATGCATCTCATGTTCTATGTTCCACTTCTTTAACATTCGTCTCAAGTTATGCTCAATTAGTTTGCAATGTATAAGATTAGTTAGGCATACATTTTAATCATGTCTAGAGGCATATGAGATCCTATGTTGAGAGTTACAAACTTCAGAATATTCATAATGTAGTTATCAACAAAACTAGTTTTCAAACTCTTAAGGTTTCTCTTGAAAATCTCATGTTAACCAACCACGCATGCAAAGCTACTACACATATCATATTTCATGCTTGTATATACATAATCATACCACCTAAACATGCTCACAAGTTCAGAATTTAAAGGGCACATAGTTTATCAAGTTCATTTTTGAAACTCTACGATTTCTCTTAGAAGGTTATTAACACTATTCAAGCATGCTAGGTAAGTCCACATATTTCACATCATGCTTTTATATACTCATAAATGGACCATCTATACATGCTTGAAATCTCAGAATTCAAAATGTTCTAGTTCGACAAGTTTGTTTTTGAAAACTTAAGTTTCATTTAGAAAGTCATCAACATCAAGCTATGGTAAGTGGTTACGTTTAAGGTCACTTATGTCAGCATATCAGGGACATAAGTAGTCATAATGAAGTTATACTAGCATGCTCTATACATCAGAAAGTATAAAAGTTGCCATTCAGTTCTATAGAAGGGCGCGGTCGCGCCCTGTTTGTACTAGGGAGTGGCGCGGCTGCGCCACTCCGGTTCCAGCCAGGAAGCCTTTCTGCTATTGCAGAGCTTTAATTCCATTTCCAACACTACTCAGTTAGCAAGCTTGAAATACTATCACATTTCATCTATCACATATATGTAACTCTACTAACATGTATATACACTTATATAACTCATACATGCCAATTCACCATGAATTTATGACACTTGCAAAGCTTGAAATTGAGAATGTAGGATTGAATGATACCTCTAAAGCTTTGAATTGGGCAGAGTTTCCTCTTATTTCAGATTACTCTCCCTCAATACACTCTCTAGTAACTGAGCAATAATCTCAGCAAATGAAACAAGAAGGAGATAAGCTATATTTATAGACAAATGAATATACAGACAATGCATTTCTCCTCCAATTTAAACCAATGGGAAGAGCAAGAACATGTTGGTTAAGGAAGAGTAGTTGGGTAGTTGTTGAAATCTACTATTGGAGCCACTCCCCCATTGATCATTGGCTATGATTTTGCTGAATTTGAGAACAAGGAATAGGCATAGGCTTGAGTTATACACGTGAGGAAGAGAATAGACCTCTTATTATGGGACAATGCTTAATAAAGCTCAACATTTGGCAAATGAAATAACACAACACTGGCTAATACACACATATATATACTTAGGTATTCAATTCATTTAGTTTTACAATGTAGATTTAAATGAGGAAACAATATTACAATGTAGCAAGTTGGAGTATAAATATCAACATATAATCCATATATATTTTATTAATACCGAATATAATTCGATTGGACATTGTCACACTACATTAACCCAACTTTATTATTTCCTCTCATATATATAAATGCAATAATCATTGAATAACAATTATTCATTTAGTCTATTATAGTATTTTATGCAGTACATAATTAATAAGAGGAGTCTTATTATTATTATTATTTAATTCCTAAAGGAGTTTGGGAATTAATTAATAAGATATTCTCTCTCCCATATATTCCTAATAAGATTAGGAGGCTAATTAATTAAAAGAGTTTAATTATTCCCAATAGGATTGGGAAGCCTAATTAATTAAAAGATTTAATTAATTAATATGAAACCCTATTCCTAAAAGGTTTAGGAGGGTTGCCTACATCTATAAATAAGAAAATTTTATTATGGAACAAGGTTAGACATTACACTATTCTAATAGTTGGGAGAGTATACACATTCTATAGAGATAGAATTAGGGTTTAGCCAAACACCCACCTTCTTGAATATCTCTTCTTCCTTAGTGGATCACCTCTAGAGGCCAAACACTTGGGTGGCTAACGTTGATCAAAGGAAGGAATCAAACCCGAAGAACTCAAGGAGATCACGAATGATTTGGAGTTGAACTTGTACCCGTGAAAGCTTAGTTCTACAATGGTATGATTCGATAATTCTTTCTCTTTCATTTTAATTAATAATTGTGCATAAAGGATGATCCGGGTATAAGGTTTGTAAAATTTTAAAATCTATTTTTACAACTGCTTCCGCTACTTTGATTGTTACAAACCTAACAATGATGACTCCATTACTTCATCTTCTTTTGGCTCCCCCTCAGATCTTGTCTTCATTGATTCATCTTCATCATCTGACTCCCCCTCGGATGATGATGACTCCCCCTCAGATATTGACTCCCTTAATTTCTTTTTTAGCTTTTCCTTCAGCTCCTTTGCTCTTCTTCTTATCTTATTATGGCTCTTTTCCTCTATATCCATTCGTCTCTTCTTATATCTCTTTGAGTGCCTCCTTTTCTCCCCCTTTTTGTCATCAATCATTTGAGAGAGATGCTAAACATTAGACATAAGTTGTTCAATCAAGTGGGATATGTTTCCAACTTCATTCTTTAGTTCCTACTGGCTGAGCTCTAGCTTCTGGGAAAGAGACTGGTTGAGAGTGTTTATTTTCTCAGAGAGAGACATAATAGATTCTTCATTTTTCTTTCGAAGTTGCAGAGCTTCTCTCCTCTAATGCTCTATGGATTTTAGATAGAGCTGATCCTTCTGATGTAGTTTGAGAGATATACCTGAGAAGGTGGTCTAAATCTTATTGTAGAATCCATTTTTCTCACCTCCTGGCATGCTTTTTGCTTCCTCAGTGATGCTCTATGGTCCATTGTTCTCACCTCCTGGCATGCTTTTTGCTTCGTCAATCAATTCTTCAGAGTTTTTCAACAACTCTTAATCTTAAGGAATTTAGGAAGCTGGTTTGAGTTTCTCACTTTTGTAGATGTTTTCAAGGGCAGTGAGAATATCAAGGAGATTGGAATGCCGATTGTTGTTAGAGGAAGAAAGGATATCAGAGGGTATTCTAGAATTAAGGTTTGAAATCCCAAGTATGGAGTTTGATGGTTGAGCTTTTGTCTTATCAGGGTGAGCTTGACCACTTGAAATCGTAGATTATGAGACCTCTACGATCGTGGGCTTTGGTGTGGCCTTTTTACTATCTAAATTTTCTAAGAGATAGTAGGGGATGTAGATATTATCAGCATGGCAGTAGACTTTGAAATGAGGAAGATCCTTGATCAACTTGATTGGATATCCCTCGAGAAGTTCTAAAAGATCAGCTCTAAATTGGGAAAGTGTGAATAACACCAGCTGATGTAACTCTTATCTCCAATAGTATAAGACTTTAGCCAGGGCATCCATGGGTAGAACCATTTTATCAGATGATTTTCAGAATTGTACAGTACTGTAGTACGATCTAACTCTATCTCTTGAAAATTATTGAAATGATCTTCTATAGACATCGTTACTACTTTGAGTAGTTCATTTCCATGGTTTATCCATCTTTCTGGTAGCACATCTTGTGGTTCATCAAAGACTTCACCACTAATCTTCTTCGTACTCTTACAGGAGAAAGAATGTGATAGTCTGTTGATTCCTGATCGTCAGAGCTGGAGTCTGTTTCCTTTTCTTCATTTCCTGCCTTTGAGCTAGATTTATGCAGGGTCATATCAACTGACTCATCAGTAGATTCTTGCACCTGATCTTCTTCTTCATCATTTTTTGCTGAACTGGCTTCTATTGATTCATTGGTCATTTCTTGCTCTTCTGACTTCATAGTTTCTTCATTTTTATCTGCTGTTTCAGATTTGCTGGTAGCCATAGTCTCTTCATCAATGCTGGAGCTAGCAGAAACCATCCTTCTTTTGTTGATGTCTTCACTCATAGACTCAAGCTTGTCATCCTCATCGTTATCACCAAGATCAATGATCTTTGATGAATATTCTTCTGGCTTGGTCTCAGAAGTAACCAAGCACTTTGTCTTCTTCTTGGGGACTCAGTTGTTTGAGTTTTAGAGACTTCCTCATCTTTTTCTTTAGGAGAAATGGAATGTCTGCTCATAGGTACTTTTGATGCTTCCTTCTTCTCAACCTTGGACTTCTTTTTGGTTGGCTTTGTAGGAGTGGCCACTAGAGATATAGAATCATTAGATTGAGATGACTCATTCTTCATCATCCTTGCCTTTCTCTTCCCTTTGTCCTTCTTTGAGGTATCCCTGCTGCTGCTAGATATCCTCAACTTCTTGTTCTCTATGGGGTTCTTTTTCCAATTTTCAAACAACTGAGGAGACATGATTTTGTGGACATTTAGAATTTCTCCTTCATCATCTCTTATCTTGATCTTCAATTTCTTCTTCAGAATGATACTCAAGAATCTTCCATAGAAAACCTTAGTGATAGGTTTATCTGAAGATTTCTTCTTCTCAGCCTCTTCTAGCCATTTGGACAATAGGTCAAACTGTATAGCTCCAAAATTGATCTACTTCTTTACAAAAATTACAGTCATGATTATGAGTTTTAGATCACTTACAGTATCAGAAGCAGTGTCCTTGCATAAGATGCATTTCCCTGTAATCTCAGCCAGAAACTCAAACTCCTCAGGGAATTTCTTTTTCTTCATACCCTTGAGATTGGGGTTCTTCTCATAGTGCATTAACCTCATTCCTTCATTAATTTCTACTTCTTTGAGATTCACCAAACCTCGATTAGGAAACCCTAGACACTGGTTGATGTCTGAGGCCCCAATCTTCAGATTGGCTCCTCTAACTTTTGTAGATAGAACTCCAGAGTTTGTCGTTGCATTTAAGTAAAATTCTCTTTCCAAATCAACATAGATTTTTCTGTTGGATTCTAAGCATTCAGAAAATCCACATCCTTCACGAGTTCGAGAATGTCTCTGAACTTCTTTTCTGATGATTCGAACTTCTTAGAACCGAATTGAATTCCAGTGACAACTAGCCAATTCTCCATTTGAAGGGTGTGTTGGTATATGGGTATTCGATTTTAGGGATTTTACAGGAGGTTTCTATAAGTAATTTGGGTATGGCTAGAGGTTTAAAGGCTTTGTGTTTTGGAGAGATCTTGGGGTTAGGTTTTGGAGAGGTAGGCAGATTTTGGTAACTGCTGAGAAAATGGGCATACATTTTAATTTTGAAATCTGCCTTTTGTCAGTTCCCTCTAATTCTGAACAGGACATGTGTCAGAAGACCATTTGTTGCAAGTTGCCTGAAGTATTACAACTTCCCATAAACTGATCAGTTTTTCAATTTTGATTTACCTTCTAAGGACATGAGCAAAAGTTCCTTTAGTTAATCGTTGAATTCTTCATTTCGTAGAGTAGCTTGATGAGATAGCTGTGTACTCTATGATTTTTTATTTACTCAACGATCGTCTTCTACAATCATGCTTCAGTAAATTCTTTTTACTGATCTTCAACTGAGAGTTTTGTCCTCTTGCATTAATAGATTGAATTCTCCTCTAGGCTTGTCTTCCAAGTCTTCGTTCCTTCCTAACACATCAGCTAGGAATTTATACTTCTGAGACAATTCTTTTTCTTTAAACTCTCAAGCTCTGGAAGAGTTCTTGTGGTGCATTCTATTTCATCTCTTCTTCTGGGTTAAGGAAGCTCAGAAAGGGCTGGCCTCTTAGTTTAAAACTTAGGGCTAGGTTTGTCTCTGAAGAGCTTATTAGAAGAATGACTGCTTAGACTTGGTGGTAAGAATGTCATCACGGTAGGCCTCTTTGCCATAGAGTTCATTTACCAACTTTGGATATACTTTGATGTTGGTATTTTTAAGTGAGAGAGAATGAAGTGCTTTTAGCTCTTTTATTTGTATGGTAAGGAGAGTGTATTGGGGAAGTGTTTGTATAGGCTGCAATCGTAAAATCAACATACTCTTATATTCTACGATCAGGAAGTCTATCGTAGGAACTCTACGATTGAGACAGTGAGGCTGACTTGATTATCACTTGTAAAGTTTAGGGACTCCACGATCGGGGATGAAGATTTATTTGGTTCATCAGCCATAGAGTTTTGGGACTCTGTAACTGGGAAAGGGCTATTTGGATAAATTGGAGTATCAACCTAAGGATCATTGAAGCTTATCATAATACTTGAAGAATTATGTAGGTGGATAATTCATCATGAAGTATTGTTTGATGAAGTACCTTCTGTTTTAAGAACTTAAGATGAATAGCTGATGGTCAGCTTCTCAGTATATTGGAGAATTCTTGAGTTAGCACATTTGAGTATACTTTTTTGATTCATAAGAACTTAATAGATGTGAATTAGTGCTCTGTGGAAAGGTCATCAGAGATGTAAGGGAGGATGAAACGTCTCATGTGCTCATCTCTGAATTTAGCAATGAATTTCACGTCTTCTCCTTTATCTTCTTCATCATGCGGCTTCACAAACTTCATATCTTCAGTCATTCTTACCTCAGCATCAGGTTCAACTACCTTTATTGTTTGAGACATCTGAAAGATTTAGCTTTAATTTGTTCCTCCTCAATTTGGGCATTACTAGACTTTCGCAGACTATTGCTCCCCCATAGTTGATACTTCCATCTTAGAGGTAGATGGTCTAACTTCTGTATATACATCTTTGTAAGGTTGCCTTGCACTTCTCCTTCTAGCTGGAATCTTCTAAGCTAGTCTAATATCTTCATGGTTGAATCAGCTCCGTTGGATCATAGAGTATTTTCTTCAGAATTGGTTACTCTATGATTTGTTGATTAGACACTACGAACGTAGGGTTTGTATTGAGACTTCAACATCTTTTGTATTCGTATTTGTTGGGTAAAATCTAGTTACGCACAACACGCAAGTATACGTGGTCAACAAGTAATAAAGTGAAAGTAGAGTATTGTTCCCACGATGAATTATTTAATAAAAATCACCAAGTACTATCCCGTAACCAACTTAATCTTATTTAAATAGATAATTTCAAGTTTTTGAATTAACAATATATAATTACACTACTACTAAATACCACTAGTTTAAAATAAGATTACGGAGATTTAAGATCACGGCTTCACTTATTGTTTCATTAAAATTAATACACTTCTTATCAATTATGCTCACTATTCTGAATTGTTAATCAAGAACACATAAATAAATATGACCATCTCTCAATGTATCATACTCAAATCAACTTAAATCCACAGATGATAGAATTAAGAAGAACACCTTAATTAATTAATTCACTATATCTCTATGTGAATTACAATTAAAGAGGATTTAAAACCCAAGTTCTTTATCAGACTACATGCGATGTATATGTATATCTCTATTCTAGACATATATCATGAATTCCAACGCCATGTAGAAAACACAATCACATGCTATTATGATCATAGCTAAATCTATAATCCCTCTCTCGAGTTCATATAGATTATCACAGTAATTGCTAGCTAGAAAATTAAAAAATTAAGCCCAAATCATAATAAACAATCCCTAAAATAAATTGCAATAATCAACAAAGAAGCATATATAAATAAACTACGCAATAAGATCCATTGAAATCTTAAACAAGAGATTTAGTTCATAATTATTGAATTAAAACCAAGAATCCACAACTGAATAAACATTTAAGAAACAAAAGTAGAAGATAATGAAGAGAATAGAAGCTCTAGACGAAATCCTTGAGTCTCCCCTTCAGCTCCTGCAATGAATCCTTCGCGCTCCCTCAATTGCTTCAATCTCCAAATCTATTGAAAACTAGGGTTTTTCTAATCTAATCTAATCTAATAGAATGGAATCTACTCCCTTAATCCTTGTGTACTCTTCTCCTTTTATAGCCCTCTGATGATCCTTCTCTAAATCAACTCTTCAGAATTCTTTCCCAAATCAACTTTTGAAAATCAGCATTTTTTCCCAACAAACCCGCCCCGGCAAACTTTTTGTACTAGAAAACCCCGCCCTAGCGGGTGAACAGTAAATAAAATTACAAAAATGCCATTAAGCTCTATTTTTCATGTTTTAACCCTCCGAAGCCGTTTCCTACAACACAAACACAGAAACTAAGTAAAATGACACTAAAAATACTTAAAGTTAACAAAGAATTAAGCGTAAAAGGTGTCTGATGTATAGGTATAAAACCCACTCATCAGAGTTCCAACTCTATGACTCATACTTCACCATCAATGGAAGATGATCATGGATATGATCTTTCTTCTCGATCTTCTTGAGCTGCTCATGAGATTCCTTTATGCTCAGAGAGACAACATGTCTTTGTTAGGTTTGTAAATTTATGGACACAATCAAATTGTATAAAATAACGGAAGCATGGTAAATCAGAGTTTTAAAATTTTACAAACCATATACCCGGATCATCTTTTATGTACAGTTATTAATTAAAACAAAATAGATGGAGATTAGATTCATACCCTTGAAGATTCTAGCTTCCTCAAGTACAAGTTCAACTCCAAATCCTTTTTGCATTCTGCTTGAATCAACCGGGTTGATTCTTTTTTTTGATCAACGTTAGCCACCCAAGTGTTTGGCCTCTAGAGGTGATCCACCAAGGAATAATGTTTACTCAAGAAGAATAGTGTTTGGCTAAACCCTAGTTTCCTTCTCTCTAGAAAAGGAGTGCTCTCCCAACTTTTGGAATAAAATGTCTAACCTTGTTCCATAATAAGACTTTCTTATTTATAGATGTAGGCAACCCTCCTAAACAATTTAGGATTAGGGTTTTATATCAATTAATTAAACTCTTTTAATTAATTAGGCTTCCCAATCCTATTGGGAATAATTAAACTTTTTTAATTAATTAGCCTCCTAATCTTATTAAAGTCTTCACAAGCACTCTATTGGATTTCTCAATCCTGCCTTATACAAATGACTGAGCCTCTCTTAAATAGGAAGAGAAGAGGCGGAACAAATACAACTCAATGATTACTAAACATGAATGACTATTGATCAATAGTAATGCTTTATCAAAAGATGAAAGTATTATTACAACTTTTGACTGTAACAAATAACTTTTCACTATTACAGACGCGTTTTAAATAAAATACAGACTCAATAATATAAATACAGAATAACTTTTGACTAAAGAGGCCATATGGCCGACATACAGGACAAGACTCAAACAAGACAACAAACCGTCCTCAAAACTGCTTTCGGACTACTTTTGACAAAGGAGCACGGGCTGCGCGGGCAGAGCATCTTGTATCAAAGGTGACCAAAATAACTGTAGGCATTCTAAGCAAATGGGTCCTGAGCATCTTGGAGGGAGATGCTTCCGTACGGATCACTATGGCTTGAATGATGACTAGCATGAGACGCAGAAGATGAACAGACTGAGGTAACTGAGTCCTCACTGAGGTTATCCATTCGTTTTTGAATAAGCTTGGATAACTGTTTTAACTCGGAATTTGAACAATGCTCAAGATCCGCAAAATCTAACTTTGAAGCGGAAGATTTTTTGGATTTTGATTTATTAGAGGATGATTCCTTTAGGGGAGGAACCGCTTGAATAGGAAAAGGATTGGGAAATTCCTTCTGAACTTGACCGACAATGCGATAAGGATCAAACTTATCCCACCATTTAACTGAGAATTCTCGAGTAACAAAAGTAATTTGACTAGAGTTAGAGCGAGAAACATCCTTTTCGGATGAAATAACAGAAGAAAGGGCAACATTTGCAACAGGAGAATAAAATCCATAGTTCCATTTGAGAATCCATGGAATTTTATATTTACTAACGAAATGAAGAATTACTGGAATGCAACAATTAGATTGAACAGCAGGAACCCTAGAACTAAAAACATTTAGAACTGGCTGGAGCTCAATTGGAAGAATTTTATAGATGAGACCAAAACGTTCCCACTATAAAACAAACCAATGAGGGATTTGACTTTTGAACTTGTGGTTAAATTGTATGAACCACGAGTGACTAAACGATGGAGTTTGAAACAGAAAAACCCTATTCCAAGCTTCCATGTAATCATAATAGCAGAGCTGGTTATCATGACCATCTAACTGTCTTAAATCTGACGGATGATTACCCTAGTTTGGCATGGCGATAATCTGTTTAATATAGAGCGAATGATAGATGATTTTTGAGAAATTATTTCTATCATAAATAGGTTTAATAAGAATTGACTGAGTTTGAAGCAAGACGTCCTTATAATACATAAGAGATTTATAAGGGGCCAAGGGAAGAAAGTGCCAACCAGTTGGGATGAACTGGGCGGCCAATTTGACTGGATCATCAATTGACTTCATATGTCTTTCAATATAAAATAAATTGGTGGAATAAACAGGGATGTACTCAGATTGAGTACGTTGACCAGCAGGAGGATTACTGGACGAAGCATAAGGATCAATCATTTGCGGGGGCTGGGCCAAAGCAGAGCTGTAGGGCTTTGTTCCAGAAATAAGGGGAGCAAACCTATTAACTACAGTAAGAGGGGTAACTGGATGTGGGATTAAAGCTCCCAAGGGCTTCTAACTAGGCAGGCCTGGGCCTGGAGGGCCAGGAGGCCTAATATTCTTGTTGGATCCTCTCACATTCATTTTGATTTGGAGGGGTACCTGAATTAATAAATTCTCTAGTAAGAAAATCAGGAACAGAATTTTCACTACCTTTAATATATTCAATATCAAAATCAAAAATACTTAAAATAGATTTCCAACGGGCAAAAATATGTTTAGTAATAAACATATTTTTGCCCGTAATCTCACTTGTCCTACCTGAAGTGACTTTAGGTGGTACAAATATATTTTTATTTCTCGTGTTATGATGCGCAGTGATAGTAATAAACCTTTTTGGAAGGAAAAATTTGTTAATGGTCTTCCTAGCTTGTTTGCTCACAAGGTTAGAGAAGAACTCAGTAAAACCCTTGGATATACCGATTATGATAACCTGACATACGGTGACATAATCAGTTATATTCAAAAGATTGGATTAAAAATGTGTATTGATTTTAAGATTGTTAAACAGGCTGCTAAAGATAAGAAAAAGGCTAAGTATGAGCTTGGTACTTTTTGTGAACAATATGGTTTACCTCCTATTGCTCCCTCTCGAAGAAAGCATAGGAAAACCCAAATTGAAAAACACAAAAAGATGAAGCATCATAAGAAGCGGTCTAGTAATCAATCTAAAAATCAAGGTAGTTATTATGAAAAACCTAAGTCTAGGAAAAGAACTTATAATAAAAAATCTACTTCTAAGTCACAGGATAAGAGTAAAATTACCTGTTATAATTGTGGAAAAAAGGGTCATTACAAGAGTGAATGTAAGTTAAAATAGAAATTGAGTCAGTTAAATATTTCTGCTGAAGACACTGATAAGATTTTAGAGTTAATAAGAATTCGGGAAAGGGAAATTAGAGGTAAAGAAAAACCTGTAATTAGTCTTAATAAAATCCTTGAGAGATTTAAGACTACTGAGAGGGAAATCACGCTCCCAGAGTTGAATCAAGAAGTCAATAAGCTTAAGAAAGAAATTTCTGGTCTTAAGACTGAAGTTTCAGACTTAAGAAAAGATATGACTACTTTGGCCTCTAAAGGTTCAGAACTTCATATTTCTGATTCCTCAGATAATGAAGATCAACCTGAATCTTCCGGAGTCAAAGATGATGAGTCTCTCCTCATGGTTCAAGGTAATTCATTAAAAAGATGAAAAGATATAACCATTCAAAAATGGTATATAATGGTTCGCTTAATGATTGATGGAACTTTTGCAATACAGCTTCATGCCCTTGTGGATACAGGTGCTGATCTCAATTACATTCAGGAAGGATTAATTCCAACCAAGTTCTATGTTAAAACTAGTGAACGTCTTAATTCTGCTAATGGTAGTAGCATGGAAATAAAATATAAACTGCCTAAAGTTCATATTTGCCAAGATAATATGTGTTTTAAAACTTCTTTTGTTTTAATTCGCAACTTGACAGATAAGATAATTTTGGGACTCCCTTTATATATTTATTGTATCCATTTACTACTAGTAACAATAGTTTAACAACTGAGCACTTAGGCCAGAAAGTGATTTTTGAGTTCATCACTCAGCCTAAGGAAAGTGACTTGAAATTCATTCAAGATGAGTCTATTTCAAAGTCCTTGAATTTGTTAAACTGTAAAACTTCTCAGTTAAAATTCTTAAAACAAGAAATTAAATATAAGCAAGTTGAAGATCTTCTCCTTCTTGATAGAATTCAAGATAAGATTGAAGAACTTCAATTGTTTATGGTTAAAAATTTATGTGCTGATTCTCCTAATGCCTTTTGGCATAGAAGGAAACATGTGGTTAGACTACCTTTGCTAAGGAATTCAAGGAACACTTGATTCCCTACTAAGGCTAAGGCCTATCCAAATGAGTCATCAGCAGATGGAACTTTGTAAGCAAGAGATTAATGACTTGCTTGCAAAAGGCCTTATAAAGCATAGTAAGTCCCCTTGGTCTTGCCCAGCCTTCTATGTTAACAGTGAAGCTGAGAAAGAGAGAGGTGGTCCTCGCCTAGTTATTAATTATAAGCCTCTTAATAAGGTTCTAGAATGGATTAGGTATCCCCTACCCAATAAAGAAGACCTTCTTAGTCGGCTTAGTAATGCTACCATCTTTAGTAAATTTGACCTTAAGTCGGGTTTTTGGCAAGTCAATATTCATCCTAGTGATAGGTATAAAACTGCCTTTACTACCCCCTTTGGTCATTACGAATGGGTTGTTCAAGCATTTGGCTTGAAGAACGCTCCCAGTGAATTTCAAAATATTCTCAATGAAATTCTGAACCGTTTCAGTCATTTTATCATTGTGTATATTGATGATATTCTGATTTTCTCCAAGTCTATTGATGAACATTTCAAACACTTGAATTCATTCTTCAAAGATATTAAAGTCAATAGTTTGGTCCTTTCTCCTACTAAATGTAGTTCCAAACTAGAGTCAAATTCCTAGGTCATGATATTTATCATGGTCTAGTCCGCCCTATTCAACGAGTTATCCAATTCGCTAACAGATTTCCTGATAAAATCATCGATAAAACTCAACTCTAGTGATTTTTAGGATCTCTTAATTACGTTGGCAAGTTTTATCAAAACTTAAGAAAAATCTGTAAACCTTTGTTCCTTTGTTTACAGAAGAATCCTCCTCCTTGGACTAATGAGCATACTGCTATAGTCCAACAAGTCAAAAAATATGTTAAGGTTTTGCCCTGCCTTGGCATATCTAATGAATCTGCCTTGAAGATTGTTAAAACTGACGCCTCCGAAATTGGCTTCGACGGTATCTTGAAGCAGAAGCTAACCTCTGCCTCTTCTGAACAAATTGTTCGATTTCACTCTGGCGCGTGGAATTAGGCTCAGTTAAACTATAGTACTATTAAAAAAGAAATTTTAGCATTAGTTTTATGTATTAGTAAATTTCAAAATGATTTATTAAATCAAAGATTTTTGGTTCGTATTGATTGTAAGTCAGCAAAAATATATTTTAGAAAAAGATGTTAAAAATATTGCTGCTAAACATATTTTTGCCCGTTGGCAATCTATTTTAAGTATTTTTGATTTTGATATTGAATATATTAAAGGTAGTGAAAATTCTGTTCCTGATTTTCTTACTTGAGAATTTATTAATTTAGGTACCCCTCCAAATCAAAATGAGTGTGAGAGGATCCAGCAAGAATGTTAGGCCTCCTGGCCCACCAGGCCCAGGCCCGCCTAGTTAGAAGCCCTTGGGAGCTATAATCTCACACCCAGTTACCCCTCTTACTGTAGTTAATAGGTTTGCTCCCCTTATTTCTGGAACAAAGCTCTACAGCTCGGCTTTGGCCCAACCCCCTCAAATGATTGATCCTTATGCTTCGTCCAGTAATCCTCCTGCTGGTCAACGTACTCAATCTAAGTACATCCCTGGTTATTCCACCAATTTATTTCATATTGAAAGACATATGAAGTCAATTGATGATCCAGTCAAATTAGCCGCCCAGTTCTTCCCAACTGGTTGGCACTTTCTTCCCTTGGCCCCTTATAATTCTCTTATGTATTATAAGGATGTCTTGCTTCAAACTCTGTCAATTCTTATTAAACCTATTTATGATAGAAATGATTCCTCAAAAATCATCTATCATTCGCTCTATATTAAACAGATTATCACCATGCCAAACAGGGATAATCATTCGTCAGATTTAAGATAGTTAGAAGGTTATGATAGCCATTTCTGCTATTATGATTACATGGAAGCTTGGAATAGGGTTTTTCTATTTCAAACTCCATCGTTTAGTCACTCGTGGTTCATACAATTTGACCACAAGTTCAAAAGTCAAATCCCTCATTGGTTTGTTTTATGGTGGGAACGTTTTGGTCTCATCTATAAAATTCTTCCAATTGAGCTCCAGTCAGTTCTAAATGTTTTTAGTTCTAGGGTTCCTGCTGTTCAATCTAATTGTTGCATTCTAGTAATTCTTCATTTCGTTAGTAAATATAAAATTCCATGGATTCTCAAATGGAACTATGGATTTTATTCTCCTGTTGCTAATGCTTCCCTTTCTTCTATTATTTCATCTGAAATGGATGTTTCCCGCTCTAACTCTAGTCAAATTACTTTTGTTACTCGAGAATTCTCAGTTAAATGGTGGGATAAGTTTGATCCTTATAGCATTGTCGGTCAAGTTCAAAAGGAATTTTCCAATCCTTCTCCTATTTAAGCGGTTCCGCCCCCAAAGGAATCATCCTCTAATAAATCAAAATCCAAAAAATCTTTCGCTTCAAATTTAGATTTTGCGGATCTTGAGCATTGTTTATATTTTGAGTTAAAACAGTTATCCAAGCTTATTCAAAAACGAATGGATAAACTCAGTGAGGACTCAGTTCCCTCGGTCTGTTCATCTTCTTCGTCTCATTCCAGTCATCATTCAAGCCATAGTGATCCGTACGGAAGCATCTCCCTCCAAGATGCTCAGGACCCATTTGCTTAGAATGCCTACAGTTATTTTGGTCACCTTTGATACAAGATGCTCCTACCCGTGCAGCCCGTGCTCCTTTGTCAAAAGTAGCCGAAAGCAGTTTTGAGGACGGTTTGTCGTCTTGTTTGAGTCTTGTCCTGTATGTCGGCCATATGGCCTCTTTAGTCAAAAGTTATTCTGTATTTGTATTATTGAGTCTGTATTTTATTTAAAACGTGTCTGTAATAGTGAAAAGTTGTTTGTTACAGTCAAAAGTTGTAATAATGCTTTCATCTTTTGATAAAGCTTTACTATTGATCAATAGTCATTCATGTTTAGTAATCATTGAGTTGTATTTGTTCCGCCTCTTCTCTTCCTGTATAAGAGAGGCTCAGTCATTTGTATAAGGCAGGATTGAGAAATCCAATAGAGAGCTTGTGAAGACTTAGATTCCTATCTAACTAATCTTCAGCACTCTTGCCTTCTACCTTAGTTATGCTAGGTTTCTATAATCGAGTCAATTTGTAAGTTATCCCGAGTTATCTATTTGTAATTATTTCTTTATTCAATAAAATTTTTAATTTATTTCAAACTTCTGTTTTTACATATGAACTGCTGTTATTATTTCTTATAGTTTTGCTATAGTTGTAATTCAGCTTTGTATGTGCCTATCTCCCTATCCTCCTATCTTCCGCCTTTTGGTATCAGAGCCATGTGTTATTTATTTGCTAATTGTTGTTCTCAATTTGTTTAATCTTTGTCATTCTTAAAATCAAAAGTTTTTAATCCTTCTTTGTTCAAGAAGTCACCTAGTCTCTTTGTATAAACCACCCTCCATCGCCATAGGTCCCTGTCCAGCCTTTGTAAGTCTCGAGTGGGTGAGCAGTTGTGGCTTTCTGGGAATCACTAGATGATAGGGTATGTGTTTATGTTAAGCAAAGAAAGGTGTATGTATGGAAGAACACTGATTTATTAAAAGCTTTAATTTTTAAAAATGAGTAGATTATTCAGATCGAGTTCATCTGTTAGTATTAGATCTTCACTTCCTCCTGTTCCAAACATAGTTAAGCAAGAAGAATACAGTTATGAAAACATTAATCAAACCCTTAGTAATTGGAACATACCTAGTGTGTCTCCTAGGGAAATTTACCAGTCAACCTTTATTGATAACTTTAAAACTGATTATAATGTTAAAAGTGTTGAACGTGTCTATGCGATCAACAAAGAATATGAAAATTGTAGTCTTCTTTCTCCTGATGTCATTAATAAACATCGAAAGAAAGGCTATAATTTTATTCATATTGGTTTACTTCAGGTCGCAGTCAAACCATTAACTATTAAAGGAATAAACTCAAGTATCTTTTTATGTTTAAGAGATGCTCGATATCTTAATTATGCTCCAAATATAATTGGTATCATAGAGTCAAGTCTGCATGATGGTCCTATCCATTTTAATTGTTTTCCTGACCTTCCATTGAGTTTATCCGATATTAATTTGTTAAAAGCTTTAACTCTGAATATTAAGACTGCAGGAGAGATAACTCAAATGATTGAGGGTTCTCAACCTATAGCTTTAATATACAGAATTTATTATAAGGTAATGAAAAATAATTTAAATATTCACGCACTTAATAAATGTCCTAAAGATCATACTGTACTAATTCAAAGCAGTACTAGTAATGCTAATATCCAAACCCCAAAGACTATTCTTTGGAAAGATATTACGTGACCTAGTAAGTGGATTCTCCCTCAAGAGATTCCACAAAAACCAGTTAATAATAATTTATTAAATATTGAAAATATTAAATAATTTTCTGATGGTACTGTTCGGGTCAGTTTCGAACGTACTAAAAGACCTTTAATTATAGATAAATTTACTAACTCTTCAATTCCTTCTGTTTCAAGAAGAGATGCTGAAGTCTTAAGTGATTTTTCTATTCCTGATAATAAAATGAAAGGCATTCTTAATCAGGGTCAGACCAGTCATCCTTGTTACACTCCTGCAACTAATGCAGAAGATGATTCTGAGGATGTGTCTCCCACTGTTTCTATTGGTACTAACCCTTCTGATTTTGAAGCACCTATTAATCATCAGTTAAGAGTCATAACTAAAGCTGTTAAGTTAGATTGGGATAGTCTGGTAGCGGATTTTAATTCCAAATCTAACCAAGAAAAACGTCATGTTTTTCGTAATATGTATGATAAGCATGACAGAGATAAAATTGTTCATAATTAGAAAAATTATGTTAAACTTAATCAAGAGAACCTTACATTCTATAATTGGTATGATAAGTATCACTCACAGTGTAAAGTTCTTACTAAAAGTCAGTGGATGAAAGAGGATAAAACTAAGATTTTAGCATCTCATCCTCCTTTAGAAACTGTTCTTTTACAGGTTAAAAACACTTCAGTTGTTGCCAGCCCTTTTAAGATTGCGGATGGAAAAACTGATGATAAAAAGATTATTGAACAAAATATTTTCACCAACCTAGTATTTAGCTACAATTGGTAAACAACTTGATAAAATTGAAGAAAAATTTGATAATACTTTAGTTAAAAATCCTGAAAAGAAACTGGATCAACCTTTATTAACTCTCCCTAAAAACAGAGAAGGAAAGGGATTGCCAAATAAAGATTCTGACCTAGTTAAAAGTATAGATAAGTTATTAAAAAAGATTGGTTCAAGTTCTGGAGAAGCCAGTGGTACTGTTGCTATCATTGACCAGGTTGAAGAATCTGACCATGAAAGTATTAGCCAATCAGAAGTTAGTTCTGAAGTTGCTTCTATACATGATCTTGCAGAACAGTTAAATAAGTTAACTTTTAATAACACTAGTATAACAAAAAATTGGTATTCTAGACCCACTCCCCCTGATCTTCAGTACGAGGAGAAAAATCTGGATAATCAATTTTCTGTTTCGTCTAATAAAATTTATGAATGGAATATTGATGGTTTTAGTGAGCATCAAATTCTCACTAAAATGAACCATTTGTCTATGGTTGCCAATAGTTATATCACAGCTTTCAGCAGTCTTACTCAGCCTGAAATTGTTGAGATATTAACTAAAGGTTTCACTGGTGTACTTCGTTCTTGGTGGGAAAAACACCTTGACGAAGATGCAAGGAATTCTATTATCCATGCTGGCCAGTTAGATGACAATGGTCAACCTATCTTCCGTGAAGATATAGGTTTCGGTATTCCTGATGGTATTAACACTTTGATTTTTACTATAATAAAACATTTTATTGAAACTCCTACTAATATAACTGAGAGGATTCATGACCAGCTAAGTAATCTCACTTTTCCTACCTTAAGTGACTTTAGGTGGTACAAAGATGTTTTTATTTCTCGTGTTATGATGCGCAGTGATAGTAATAAACCTTTTTGGAAGAAAAAATTTGTTAATAGTCTTCTTAGCTTGTTTGCTCACAAGGTTAGAGAAGAACTCAGTAAAACCCTTGGATATATCGATTATGATAACCTGACATACGGTGACATAATCAGTTATATTCAAAAGATTAAATTAAAAATGTGTATTGATTTTAAGATTGCTAAACAGGCTGCTAAAGATAAGAAAAAGGCTAAGTATGAGCTTGGTACTTTTTGTGAACAATATGGTTTACCTCCTATTGCTACCTCTCGAAGAAAGCATAGGAAAACCCAGATTGAAAAACACAAAAAGAGGAAGCATCATAAGAAGCGGTCTAGTAATCAATCTAAAAATCAAGATAGTTATTATGAAAAACCTAAGTCTATGAAAAGAACTCATAATAAAAAATCTACTTCTAAGTCACAGGATAAGAGTAAAATTACCTGTTATAATTGTGGTAAAAAGGGTCATTACAAGAGTGAATGTAAGTTAAAATAGAAATTGTGTCAGTTAAATATTTCTGCTGAAGACACTAATAAGATTTTAGAGTTAATAAGAATTCAGACTGATGATGAAAATGATCACTCTGATATTCCTTATTCCTCTGGTAATGAAGAAAATAGTCAAACTCCTAGTGATGAAAATGAAGTCACCCTTTGTACTGATAATTGTAGGTCTGATTGTTGTAAGACTATTAACGTACTTAGCAAAGAGGATCAAGAAAGTTCTTTGTTAATTGAGTTAATTAGTAAACTTACTGACGAAGATCTAAAATTACAGTATATGAAACAGTTAAAAGATTTGTTTTCTAAAAATAATTCGGGAAAGGGTAAGGTAATTAGAGGTAAAGAAAAACCTGTAATTAGTCTTAATAAAACCTTTGAGAGATTTAAGACTACTGAGAGAGAAATCACCCTCGCAGAAGTTGAATCAAGAAGTCAATAAGCTTAAGAAAGAAATTTCTGGTCTTAAGACTGAAGTTTCAGACTTAAGAAAAGATATGACTACTTTGGCCTCTAAAGGTTCAGAACTTCTTATTTCTGATTCCTCAGATAATGAAGATCAACCTGAATCTTCCGAAGTCAAAGATGATGAGTCTCTCCTAATGGTTCAAGGTAATTCATTAAAAAGATGAAAAGATATAACCATTCAAAAATGGTATATAATGGTTCGCTTAATGGTTGATGGAACTTTTGCAATACAGTTTCCTGCCCTTGTGGATACAGGTGCTGATCTCAATTGCATTCAGGAAGGATTAATTCCAACCAAGTTCTATGTTAAAACTAGTGAACGTCTTAATTCTGCTAATGGTAGTAGCATGGAAATAAAATATAAACTGCCTAAAGTTCATATTTGCCAAGATAATATGTGTTTTAAAACTTCTTTTGTTTTAATTCGCAGCTTGACAGATAAGATAATTTTGGGACTTCCGTTTATATATTTATTGTATCCATTTACTACTAGTAACAATGGTTTAACAACTGAGCATTTAGGCCAGAAAGTGATTTTTGAGTTCATCACTCAGCCTAAGGAAAGTGACTTGAAATTCATTCAAGATGAGTCTATTTCAAAGTCCTTGAATTTGTTAAACAGTAAAACTTCTCAGTTAAAATTCTTAAAACAATAAATTAAATATAAGCAAGTTGAAGATCTTCTCCTTCTTGATAGAATTCAAGATAAGATCGAAGAACTTCGATTGTTTATGGTTAAAAATTTATGTGCTAATTCTCCTAATGCCTTATGGCATAGAAGAAAACATGTGGTTAGACTAATTTATGCTAAAGAATTCAAGGAACACTTGATTTCCACTAAGGCTAGGCCTATCCAAATGAGTCATCAGCAGATGGAACTTTGTAAGCAAGAGATTAATGGCTTGCTTGCAAAAGGCCTAATAAAGTATAGTAAGTCCCCTTGGTCTTGCCCAGCCTTCTATGTTAACAATGAAGCTGAGAAAGAGAGAGGTGTTCCTCGCCTAGTTATTAATTATAAGCCTCTTAATAAGGTTCTAGAATGGATTAGGTATCCCCTACCCAATAAAGAAGACCTTCTTAGTCGGCTTAGTAATGCTACCATCTTTAGTAAATTTGACCTTAAGTCGGGTTTTGGCAAGTCAGTATTCATCCTAGTGATAGGTATAAAACTGCCTTTACTACCCCCTTTGGTCATTACGAATGGGTTGTTCAAGCATTTGGTATGAAGAACGTTCCCAGTGAATTTCAAAATATTCTCAATGAAATTCTAAACCCTTTCAGTCATTTTATCATTGTGTATATTGACGATATTCTGGTTTTCTCCAAGTCTATTGATGAACATTTCAAACACTTGAATTCATTCTTCAAAGCTATTAAAGTCAATAGTTTGGTCCTTTCTGCTACTAAATGTAGTTTGTTCCAAACTAGAGTCAAATTCCTAGGTCATGATATTTATCGTGGTCTAGTCCGCCCTATTCAACGAGTTATCCAATTCGCTGACAGATTTCCTGATAAAATCTTCGATAAAACTCAACTCCAGCGATTTTTAGGATCTCTTAATTACGTTGGCAAGTTTTATCAAAACTTAAGAAAAATATGTAAACCTTTGTTCCTTCGTTTAAAGAAGAATCCTCCTCCTTGGACTGATGAGCATACTGCTATAGTCCAACAAGTCAAAAAATATGTTAAGGTTTTGCCCTGCCTTGGCATATCTAATGAATCTGCCTTTAAGATTGTTGAAACTGATGCCTCCGAAATTGTCTTTGGCGGTATCTTGAAGCAGAAGCTAACCCCTGCTTCTTCTAAACAAATTGTTCGATTTCACTCTGGCGCTTGGAATCAGGCTCAGTTAAACTATAGTACTATTAAAAAAGAAATTTTAGCATTAGTTTTATGTATTAGTAAATTTCAAAATGATTTATTAAACCAAAGATTTTTGGTTCGTATTGATTGTAAGTCAGCAAAATAAATTTTAGAAAAAGATGTTAAAAATATTGCTGCTAAACATATTTTTGCCCGTTGGCAATCTATTTTAAGTATTTTTGATTTTGATATTGAATATATTAAAGGTAGTGAGAATTTTGTTCCTGATTTTCTTACTAGAGAATTTATTAATTCAGTTACCCCTCCAAATCAAAATGAGTGTAAGAGGATCCAGCAAGAATGTTAAGCCTCCTGGCCCAGGCCCGCCTAGTCAGAAGCCCTTGGGAGCTGTAATCCCACACCCAGTTACCCCTCTTACTGTAGTTAATAGGTTTGCTCCCCTTATTTCTAGAACAAAGCCTTACAGCTCGGTTTAGCCCTGCCCCTTCAAATGATTGATCCTTATGCTTCGTCCAGTAATCCTCCTGCTGGTCAACGTACTCAATCTGAGTACATCCCTGTTTATTCCACCAATTTATTTCATATTGAAAGACATATGAAGTCAATTGATGATCCAGTCAAATTGGTCGCCCAGTTCTTCCCAACTGGTTGGCACTTTCTTCCCTTGGCCCCTTATAAATCTCTTATGTATTATAAGGATGTCTTGCTTCAAACTCAGTCAATTTTTATTAAACCTATTTATGATAGAAATGATTCCTCGAAAATCATCTATCATTCGTTTATGTTAAACAGATTATCACCATGCCAAACTGGGGTAATCATCCGTCAGATTTAAGATAGTTAGATGGTCATGATAGCCAGTTCTGCTATTATGATTACATTGAAGCTTGGAACAGGATTTTTCTATTTCAAACTCCATCGTTTAGTCACTCGTGGTTTATACAATTTGACCACAAGTTCAAAAGTCAAATCCCTCATTGGTTTATTTTATGGTGGGAACGTTTTGTTCTCATCTATAAAATTCTTCCAATTGAGCTCTAGTCAGTTCTAAATGATTTTAGTTCTAGGGTTCCTGCTGTTGAATCTAATTGTTACATTCCAGTAATTCTTCATTTCGTTAGTAAATATAAAATTCCATGGATTCTCAAATGGAACTATGGATTTTATTCTCTGTTGCTAATGTTGCCCTTTCTTCTGTTATTTCATCCGAAAAAGATGTTTCCCGCTCTAACTCTAGTCAAATTACTTTTGTTACTCGAGAATTCTCAGTTAAATGGTGGGATAAGTTTGGTCCTTATAGCATTGTCGGTCAAGTTCAGAAGGAATTTCCCAATCCTTCTCCTATTCAAGCGGTTCCTCCCCCAAAGGAATCATCCTCTAATAAATCAAAATCCAAAAAATCTTCCGCTACAAAGTTAGATTTTGCGGATCTTGAGCATTGTTCAAATTCTGAGTTAAAACAGTTATCCAAGCTTATTCAAAAACGAATGGATAAACTCAGTGAGGACTCAGTTCCCTCAGTCTGTTCATCTTCTTCGTCTCATTCCAGTCATCATTCAAGCCATAGTGATCCGTACGGAAGCATCTCCCTCCAAGATGCTCAGGACCCATTTGCTTAGAATGCCTACAGTTATTTTGGTCACCTTTGATACAAGATGCTCCTGCCCGCGTAGCCCGTACTCCTTTGTCAAAAGTAGCCGAAAGCAGTTTTGAGGACGGTTTGTCGTCTTGTTTGAGTCTTGTCCTGTATATCGTCCATATGGCCTCTTTAGTCAAAAGTTATTCTGTATTTGTATTATTGTGTCTGTATTTTATTTAAAACGCGTCTGTAATAGTGAAAAGTTATTTGTTACAGTCAAAAGTTATAATAATGCTTTCATCTTTTGATAATGCATTACTATTGATCAATAGTCATTCATGTTTAGTAATCATTGAGTTGTATTTGTTTCACCTCTTCTCTTCCTATATAAGAGAGGCTCAGTCATTTGTATAAGGTAGGATTGAGAAATCCAATAGAGAGCTTGTGAAGACTTAGATTCCTATCTAACTAATCTTCAGCACTCTTGCCTTCTACCTTAGTTATGCTAGGTTTCTATAATCGAGTCAATTTGTAAGTTATCCCGAGTTATCTGTTTGTAATTATTTCTTTATTCAATAAAAATTTTAATTTATTTTAAACTTCTGTTTTTACGTATGAACTGTTGTTATTATTTCTTATAGTTTTGCTATAGTTGTAATTCAGCTTTGTATGCGCCTATCTCCCTATCCTCCTATCTTCCGCCTTTTGGTATCAGAGCCATGTGTTATTTATTTGCTAATTGTTGTTCTCAATTTGTTTAATCTTTGTCATTCTTAAAATCAAAAGTTTTTAATCCTTCTTTGTTCAAGAAGTCACCTAGTCTCTTTGTATAAACCACCCTCCATCGCCATAGGTCCCTGTCCAGCCTTTGTAAGTCTCGAGTGTGTGAGCAGTTGTGGCTTTCTGGGAATCACTAGATGATAGGGTATGTGTTTATGTTAAGCAAAGAAAGGGGTATGTATGGAAGAACACTGATTTATTAAAAGCTTTAATTTTTAAAAATGAGTAGATTATTCAAATCGAGTTCATCTGTTAGTAATAGATCTTCATTTCCTCATGTTCCAAACATAGTTAACGAAGAAGAACACAGTTATGAAAACATTAATCAAACCCTTAGTAATTGGAACATACCTAGTGTGTCTCCTAGGGAAATTTACCCGTCAACCTTTATTGATAACTTTAAAACTGATTATAATGTTAAAACTGTTGAACGTGTCTATGCGATCAACAAAGAATATGAAAATTATAGTCTTCTTTCTCCTGATGTCATTAATAAACATCGAAAGAAAGGTTATAATTTTATTCATATTGGTTTAGTTCAGGTCGCAGTCAAACCATTAACTATTAAAGGAATAAACTCAAGTGTCTTTTTATGTTTAAGAGATACTCGATATCTTAATTATGCTCCAAGTATAATTGGTATCATGGAGTCAAGTCTGCATGATGGTCCTATCCATTTTAAATGCTTTCCTGACCTTCCATTGAGTTTATCCGATATTAATTTGTTAAAAGCTTTAACTCTGAATATTAAGACTGCAGGAGAGATAACTCAAATAATTGAGGGTTCTCAACCTATAGCTTTAATATACAGAATTTATTATAAGGTAATGAAAACTAATTTAAATAATCACGCACTTAATAAAACTCCTAAAGATCATACTGTGCTAATTCAAAGAAGTACTAGTAATGCTAATATCCAAACCCCAAAGACTATTCTTTGGAAAGATATTACGTTACCTAGTCAGTGGATTCTCCCTCAAGAGATTCCACAAAAATTAGTTAATACTAATTTATTAAATATTGAAAATATTAAACAATTTTCTAATGGTACTGTTCGAGTCAGTTTTGAACGTAATAAAAGATCTTTAATTATAGAGGAATTTACTAACTCTTCAATTCCTTCTGTTTCAAGAAGAGATACTGAAGTCTTAAGTGATTTTTCTATTCCTAATAATAAAATGAAAGGTATTCTTAATCAGGGTCAGACTAGTCATCCTTGTTACACTCCTGCAACTAATGCAGAAGATGAGTCTGAGGATGTGTCTCCCACTGTTTCTATTGGTCCTACCCCTTCTGATTTTGAAGCACCTATTAATCATCAGTTAAGAGTCATAACTAAAGCTGTTAAGTTAGATTGGGATAGTCTGGTAGCGGATTTTAATTCCAAATCTAACCAAGAAAAATGTCATGCTTTTCGTAACATGCATGATAAGCATGACAGAGATAAAATTGTTCATAATTGAAAAAATATGTTAAACTTAATCAAGAGAACCTTACATTCTATGATTGGTATGATAAGTATCACTCACAGTGTAAAGTTCTTACTAAAAGTCAGTGGATGAAAGAGGATAAAACTAAGATTTTAGCATCTCATCCTCCTTTAGAAACTGTTCTTTTACAGGTTAAAAACACTTCAGTTGTTGCCAGCCCTTTTAAGGTTGCGGATGGTAAAACTGATGATAAAAAGATTATTGAACAAAATAATTTCACCAACCAGTATTTAGCTACAATCGGCTAAACAACTTGATAAAATTGAAGAAAAAATTGATAATACATTAGTTAAAAATCCTGAAAAGAAATTAGATCAACCTTTATTAACTCTCCCTAAAAACAGAGAAGGAAAGGGATTGCCAAATAAAGATTCTGACCTAGTTAAAAGTTTAGATAAGTTATTAAAAAAGATTGGTTCAAGTTCTGGAGAAGCCAGTGGTACTGTTGCTATCATTGACCAGGTTGAAGAATCTGACAATGAAAGTATTAGCCAATCAGAAGTTAGTTCTGAAGTTGCTTCTATACATGATCTTGCAGAACAGTTAAATAAGTTAACTTTTAATAACACTAGTATAACAAAAAATTGGTATTCTAGACCCACTCCCCCTGATCTTCAGTACGAGGAGAAAAATCTGGATAATCAATTTTCTGTTTCGTCTAATAAAATTTATGAATGGAATATTGATGGTTTTAGTGAGCATCAAATTCTCACTAAAATGAACCATTTGTCTATGATTGCCAATAGTTATATATATATATATATATGAGAGATAGTATCTTATTAATTAATTCCCAAACTCATTTAGGAATTAAATAATAATAATAATAATAATAATAATAATAATAATAAGACTCCTCTTATTAATGTATATTTAATATTTTCAAAATATTAAATAATAAATATTAAGCTATTTAATTTATTCTATCACCATAGATTAAATTAAATATACTTAACTTATTATTACGATTATGTCATTTGCTTCTTTAATAAATTTTTTTCCTTTTATGGTGTGACGCTTTAGGTTCTCCATATTAAACCGGTTGTGAATAAATCAATTACAATAATTTTAATCTTATTTAAATAAATAAATTAAACTAATAATTCATTTAAATAAATAACATTTATTCTACAATAAGGATAAGCCTCCTTAGCGATCAACGACTTTTCAGATAATATAGATTTCAACTATTAATCATAAAAGAACCTATGAGTTAATAGTTACCGTACAATTCAATCCTTCCACCATACAATGTCTCAATTAAATATAAGACATGAAATTACTATCAAGTCTTATTTTATTTAGTTATATGTATTTCGATTTCACAATGCATAACTCCAAATAATGCAAATTAGAAACTCCTTTCTAATTTCATTCTACCTTGGCCAAGGATTCCTAGGTTGTCATTAATTGAATTACATAGAACATATCTCTTCTTTTACTAGAAGCGGTAGATTATTTATTGATCATTCATTATCTCCATATATAACTTATTACACCCAAGCATACCCTTTGATATACTCTAAGGGTCTTAAGGAATAAGTCAAAGTATAATTCATTATACACAAGATACTATGATGATCTCAAGTCTGAGGATCACTTGTACTAGTATCACATTAAGAATTCCTATTGACAGGCGAGTAAAACTCCATTAGCTATTCCTTAGCGAGTCACGTTCAGTGTACTTATTCTCCAATAAGCACCTACATACTTGCTTTAGTGTCTCCACATAAATGATCATGAGATCAATCATCCTCATCCAATAAGCAAGCAACATATGTACAAATCTATCCGGATTTACTAATCCTCTTTTTTAGTAATCCATCAATTAGAAACTATTTTAGTTTTTAAGCTATCTAAAAATTTAGATCTCATTAGCATGATCATCATCATGATTCTAAAAGCATTGCTTAAAACTTTGGGTTTATCACATATTATAAAAACGACACCATGTAGATAAATAAATGTCTTTAATTAAATAATACTTTTTTTAATAAATGAATAAGATTGTTACAAAGTATATGCTTTATCATCAAACATGATTGACTTGTGTGCATACTACTTTCAGTCTTCTAGAGCGAGTTCTGGTCTTTGATGATCTTGAAAGAGATCATAGCTGAGGGATCTTGAAAGAGATCATAGCTGAGGGATCTTGAAAGAGATCATAGCTGAGGGATCTTGATCTTGCAGTTGTTAGGAGCTTGGTGACTGAAGTCATGAGCTTCAGCCTTTCTTAGTTAATGTCAGATAGACTAAGTACCTGCAGGTTAAGTATTCTCTATTTTGGTACCCATTGCTATTTGGGTCCTGCTAGGTTAATTTTCTCAAAAACCCTAGTCATTCAGACTTTTGGATTCCCAATATGTATGGGGATAAGCATTAATAATCATGAAACATGTATACATATAAATGATGATGATTGTGAGTGTGTGTATGATTTAAGCAATTTTGATAGATTAGAATTTTTCTTTGGTTGAATCACTTTTTGCTTTTATATTATGTTCATATATTTTGAACTTTCATAAGGTGAGGATCAGTTCTATAGTTTGCATCTGGTTGGTTCGTAAAGTTGATCAGTCTCCAAGAACCTTCAAGATACAACTGTAGTGTCGTTCACACTCTATGCTTTACCAAACGCACAAAACATTGATTTGTATGTATTTCTTGACATACCTACCTTTCAACAAAGTCGAACCACTTAGATTTTAATTTGCTTAAGGCATATATCAGATATCTTTCAAAAATTTATTTTCAACTTCAAATATAGATGGGGAGAACGCTTTTCAATGAATAGTTCCAAACCTCACTTGTACTTCTCTTTTTTCCTTTTTTAAGGAAGAAAATGATCTTTTGATAGAATATTGTTATAGCACATAAGGTGATGCAATATGACAAATGTATATAGTGATAAGGATATATACCTTGCTACTATCAGTCTCTTGATAGTTAGTTGTTCTGTTTATTTGCATAATGATATAATGCATTGTTGTGCATAACTTTGTATTGTCAGAACTGACACCATTTGTTGCTTCATGTAGCTTTAGATCAATCATACAGAGTCTTTGAATTATAAACAGAGGAAAGTCTTGGCATCCCATCTTCTTTGAAGCTCTTGAACCTCAAGGTTCGGATTCATGGATCTTGCCAATTATGCATTTGAAGAGTTTCTCTAACTCCTTCATTGAAGATGCAGCTCATGGCATATTCAAGCATTTCATCTCTCAAAACTTTGAACAAAAGGTTCCTAGTTCTTGCTGCATCTGAACTTTCCATCAATGGGCTACAGACTGCTGATTGACTTTAGTTTAGCTTTAGATTAATCTGATGGTTATTTCTTTTCAGCTCATAGATCAATCTGAATTGTAACAGGTGGATATATATATATTTACCTGCATATACAATTTTCAACTTTTGGGTTCATCTTCATTCAGAAGTGACTTACAACTAATACTAAGTTTAGAACTTATTTGTGCAACGGATCAAACTCAAAGCGTTAGCTTTTGAATACAATGTGAGAACCTGTTGTGAAACCAATTGTTAGTTCCCAGGGGCACACAAGAGATCTAGAAAGAGGGGTTGAATAGATCCTTTAAAACTTTTTCCTTTTCTAAACTTGCTAAGTGATTAGCGGATAAGGAATAGTAGAATCAATTCATACACAACAGAATAGGTTAAGATCCCCTTCAAGGATATAGCATTAAAACAGTTCTAATGTCAGGTTAGTTGTAGGCAGTTATAGCAGTTATAGTACTGAATGTAAATGACATAAAGTAAATGACACAAGGGGTTTTAAGTGGTTCAGAGATTAAATGCTCCTTCTTCACTCTTCTGCTTCAATAAGTAGGGATTCCACTAAGGATTTGATCATTTCTCTGAATCACAAAGATTCCTTCAAAACCCGCAATCATGGAACTCCAGCATACTAAGTATTCTGCAAACCGGCAACCTCGAAACTCATTCACTAGTGACTCTTCTAGACCAGCAGTCTCTGATACACAGTCCACCACGAACTCTTCCAGATCTACAGCTTCAGATGCTTAGTCCTACTAAGAACTATTCCAGATCCGTAATCTCGAAACTGTAAACTAAGCCCCTCAAACTTAGAATACCTTATACCCTTCGGTACTCAGCAAGCCCAGCAGACTTGACTTTGGTTTAGTCACTAAGATAAGGACCTGACAGGCTCTGGATGTTTGGATTGTTGATTGTAGTTGTTGCTTTGTTTAGTTGCTAAGATGCCATTTAGCTTGTTCATCTTTTAGTACTTAGCAGCTTCTTGTGATCATATGGAATTCAACATTGGTACTTGATCACATCTGATGGACTACTAAGATGTTCGTTCATTTTAACATCTTTTGTACTTAGCGATCTGGTTCATTCCCTTGGTGCTACTGATCTTTGTTGTTGATGCTTGACTTCATCTGATATTCAACTTTGCATAACACCATTAAAGTACTGCCAAGTCTTGCATATCAGCTCGACTCCTTCTAGCACTTAGCAGTCTTTGAATAATGGTTGTCTTGTGAACAAATTCGACTTTGCATTTTCTTCCCTTCAGATCAGAGTGTTCATGGTGAAACGTAGAGTGACTCTTAAGGTATGCTTACTGATTTGCCACTCTAGTTCTTATCTTCTTGGCCTTTCGGCTCTCAGCGCAGATGTTACTCTGTTGGCATACTCCTTTGTATTGAGTGAAGCTTTTACTAGTGTAAGACTGTCATTAGATGTGCTTCACTCATTCTGTGGTAGTCTTACTCTTAGTGAGACTTTTTCTCTGTTAAGCTCTATATAACTCACTTCATCTCGAGTCAACAACGTTATCTCTTTGAAGCTTCAGCTCTTATAGATTCATCCATCATCTTTCCATTGGAATTTAGCAGTTGGGAACTCTTTGTTGAGGAGCTTCCTTTTGAGCATTTAATGCTTCAGATATTCTGAGATCTTTGATGTAGACATACTAGGTTAATGTGACAGCTCCTTTTTGACCTGCCTGACACAGCAGTCTTTTTTTTCACCTAACACCTCTAAGACGTCACTTTTAGTATACTAGTTGTTAGTCACCTTTCTTTTTCCTTTTGTTTCCTCAATTTAAACCAAGGATGTTGGTGAGTACATGGGGATCTTCAATTTGCAACGTTCGTACGTTAGTCTTCATTGTTAGATATTGCTAAGTCTCGATAATCAGACAAATGAACTCTACGATTCTGATATTGACGTTCATGTACTTGGTCATAGTTTGTCTGTGGAAATCGTAGGGTGAGACTTTGATATCTCTACGGTTTTGAGAGAGCTCTACGATTTGACATTACTATACCATCTTTCACTTAGCTCTTGCAGTCTGTTCTACAATCATGCTTATCTTGTCTTGCTTCAGGAACTAGTAAACTAGCTGACTACTTTAGTTGTTTGGTCTGTATATCTCTTTTGATTAGTCATGTTCAGCTTCCTTAACTTTCAACCTTGTGATCTCTTGATCATACTTCATGGTGAGGCTGAGCATTGACATCCTCCTCATTTGTCCTCTGCATACTCTATGGCAGTTTTACCATTATCTCTATAGTTGCTTTATCAAACTCTTCTGCTGATTGTTAAACATTTTAGTCATTTTTGAGACACTACGAATGTTATCACAACCACTACGATCGATTGACAGTCAATACGATTGTCTAACAAACTCTACGATCGTTGTCTTCTAAGATTTCTTTGTAAAAGATTCCTTCTGAATGGCTCTTCACTTGTCAATCAGTCTTGCTGATAGAGTTGGTGCTTTGATCTTCTGTTGCTTGCAGGCCATTCAAAGAATGCTTTCTGATACTCTTCAAGCAGATTGCATTCTGAAACTTGACTGCTTTTACCAGAGGATGAGATCACTTGCACCTATGGATACACTTCAGGATAGCTCATCTGTTGAGAATCATAGAGTGCTCTACGATTTTGCCTTAGCTATGTAAGCACTTGACTGACTACGATTTGGCTCTGGCTCTGCAGACTACGATTCTGCTTATTAACGATCTGTAGACTCTAAGACTCCAAGTGTAGTCTACGATTCTTCTTTGGCTTGGTAGCCACTCGACAGGTTGCTTATACGATTCAGAGTGTAGTCTATGATTCTATTTTGATATACTATGATTCTGTCTTAGCTTGGCTGCTCTTGCAGACTTTTGTTCTTTGAAGTTGTCTTCTACGATCGTTCAAGCCTATCTATTGTCAGCTTATAAGATCAACCTAACAAGTTTGATCTTTCTATTCATAGTCCTTGTACATCATGATATTTTTAAGGACTTTACAATGTTGTTCATTCATATTAGATCAACCTAACATATTTGATCTTTTCAATCTAATTCCTTATACATATTATCTATCATCTATTAAGGACTTCACAACCTTTTATCAATGCAGACATATTTGCATATTCATTCATTAACTTCATCATCCAATTATATGAATAAAGGAATAACATTCTCATGCATATTCTTGACAAAAAGCACTCTGTGATTTGGGCGCAAGCATAAACCTCATGCCACTGTCCATATACAAAAAGCTGGGTTTAAATGAAGCAAAACCAATATCAGCTTACAGCTTGCAGATAGATCAAAATGTATCCGTTTGGAATAGTAGAGGATATACTGGTGAAGGTTGATAAACTAATATTTTCAGCTGACTTTGTAGTGTTAGACAAGAGGACAAGAATATCCCATCATTTTGGGAAGACCATTCATCGCAATCGGACGAACACTAATCGATGTGCCCAATGGAGAGTTGACTATGAGAGTGTTTGACCAAGAAATAAAATTCAAAGTGTTCAAGAAGATCCCAATCCCAAATGATAAGGGATAATATTTTTGTGTTAATACATTCACAGAGTCGGTTCCCAAAGACTCTCGACGAGACGATGGCTTAAAAACCCTCATTGTTAAGCAAAAGCAAATTCCCCACCCGACAGTTATGATGAAGGAGTATACGATGAAAAGTTGTTAGGTATGTACGAAAAATAAGCAGAGTACCCACACAAAACGGGTGGATCCAGACTAAAAACAGGGAGTAGTCAGGCTAAAAGACTCTAAATCAAGCGCTTTATGGGAGGCAACCCAATCATTACTTTTGTTTTCATTATTTAGATTCAATTTTTTCAGTACGTTGTACATTAGTTAGCGTTAGGATATTATAGTTAGTTGGGGTTAATAAAAGTCTGCTCGTTATTTTTCCAAAATGCCTTCTCTAACCTTTGTTCATTGTTACCATTATAAGTGTGGCGGGTGACATGTACACGAGGTAATCATGTGAAAGATAAGTAACCAGAGGGTGATTTAAATGTCATTATGGAAGCGTGGAAAAGGATCTAGGTGCTAGGCTATCTAGAACAACAATAGGAGAAGAAGAAAATTTTTCAAGAAAAACACATGCCCGCCCTAGCGGGCCTAGTTATGCCTAAAATTGCAGCCTCAACGGCAAACACTCTGTCAAAGACCCACCCAAGCGAGTTAGAGCGCGCCCCGACGCCAGCCTCTCTGCTGAATTTTGCCCCGGCAAGCCTTAGAAGCTAAAATACTGCCGCCCCGGTGGGCTACACAGTTTGACAGTTTTTAAAAAACCCAACTTCAGTCGATTTTTTTTTTCATTCCAAACACAAGCTTCATATCTCTAACCACCGAAAACATACCTAAACAAAATATCCCAACCTATTTCGCCCAAATCTCCCATAACTCAATTCGGATTTCAGAGATTCACCGCCCCTAAATCGAGCATCAATCCACACAAGTTAGGGTTTTACAATTGTGTCTTCCGTTCGGATAGCCTCCAGGCCAAAAGGGACTGAACTGGTTCTTCACAACTTCGAAAATTACTCCCAACATTAGGCAACATACAAGTTCAATTTGGTAAGCCTACATTCATTGCAAAAAACTTAGTCACTTGCTAATCTGAATTGGATTAAGGAACATGGGTGAGGGTTTAATTGCTAAATTGAACAGTGTTCAATTGGATTAAGGTTTGAATATAGTTTTTTAGAATAATTACATTTGTGTGGTTGTATTCTGTTATATGTACTCTCTCATTGACCAAGTGATTGTGACACTGAAATTAGGGGTAGTCATTCCAGATTGCACACTAGGTGTTTGAAAGAAGGCCTCAACAAGTTTTGACACAAAGTAGTTGGGCACTAGTCATCAGTTAAACGACACACTTCATTTGGGAATTGACTAGTGTATACCATGGCACCGAAAGACCTAAAAGACAAAGGGGTAAGGGTTCATCCACCCACGTAAGACAATTTGATAGGCAAAAATTTGTAAGTGCAGCCACCGCAAATCGATTTGACTATTTGGCCTCTAAAGCACTAACACCTGAGCACGGATGTAGACACTCGAAATTTTCTTTGCCCCAATACGAACACTATAGGAGGGCAAAACCGTCAATCGAATCAACCCCGGCCAACAATGCCGGTAAACCCAAATCCGATCACCAATATCGGTACTCCAGTCAAATCCGATCACCAATGTTGGTACTCCTGTTAAATCCGATCACCAATGTCGGTACTCTATTCAAATCCAATCTCCTAATCAGACCGTCTATCCATCTCCGATCTCCAATCGGACCATATATCCAGCTCCGATCTCCAATCGGACTGTCTATCCAGCTTCGATCTCCAATCGGACCATCTATCCATCTCCGATCTCCAATCAGACCATTTATCCAAATTCGATCTCTAATCAGACTGTCTATCCAGCACTGATCTCCAATCGGACCGTCTATCCATCTCCGATCTCCAATCGGACCGTCTATCCATCTCCGATCTCCAATCGAACCATCTATCCAGCTCCGATCTCCAATCGGACCGTCAGTTCAAACTCCAATCTCAATATTAGGCCTTCAAGTCAGCCCCGACATCAACCCGGGAGGTACAGGTCAACCTCGACATCAACCCAAGACATATCAAGTCATCCCGGTCTTAGTCCAAGAAATGCAGTTCAGCCCCAGAGATGACCCTGGGAAGCCAGATCCACCAAGGACCACCCCGAGAGGGGCAAAATGGTTATTTCATCAACTCTTAGTTGATTCGGTCAAACTCAAACTGAATTGATGCCATCGAAGTTAGAATGAACTAGAACTACGATCCCGAGTGCAAACGACGCAAGACAACTCAACGGATAAACTGCGGGGAATCGAAGACCTGGTAATGAACCCGTCTTATGGGACCCAAAAAATGTTTTATCCCATATCATTGTGACACTCTCGACAAGGGCTTTCTAAAAAGGTATCGCACGCCTCAAACGGACGCTCCGATCAAAAGTCAAAAATTTTTGACTTTTACTCCGTGTTGTTCGGAAGTGCACGTACTTTGAGATGACAAAACCAGACATCACAGGCCCAACCAGGGGAGCCGCACCTCTACCTGCAGTAGCAGTAGGTAGAGTGGAGGCTCCCTGACCTATAAATAAAGGTGCCCCCTTCATTTCAAAAAAATTAGAAACGTAGCGAAGCTCTGCCTGTTCGATTTTTTGACTTTTACACCTCTTCCAAATCCAAATATTTTCACTCTAACACATAGATATATCTATATACTACCACATATCAAAAAATAACTGATATATTTGGACGTATAGAGCCTACAATTTGGCAAAAAGCCCGTGTAGCAGCCCATTGTAAGTATTTTTACGATCAGAAAGTGAATATTACTTCTTCATACTTTTATACACTGGCACGTTAAGTTTCGTTTCTAACAATGCCCGGAATATAGTTCCGTGGCCATTTTCATCAAAATTTGGTACATTTTTGTACATAAACTGATTTTCTGACATGTTTACAACTCGGATGGACGATCCATCAGGTCTAGCAGCTTCAATGCACTAAACTCTGCATTTTGGCAACTTCGCCTGACTAGGTTATCTTTGTATATATTTAACTGTATATCTACTAACATTTCCATTCTTTCAAGCCCGGATGTCAAATCCGAGCTAGTTTACCGTTTATATATATATATATACGCATATATGAGCGATTTCTAGGTTCTCTTTCCAATATTGGTTGACTACATTTCTGTCAATATATATATATATATATATATATATATATATATATATATATTTCAATTCCAGTTCGGGCACCGGCGTGAAAACCCATCGCCCTTTATACTGTTTTTGCACACTTCGCCATACTAGGTGATCTCCCCAGTCACTGGTTGACTACTTTTCTGCAATTTATATTCCAATCTGGTCTGGACCATTTCGTGGCCTTTATACTATTTTTGCTCACTTCACCATTACTGGGTTATCTTCCTAGTCCCTGGTTGATAACTTTTCTGTATATTTACATTCTAGTTCGGCCTGGATCATTCTGTGGCCTTTTTACTACTTTTATATATATATGCATATATAAGCAGCCTTCACCATCACTGGTCCTCTTCCCAGTCTTGGTTGACTACGTTTCTATCAATATATATGTATATATATATATATATATATATATATATTTCAATTCTAGTCCGGGCACCGGCGTGAAAACCCATCGCCCTTTTACAGGTTTTATATATATACTAGTAATTACCCGTGCCTGAAGGCACGACGTAACGAAAAATTAATTTAAAATGATTTTCAAAGTTTAATAATAATAATAATATGAAAATAATAATATGTTATATGAAAATAACTTATTATAAAAAATAATAATATGTTATAATAATAATAATAATAATACTTTGAAAAAATGATTTTCTATTATACCAATCCAGCAAAAACATGATTTTCTATTTTACCCTAGAAATAAAATTAAGAGATTGAAACGCATATGGGTTTCGTAAGTATCTGTGTATGGAGAGATGTGGGAGGAGGGAAGTGGCTTACCTCCTCTTAAACCCAGCTGCCAAATTTGTATAAATATATTAATTGTTTTGAAAATACCAAATAGGCTCCTGCAATTTCTTAAGTCTAGACAATAAAAATAAGTAAACTGATTTTCACTTTAATGAAAATTAAACAGATAAGACACAAATTCAAAGTTAAAACTACACGCATACATGAACTCTTAGTTTACTCTCAAGGCTTCTATATATCCTTTTTGACATTCTATTCTGCACTATGCAATACAACTTAAGAGACCATTTCACTTGATAATTAAGACTATCCTATTATACATTCGGTTGACATTGTCGAATGAAAGCTGAAATAGCACTTGCCAATATTCAATTTTAAAAGAAAAATAAATTTGTCATCTCACTCAATAATTTTGCATGTCATAAGACAATAATCCGTATTGCATCAAATTTACATTTCAACTTACCATTTGTACAAAATTATACATAAATAATTGTGAAGGTAGGAATCCACTACAAAAACTTCACAGTTTGAACCACATTATGCAAGTGCTTTTCAGGTACACAAATGAAAATTTCCCTCTTAGCAAATTACTCAACTTTTGGAGCACAAATTCCCACCTGCTACAATCATAGAACCTAAAAAAAATACAAAAAACAACTATATTAAGGTGTAGTTTATCATAAGATGAAATATACAAATGCTAGCACACAAAATGAACACAAAACATAAAATTATGTATGTAAATTTGAGCACTGCAAGCATAGATTCACTGCGAGAGCCCTTCTTGGAAGGTTGTTTCTCGGTAAGAAAAGGTTGCATTCTCTGTATAGCAGCTTGAAGATCAATTCCATCAAAAACACGAAGAGCCCCTTCCACATTTCCTTTTTGATATTCCAACCTTCCTAGAAAAGCTCGTGCTTCCTGTATAATTACAATAATAGCCTCTGAGGTCCTATATTATACATGCATAAGAGTATTGCTAGAGCCAGCCTCTTTACTTTAATATTAAAATTTAAAAGAACCAAAATCTTTGAACCTAACTTGAGAAGTTGGTTTACAATTTCCTTTCTATTTTATATTCCGAATACAAAAAATTAATAAAGATAAATCCTTCCATTTCATTATAGACATTTCAACGCTCACTTGAAGCAAATATATCAAATCTTAGCAGGAAATACAGATTAGGTACCCATTTATCTAACTTCTTTCTTTATTGAAATCATATTCGCTGATAAATCAAGATGTAAGAAAGTAAGGCATTAACTTTAAATTTATAAAGAATTTTTTTACAATGGCCAAACCTCGAAATTGAGTGATAAACCCTCACGTAAAGTAGACTCTGCCTCTTGAATATTTCCCTCATCATGCTTCGCTTCGACTGTATTGGTTTCAATGCAAACCCTATTTGCACAGATTTTTCGAACCGCCGGATCATCAAGCTAACCCGATTCTGCTGATACATTTTCTGACATATCTGCTTTTAGCTTTGCTCACCAAAACAAACACAATTGAAGAAACCCCATCACTTACTTATCTGCATTCCATACACATCAAGAGAAATGGAAAGCCATCAATTACTTATCTTGTGCAAAGATTGTAGACGACATGGAAAGCCAAAAAAACTTTTTTAAGTTAATTAATCACGATTACACATGGCGTCTGCTGTTCAACAATTAGTTACTCAATTTTGCAGTTATCCATCAAATAAATGTTTCTAGCAAACTTCTAGTTGAAGATTATATGATTTTTTTTCATGAAGAACCGACAATTTTGTTTTCCTTTTTGTGGAAAACTAATGCATCACTATCAAATCAATATATAACAACATTTGCTCAGCCAGAACTGAATAATTAATCACAACCAAAAACTAAATTTGGGAACTTCTGATATCAGCAAATATATGCAGTCTACCATTACAAAACTAACCAGTGAAACTACTTCAAATGTGAAGACATGAAGACGCCTCAAAATTTGTTCGAAGATGTCAGCAATGCCAATTTCACGGTAATCAGAAGAAAAGGTGCAAAAGTAATTGAATAATGAAAACCAACCATGTACCTCTCAGTAGACTGGCCTCCAGCAGTCCAGCCCTCAGCCTCTATTGAAGTTCCTGCTCCATCCATCCAACCTTCAAAAAAAATAGCCATGTATAATACACAGTACATTAGTCTATGCAAAAAAATTAAAACCATAAAATCAAATTCAAGCAGTATATCAAACCAAAGTTGGTAAGATTATAGAACGCCAAAGTGAAATTGCACACATAATAAATGAAGACTGCAGCAGCATTATTATATGTAGACCATAACTCCAATTATTCAAATTGAAAGAATTATGGAGTGCAAGAGAGAAGAAAAAAAACTTGAAATGGGTGTTTGTATGTTACATACTTATAATCAAATATACACACTGTTTCACAACCACATAGAAAGCTTCAATTTTGTGCCCAATTATCAGTTAATAACAGAAATAGAAATCAAAAGGGAAACTTTTTTTTTTTTTTTTTGCAAAAATCAAAGTAAAATGTTGAATTAACAATACCCATGAGATTCTTAATAAACCCAATACAAAACAAAACAAAAACAAAAACAAATTAGAAAAGAATGGCATTCAGAAATGTAATAATGTATAGAAAAAGGGTAGATCTCAAACCTTTTATACCAGCGTTCAATTCTTTGCTGCTGAAGAATTTGGTCAAAAGGAAACAAATGAACTATATTTTTTTCTTTAAACTGTACTCTGAAACCCTCCCTACAACAAAATTGATTCAGTGAATATATCAAAATCAATAATTTAAAAAATGTAAAATAAAACGAAGAAAGCACTGGGCGGTCTCTTAGGTTTGTTAGGGTCCTTGGCAGCCTTGCCCTTTTAACCGAAAAAGGCACCGGATCTGGGGAAAAAAGAAGAAGGAATTTAGCTGTCAGAGTTTTTGGATTCTACCATGGATCGACCTCCTTTCATGGCGATTCCTGTAACGATAAGATTGAATTAAAAAAAAAAGACTACACGATGATAGAACACGTACAAAATAATAGGTAGAAATCAACTTGAAATCGATCAGACGTAGCGGTTTAGTGACCAAATAGAGTTAGGGTTAGGGTTCGAGAGCGAAAGGGGCAGAATAGAGAAAGAGAGGAGGGGAAAAGATTTCGGGGGAAAGGGGAAGAAACTAAAGAGATTGAAGAGGAGACGGGCCGAGGGGCTGAGAAAGGGGAAGAGATAGATTGGGCGGGATTTTTTTTTTGTTAGGGAAAATGTGAGCCGTTAGATTAAATTAGAGTGAATCTTAGCCCTTATTGTGCTTTGTCAATTTAAGGATTCAAAATGGGTTGTGTTTTATTAATATAGATATTAATTGTTTTGAAAATACCAAATAGGCTCCTGCAATTTCTTAAGTCTAGACAATAAAAATAAGTAAACTGATTTTCACTTTAATGAAAATTAAACAGATAAGACACAAATTCAAAGTTAAAACTACACGCATACATGAACTCTTAGTTTACTCTCAAGGCTTCTATATATCCTTTTTGACATTCTATTCTGCACTATGCAATACAACTTAAGAGACCATTTCACTTGATAATTAAGACTATCCTATTATGCATTCGGTTGACATTGTCGAATGAAAGCTGAAATAGCACTTGCCAATATTCAATTTTAAAAGAAAAATAAATTTGTCATCTCACTCAATAATTTTGCATGTCATAAGACAATAATCCGTATTGCATCAAATTTACATTTTAACTTACCATTTGTACAAAATTATACATAAATAATTGTGAAGGTAGGAATCCACTACAAAAACTTCAGAGTTTGAACCACATTATGCAAGTGCTTTTCAGGTACACAAATGAAAATTTCCCTCTTAGCAAATTACTTAACTTTTGGAGCACAAATTCCCACCTGCTACAATCAGAGAACCTAAAAAAAATACAAAAAACAACTATATTAAGGTGTAGTTTATCATAAGATGAAATATACAAATGCTAGCACACAAAATGAACACAAAACATAAAATTATATATGTAAATTTGAGCACTGCAAGCATAGATTCACTGCGAGAGCCCTTCTTGGAAGGTTGTTTCTCGGTAAGAAAAGGTTGCATTCTCTGTATAGCAGCTTGAAGATCAATTCCATCAAAAACACGAAGAGCCCCTTCCACATTTCCTTTTTGATATTCCAACCTTCCTAGAAAAGCTCGTGCTTCCTGTATAATTACAATAATAGCCTCTGAGGTCCTATATTATACATGCATAAGAGTATTGCTAGAGCCAGCCTCTTTACTTTAATATTAAAATTTAAAAGAACCAAAATCTTTGAACCTAACTTGAGAAGTTGGTTTACAATTTCCTTTCTATTTTATATTCCGAATACAAAAAATTAGTAAAGATAAATCCTTCCATTTCATTATAGACATTTCAACGCTCACTTGAAGCAAATATATCAAATCTTAGCAGGAAATACAGATTAGGTACCCATTTATCTAACTTCTTTCTTTATTGAAATCATATTCGCTGATAAATCAAGATGCAAGAAAGTAAGGCATTAACTTTAAATTTATAAAGAATTTTTTTACAAAGGCCAAACCTCGAAATTGAGTGATAAACCCTCACGTAAAGTAGACTCTGCCTCTTGAATATTTCCCTCATCATGCTTCGCTTCGACTGTATTGTTTCAATGCAAACCCCATTTGCACAGATTTTTCGAACCGCCGGATCATCAAGCTAACCCGATTCTGCTGATACATTTTCTGACATATCTGCTTTTAGCTTTGCTCACCAAAACAAACACAATTGAAGAAACCCCATCAATTACTTATCTGCATTCCATACACATCAAGAGAAATGGAAAGCCATCAATTACTTATCTTGTGCAAAGATTGTAGACGACATGGAAAGCCAAAAAAACTTTTTTAAGTTAATTAATCACGATTACACATGGCGTCTGCTGTTCAACAATTAGTTACTCAATTTGGCAGTTATCCATCAAATAAATGTTTCTAGCAAACTTCTAGTTGAAGATTATATGATTTTTTTTCATGAAGAACCGACAATTTTGTTTTCCTTTTTGTGGAAAACTAATGCATCACTATCAAATCAATATATAACAACATTTGCTCAGCCAGAACTGAATAATTAATCACAACCAAAACTAAATTTGGGAACTTCTGATATCAGCAAATATATGCAGTCTACCATTACAAAACTAACCAGTGAAACTACTTCAAATGTGAAGACATGAAGACGCCTCAAAATTTGTTCGAAGATGTCAGCAGTGCCAATTTCACGGTAATCAGAAGAAAAGGTGCAAAAGTAATTGAATAATGAAAACCAACCATGTACCTCTCAGTAGACTGGCCTCCAGCAGTCCAGCCCTCAGCCTCTATTGAAGTTCCTGCTCCATCCATCCAACCTTCAAAAAAAATAGCCATGTATAATACACAGTACATTAGTCTATGCAAAAAAATTAAAACCATAAAATCAAATTCAAGCAGTATATCAAACCAAAGTTGGTAAGATGATAGAACGCCAAAGTGAAATTGCACACATCATAAATGAAGACTGCAGCAGCATTATTATATGTAGACCATAACTCCAATTATTCAAATTGAAAGAATTATGGAGTGCAAGAGAGAAGAAAAAAAACTTGAAATGGGTGTTTGTATGTTACATACTTATAATCAAATATACACACTTTTCATAACCACATAGAAAGCTTCAATTTTTTGCCCAATTATCAGTTAATAACAGAAATAGAAATCAAAAGGGAAACTTTTTTTTTTTTTTTTGCAAAAATCAAATTAAAATGTTGAATTAACAATACCCATGAGATTCTTAATAAACCCAATACAAAACAAAACAAAAACAAAAACAAATTAGAAAAGAATGGCATTCAGAAATGTAATAATGTATAGAAAAAGGGTAGATCTCAAACCTTTTATACCAGCGTTCAATTCTTTGCTGCTGAAGAATTTGGTCAAAAGGAAACAAATGAACTATATTTTTTTCTTTAAACTGTACTCTGAAACCCTCCCTGCAACAAAATTGATTCAGTGAATATATCAAAATCAATAATTTAAAAAATGTAAAATAAAACGAAGAAAGCACTGGGCGGTCTCTTAGGTTTGTTAGGGTCCTTGGCAGCCTTGCCCTTTTAACCGAAAAAGGCACCGGATCTGGGGAAAAAAGAAGAAGGAATTTAGCTGTCAGAGTTTTTGGATTCTACCATGGATCGACCTCCTTTCATGGCGATTCCTGCAACGATAAGATTGAATTAAAAAAAAAGACTACACGATGATAGAACACGTACAAAATAATAGGTAGAAATCAACTTGAAATCGATCAGACGTAGCGGTTTAGTGACCAAATAGAGTTAGGGTTAGGGTTCGAGAGCGAAAGGGGCAGAATAGAGAAAGAGAGAGGGGAAAAGATTTCGGGGGAAAGGGGAAGAAACTAAAGAGATTGAAGAGGAGACGGGCTGAGGGGCTGAGAAAGAGGAAGAGATAGATTGGGCGGGATTTTTTTTTTGTTAGGGGAAATGTGAGCCGTTAGATTAAATTAGAGTGAATCTTAGCCCTTATTGTGCTTTGTCAATTTAAGGATTCAAAATGGATTGTGTTTTATTAATATAGATATTAATTGTTTTGAAAATACCAAATAGGCTCCTGCAATTTCTTAAGTCTAGACAATAAAAATAAGTAAACTGATTTTCACTTTAATGAAAATTAAACAGATAAGACACAAATTCAAAGTTAAAACTACACGCATACATGAACTCTTAGTTTACTCTCAAGGCTTCTATATATCCTTTTTGACATTCTATTCTGCACTATGCAATACAACTTAAGAGACCATTTCACTTGATAATTAAGACTATCCTATTATGCATTCGGTTGACATTGTCGAATGAAAGCTGAAATAGCACTTGCCAATATTCAATTTTAAAAGAAAAATAAATTTGTCATCTCACTCAATAATTTTGCATGTCATAAGACAATAATCCGTATTGCATCAAATTTACATTTCAACTTACCATTTGTACAAAATTATACATAAATAATTGTGAAGGTAGGAATCCACTACAAAAACTTCAGAGTTTGAACCACATTATGCAAGTGCTTTTCAGGTACACAAATGAAAATTTCCCTCTTAGCAAATTACTCAACTTTTGGAGCACAAATTCCCACCTGCTACAATCAGAGAACCTAAAAAAATACAAAAAACAACTATATTAAGGTGTAGTTTATCATAAGATAAAATATATAAATGCTAGCACACAAAATGAACACAAAACATAAAATTATGTATGTAAATTTGAGCACTGCAAGCATAGATTCACTGCGAAAGCCCTTCTTGGAAGGTTGTTTCTCGGTAAGAAAAGGTTGCATTCTCTGTATAGCAGCTTGAAGATCAATTCCATCAAAAACACGAAGAGCCCCTTCCACATTTCCTTTTTGATATTCCAACCTTCCTAGAAAAGCTCGTGCTTCCTGTATAATTACAATAATAGCCTCTGAGGTCCTATATTATACATGCATAAGAGTATTGCTAGAGCCAGCCTCTTTACTTTAATATTAAAATTTAAAAGAACCAAAATCTTTGAACCTAACTTGAGAAGTTGGTTTACAATTTCCTTTCTATTTTATATTCCGAATACAAAAAATTAGTAAAGATAAATCCTTCCATTTCATTATAGACATTTCAACGCTCACTTGAAGCAAATATATCAAATCTTAGCAGGAAATACAGATTAGGTACCCATTTATCTAACTTCTTTCTTTATTGAAATCATATTCGCTGATAAATCAAGATGTAAGAAAGTAAGGCATTAACTTTAAATTTATAAAGAATTTTTTTACAAAGGCCAAACCTCGAAATTGAGTGATAAACCCTCACGTAAGGTAGACTCTGCCTCTTGAATATTTCCCTCATCATGCTTCGCTTCGATTGTATTTGTTTCAATGCAAACCCCATTTGCACAGATTTTTCGAACCGCCGGATCATCAAGCTAACCCGATTCTGCTGATACATTTTCTGACATATCTGCTTTTAGCTTTGCTCACCAAAACAAACACAACTGAAGAAACCCCATCAATTACTTATCTGCATTCCATACACATCAAGAGAAATGGAAAGCCATCAATTACTTATCTTGTGCAAAGATTGTAGACGACATGGAAAGCCAAAAAAACTTTTTTAAGCTAATTAATCACGATTACACATGGCGTCTGCTGTTCAACAATTAGTTACTCAATTTTGCAGTTATCCATCAAATAAATGTTTCTAGCAAACTTCTAGTTGAAGATTATATGATTTTTTTTCATGAAGAACCGACAATTTTGTTTTCCTTTTTGTGGAAAACTAATGCATCACTATCAAATCAATATATAACAACATTTGCTCAGCCAGAACTGAATAATTAATCACAACCAAAACTAAATTTGGGAACTTCTGATATCAGCAAATATATGCAGTCTACCATTACAAAACTAACCAGTGAAACTACTTCAAATGTGAAGACATGAATACGCCTCAAAATTTGTTCGAAGATGTCAGCAGTGCCAATTTCACGGTAATCAGAAGAAAAGGTGCAAAAGTAATTGAATAATGAAAACCAACCATGTACCTCTCAGTAGACTGGCCTCCAGCAGTCCAGCCCTCAGCCTCTATTGAAGTTCCTGCTCCATCCATCCAACCTTCAAAAAAAATAGCCATGTATAATACACAGTACATTAGTCTATGCAAAAAAATTAAAACCATAAAATCAAATTCAAGCAGTATATCAAACCAAAGTTGGTAAGATGATAAAACGCCAAAGTGAAATTGCACACATCATAAATGAAGACTGCAGCAGCATTATTATATGTAGACCATAACTCCAATTATTCAAATTGAAAGAATTATGGAGTGCAAGAGAGAGAAAAAAAAACTTGAAATGGGTGTTTGTATGTTACATACTTATAATCAAATATACACACTGTTTCACAACCACATAGAAAGCTTCAATTTTGTGCCCAATTATCAGTTAATAACAGAAATAGAAATCAAAAGGGAAACTTTTTTTTTTTTTTTTTGCAAAAATCAAATTAAAATGTTGAATTAACAATACCCATGAGATTCTTAATAAACCCAATACAAAACAAAACAAAAACAAAAACAAATTAGAAAAGAATGGCATTCAGAAATGTAATAATGTATAGAAAAAGGGTAGATCTCAAACCTTTTATACCAGCGTTCAATTCTTTGCTGCTGAAGAATTTGGTCAAAAGGAAACAAATGAACTATATTTTTTTCTTTAAACTGTACTCTGAAACCCTCCCTGCAACAAAATTGATTCAGTGAATATATCAAAATCAATAATTTAAAAAATGTAAAATAAAACGAAGAAAGCACTGGGCGGTCTCTTAGGTTTGTTAGGGTCCTTGGCAGCCTTGCCCTTTTAACCGAAAAAGGCACCGGATCTGGGGAAAAAAGAAGAAGGAATTTAGCTGTCAGAGTTTTTGGATTCTACCATGGATCGACCTCCTTTCATGGCGATTCCTGCAACGATAAGATTGAATTAAAAAAAAAAGACTACACGATGATAGAACACGTACAAAATAATAGGTAGAAATCAACTTGAAATCGATCAGACGTAGCGGTTTAGTGACCAAATAGAGTTAGGGATAGGGTTCGAGAGCGAAAGGGGCAGAATAGAGAAAGAGAGGAGGGGAAAAGATTTCGGGGAAAAGGGGAAGAAACTAAAGAGATTGAAGAGGAGACGGGCTGAGGGGCTGAGAAAGAGGAAGAGATAGATTGGGCGGGATTTTTTTTTTGTTAGGGGAAATGTGAGCCGTTAGATTAAATTAGAGTGAATCTTAGCCCTTATTGTGCTTTGTCAATTTAAGGATTCAAAATGGGTTTTGTTTTATTAATATAGATATTAATTGTTTTGAAAATACCAAATAGGCTCCTGCAATTTCTTAAGTCTAGACAATAAAAATAAGTAAACTGATTTTCACTTTAATGAAAATTAAACAGATAAGACACAAATTCAAAGTTAAAACTACACGCATACATGAACTCTTAGTTTACTCTCAAGGCTTCTATATATCCTTTCTGACATTCTATTCTGCACTATGCAATACAACTTAAGAGACCATTTCACTTGATAATTAAGACTATCCTATTATGCATTCGGTTGACATTGTCGAATGAAAGCTGAAATAGCACTTGCCAATATTCAATTTTAAAAGAAAAATAAATTTGTCATCTCACTCAATAATTTTGCATGTCATAAGACAATAATCCGTATTGCATCAAATTTACATTTCAACTTACCATTTGTACAAAATTATACATAAATAATTGTGAAGGTAGGAATCCACTACAAAAACTTCAAAGTTTGAACCACATTATGCAAGTGCTTTTCAGGTACACAAATGAAAATTTCCCTCTTAGCAAATTACTCAACTTTTGGAGCACAAATTCCCACCTGCTACAATCAGAGAACCTAAAAAAATACAAAAAACAACTATATTAAGGTGTAGTTTATCATAAGATGAAATATATAAATGCTAGCACACAAAATGAACACAAAACATAAAATTATGTATGTAAATTTGAGCACTGCAAGCATAGATTCACTGCGAGAGCCCTTCTTGGAAGGTTGTTTCTCGGTAAGAAAAGGTTGCATTCTCTGTATAGCAGCTTGAAGATCAATTCCATCAAAAACACGAAGAGCCCCTTCCACATTTCCTTTTTGATATTCCAACCTTCCTAGAAAAGCTCGTGCTTCCTGTATAATTACAATAATAGCCTCTGAGGTCCTATATTATACATGCATAAGAGTATTGCTAGAGCCAGCCTCTTTACTTTAATATTAAAATTTAAAAGAACCAAAATCTTTGAACCTAACTTGAGAAGTTGGTTTACAATTTCCTTTCTATTTTATATTCCGAATACAAAAAATTAGTAAAGATAAATCCTTCCATTTCATTATAGACATTTCAACGCTCACTTGAAGCAAATATATCAAATCTTAGCAGGAAATACAGATTAGGTACCCATTTATCTAACTTCTTTCTTTATTGAAATCATATTCGCTGATAAATCAAGATGTAAGAAAGTAAGGCATTAACTTTAAATTTATAAAGAATTTTTTTACAAAGGCCAAACCTCGAAATTGAGTGATAAACCCTCACGTAAGGTAGACTCTGCCTCTTGAATATTTCCCTCATCATGCTTCGCTTCGATTGTATTTGTTTCAATGCAAACCCCATTTGCACAGATTTTTCGAACCGCCGGATCATCAAGCTAACCCGATTCTGCTGATACATTTTCTGACATATCTGCTTTTAGCTTTGCTCACCAAAACAAACACAACTGAAGAAACCCCATCAATTACTTATCTGCATTCCATACACATCAAGAGAAATGGAAAGCCATCAATTACTTATCTTGTGCAAAGATTGTAGACGACATGGAAAGCCAAAAAAACTTTTTTAAGCTAATTAATCACGATTACACATGGCGTCTGCTGTTCAACAATTAGTTACTCAATTTTGCAGTTATCCATCAAATAAATGTTTCTAGCAAACTTCTAGTTGAAGATTATATGATTTTTTTTCATGAAGAACCGACAATTTTGTTTTCCTTTTTGTGGAAAACTAATGCATCACTATCAAATCAATATATAACAACATTTGCTCAGCCAGAACTGAATAATTAATCACAACCAAAACTAAATTTGGGAACTTCTGATATCAGCAAATATATGCAGTCTACCATTACAAAACTAACCAGTGAAACTACTTCAAATGTGAAGACATGAATACGCCTCAAAATTTGTTCGAAGATGTCAGCAGTGCCAATTTCACGGTAATCAGAAGAAAAGGTGCAAAAGTAATTGAATAATGAAAACCAACCATGTACCTCTCAGTAGACTGGCCTCCAGCAGCCCAGCCCTCAGCCTCTATTGAAGTTCCTGCTCCATCCATCCAACCTTCAAAAAAAATAGCCATGTATAATACACAGTACATTAGTCTATGCAAAAAAAATTAAAACCATAAAATCAAATTCAAGCAGTATATCAAACCAAAGTTGGTAAGATGATAAAACGCCAAAGTGAAATTGCACACATCATAAATGAAGACTGCAGCAGCATTATTATATGTAGACCATAACTCCAATTATTCAAATTGAAAGAATTATGGAGTGCAAGAGAGAGAAAAAAAAACTTGAAATGGGTGTTTGTATGTTACATACTTATAATCAAATATACACACTGTTTCACAACCACATAGAAAGCTTCAATTTTGTGCCCAATTATCAGTTAATAACAGAAATAGAAATCAAAAGGGAAACTTTTTTTTTTTTTTTTGCAAAAATCAAATTAAAATGTTGAATTAACAATACCCATGAGATTCTTAATAAACCCAATACAAAACAAAACAAAAACAAAAACAAATTAGAAAAGAATGGCATTCAGAAATGTAATAATGTATAGAAAAAGGGTAGATCTCAAACCTTTTATACCAGCGTTCAATTCTTTGCTGCTGAAGAATTTGGTCAAAAGGAAACAAATGAACTATATTTTTTTCTTTAAACTGTACTCTGAAACCCTCCCTGCAACAAAATTGATTCAGTGAATATATCAAAATCAATAATTTAAAAAATGTAAAATAAAACGAAGAAAGCACTGGGCGGTCTCTTAGGTTTGTTAGGGTCCTTGGCAGCCTTGCCCTTTTAACCGAAAAAGGCACCGGATCTGGGGAAAAAAGAAGAAGGAATTTAGCTGTCAGAGTTTTTGGATTCTACCATGGATCGACCTCCTTTCATGGCGATTCCTGCAACGATAAGATTGAATTAAAAAAAAAGACTACACGATGATAGAACACGTACAAAATAATAGGTAGAAATCAACTTGAAATCGATCAGACGTAGCGGTTTAGTGACCAAATAGAGTTAGGGTTAGGGTTCGAGAGCGAAAGGGGCAGAATAGAGAAAGAGAGGAGGGGAAAAGATTTCGGGGAAAAGGGGAAGAAACTAAAGAGATTGAAGAGGAGACGGGCTGAGGGGCTGAGAAAGAGGAAGAGATAGATTGGGCGGGATTTTTTTTTTGTTAGGGGAAATGTGAGCCGTTAGATTAAATTAGAGTGAATCTTAGCCCTTATTGTGCTTTGTCAATTTAAGGATTCAAAATGGGTTTTGTTTTATTAATATAGATATTAATTGTTTTGAAAATACCAAATAGGCTCCTGCAATTTCTTAAGTCTAGACAATAAAAATAAGTAAACTGATTTTCACTTTAATGAAAATTAAACAGATAAGACACAAATTCAAAGTTAAAACTACACGCATACATGAACTCTTAGTTTACTCTCAAGGCTTCTATATATCCTTTCTGACATTCTATTCTGCACTATGCAATACAACTTAAGAGACCATTTCACTTGATAATTAAGACTATCCTATTATGCATTCGGTTGACATTGTCGAATGAAAGCTGAAATAGCACTTGCCAATATTCAATTTTAAAAGAAAAATAAATTTGTCATCTCACTCAATAATTTTGCATGTCATAAGACAATAATCCGTATTGCATCAAATTTACATTTCAACTTACCATTTGTACAAAATTATACATAAATAATTGTGAAGGTAGGAATCCACTACAAAAACTTCAGAGTTTGAACCACATTATGCAAGTGCTTTTCAGGTACACAAATGAAAATTTCCCTCTTAGCAAATTACTCAACTTTTGGAGCACAAATTCCCACCTGCTACAATCAGAGAACCTAAAAAAATACAAAAAACAACTATATTAAGGTGTAGTTTATCATAAGATGAAATATATAAATGCTAGCACACAAAATGAACACAAAACATAAAATTATGTATGTAAATTTGAGCACTGCAAGCATAGATTCACTGCGAGAGCCCTTCTTGGAAGGTTGTTTCTCGGTAAGAAAAGGTTGCATTCTCTGTATAGCAGCTTGAAGATCAATTCCATCAAAAACACGAAGAGCCCCTTCCACATTTCCTTTTTGATATTCCAACCTTCCTAGAAAAGCTCGTGCTTCCTGTATAATTACAATAATAGCCTCTGAGGTCCTATATTATACATGCATAAGAGTATTGCTAGAGCCAGCCTCTTTACTTTAATATTAAAATTTAAAAGAACCAAAATCTTTGAACCTAACTTGAGAAGTTGGTTTACAATTTCCTTTCTATTTTATATTCCGAATACAAAAAATTAGTAAAGATAAATCCTTCCATTTCATTATAGACATTTCAACGCTCACTTGAAGCAAATATATCAAATCTTAGCAGGAAATACAGATTAGGTACCCATTTATCTAACTTCTTTCTTTATTGAAATCATATTCGCTGATAAATCAAGATGTAAGAAAGTAAGGCATTAACTTTAAATTTATAAAGAATTTTTTTACAAAGGCCAAACCTCGAAATTGAGTGATAAACCCTCACGTAAGGTAGACTCTGCCTCTTGAATATTTCCCTCATCATGCTTCGCTTCGATTGTATTTGTTTCAATGCAAACCCCATTTGCACAGATTTTTCGAACCGCCGGATCATCAAGCTAACCCGATTCTGCTGATACATTTTCTGACATATCTGCTTTTAGCTTTGCTCACCAAAACAAACACAACTGAAGAAACCCCATCAATTACTTATCTGCATTCCATACACATCAAGAGAAATGGAAAGCCATCAATTACTTATCTTGTGCAAAGATTGTAGACGACATGGAAAGCCAAAAAAACTTTTTTAAGCTAATTAATCACGATTACACATGGCGTCTGCTGTTCAACAATTAGTTACTCAATTTTGCAGTTATCCATCAAATAAATGTTTCTAGCAAACTTCTAGTTGAAGATTATATGATTTTTTTTCATGAAGAACCGACAATTTTGTTTTCCTTTTTGTGGAAAACTAATGCATCACTATCAAATCAATATATAACAACATTTGCTCAGCCAGAACTGAATAATTAATCACAACCAAAACTAAATTTGGGAACTTCTGATATCAGCAAATATATGCAGTCTACCATTACAAAACTAACCAGTGAAACTACTTCAAATGTGAAGACATGAATACGCCTCAAAATTTGTTCGAAGATGTCAGCAGTGCCAATTTCACGGTAATCAGAAGAAAAGGTGCAAAAGTAATTGAATAATGAAAACCAACCATGTACCTCTCAGTAGACTGGCCTCCAGCAGTCCAGCCCTCAGCCTCTATTGAAGTTCCTGCTCCATCCATCCAACCTTCAAAAAAAATAGCCATGTATAATACACAGTACATTAGTCTATGCAAAAAAATTAAAACCATAAAATCAAATTCAAGCAGTATATCAAACCAAAGTTGGTAAGATGATAAAACGCCAAAGTGAAATTGCACACATCATAAATGAAGACTGCAGCAGCATTATTATATGTAGACCATAACTCCAATTATTCAAATTGAAAGAATTATGGAGTGCAAGAGAGAGAAAAAAAAACTTGAAATGGGTGTTTGTATGTTACATACTTATAATCAAATATACACACTGTTTCACAACCACATAGAAAGCTTCAATTTTGTGCCCAATTATCAGTTAATAACAGAAATAGAAATCAAAAGGGAAACTTTTTTTTTTTTTTTTGCAAAAATCAAATTAAAATGTTGAATTAACAATACCCATGAGATTCTTAATAAACCCAATACAAAACAAAACAAAAACAAAAACAAATTAGAAAAGAATGGCATTCAGAAATGTAATAATGTATAGAAAAAGGGTAGATCTCAAACCTTTTATACCAGCGTTCAATTCTTTGCTGCTGAAGAATTTGGTCAAAAGGAAACAAATGAACTATATTTTTTTCTTTAAACTGTACTCTGAAACCCTCCCTGCAACAAAATTGATTCAGTGAATATATCAAAATCAATAATTTAAAAAATGTAAAATAAAACGAAGAAAGCACTGGGCGGTCTCTTAGGTTTGTTAGGGTCCTTGGCAGCCTTGCCCTTTTAACCGAAAAAGGCACCGGATCTGGGGAAAAAAGAAGAAGGAATTTAGCTGTCAGAGTTTTTGGATTCTACCATGGATCGACCTCCTTTCATGGCGATTCCTGCAACGATAAGATTGAATTAAAAAAAAAAGACTACACGATGATAGAACACGTACAAAATAATAGGTAGAAATCAACTTGAAATCGATCAGACGTAGCGGTTTAGTGACCAAATAGAGTTAGGGATAGGGTTCGAGAGCGAAAGGGGCAGAATAGAGAAAGAGAGGAGGGGAAAAGATTTCGGGGAAAAGGGGAAGAAACTAAAGAGATTGAAGAGGAGACGGGCTGAGGGGCTGAGAAAGAGGAAGAGATAGATTGGGCGGGATTTTTTTTTTGTTAGGGGAAATGTGAGCCGTTAGATTAAATTAGAGTGAATCTTAGCCCTTATTGTGCTTTGTCAATTTAAGGATTCAAAATGGGTTTTGTTTTATTAATATAGATATTAATTGTTTTGAAAATACCAAATAGGCTCCTGCAATTTCTTAAGTCTAGACAATAAAAATAAGTAAACTGATTTTCACTTTAATGAAAATTAAACAGATAAGACACAAATTCAAAGTTAAAACTACACGCATACATGAACTCTTAGTTTACTCTCAAGGCTTCTATATATCCTTTTGACATTCTATTCTGCACTATGCAATACAACTTAAGAGACCATTTCACTTGATAATTAAGACTATCCTATTATGCATTCGGTTGACATTGTCGAATGAAAGCTGAAATAGCACTTGCCAATATTCAATTTTAAAAGAAAAATAAATTTGTCATCTCACTCAATAATTTTGCATGTCATAAGACAATAATCCGTATTGCATCAAATTTACATTTCAACTTACCATTTGTACAAAATTATACATAAATAATTGTGAAGGTAGGAATCCACTACAAAAACTTCAGAGTTTGAACCACATTATGCAAGTGCTTTTCAGGTACACAAATGAAAATTTCCCTCTTAGCAAATTACTCAACTTTTGGAGCACAAATTCCCACCTGCTACAATCAGAGAACCTAAAAAAATACAAAAAACAACTATATTAAGGTGTAGTTTATCATAAGATGAAATATATAAATGCTAGCACACAAAATGAACACAAAACATAAAATTATGTATGTAAATTTGAGCACTGCAAGCATAGATTCACTGCGAGAGCCCTTCTTGGAAGGTTGTTTCTCGGTAAGAAAAGGTTGCATTCTCTGTATAGCAGCTTGAAGATCAATTCCATCAAAAACACGAAGAGCCCCTTCCACATTTCCTTTTTGATATTCCAACCTTCCTAGAAAAGCTCGTGCTTCCTGTATAATTACAATAATAGCCTCTGAGGTCCTATATTATACATGCATAAGAGTATTGCTAGAGCCAGCCTCTTTACTTTAATATTAAAATTTAAAAGAACCAAAATCTTTGAACCTAACTTGAGAAGTTGGTTTACAATTTCCTTTCTATTTTATATTCCGAATACAAAAAATTAGTAAAGATAAATCCTTCCATTTCATTATAGACATTTCAACGCTCACTTGAAGCAAATATATCAAATCTTAGCAGGAAATACAGATTAGGTACCCATTTATCTAACTTCTTTCTTTATTGAAATCATATTCGCTGATAAATCAAGATGTAAGAAAGTAAGGCATTAACTTTAAATTTATAAAGAATTTTTTTACAAAGGCCAAACCTCGAAATTGAGTGATAAACCCTCACGTAAGGTAGACTCTGCCTCTTGAATATTTCCCTCATCATGCTTCGCTTCGACTTGTATTTGTTTCAATGCAAACCCCATTTGCACAGATTTTTCGAACCGCCGGATCATCAAGCTAACCCGATTCTGCTGATACATTTTCTGACATATCTGCTTTTAGCTTTGCTCACCAAAACAAACACAACTGAAGAAACCCCATCAATTACTTATCTGCATTCCATACACATCAAGAGAAATGGAAAGCCATCAATTACTTATCTTGTGCAAAGATTGTAGACGACATGGAAAGCCAAAAAAACTTTTTTAAGCTAATTAATCACGATTACACATGGCGTCTGCTGTTCAACAATTAGTTACTCAATTTTGCAGTTATCCATCAAATAAATGTTTCTAGCAAACTTCTAGTTGAAGATTATATGATTTTTTTTCATGAAGAACCGACAATTTTGTTTTCCTTTTTGTGGAAAACTAATGCATCACTATCAAATCAATATATAACAACATTTGCTCAGCCAGAACTGAATAATTAATCACAACCAAAACTAAATTTGGGAACTTCTGATATCAGCAAATATATGCAGTCTACCATTACAAAACTAACCAGTGAAACTACTTCAAATGTGAAGACATGAATACGCCTCAAAATTTGTTCGAAGATGTCAGCAGTGCCAATTTCACGGTAATCAGAAGAAAAGGTGCAAAAGTAATTGAATAATGAAAACCAACCATGTACCTCTCAGTAGACTGGCCTCCAGCAGTCCAGCCCTCAGCCTCTATTGAAGTTCCTGCTCCATCCATCCAACCTTCAAAAAAAATAGCCATGTATAATACACAGTACATTAGTCTATGCAAAAAAATTAAAACCATAAAATCAAATTCAAGCAGTATATCAAACCAAAGTTGGTAAGATGATAAAACGCCAAAGTGAAATTGCACACATCATAAATGAAGACTGCAGCAGCATTATTATATGTAGACCATAACTCCAATTATTCAAATTGAAAGAATTATGGAGTGCAAGAGAGAGAAAAAAAAAACTTGAAATGGGTGTTTGTATGTTACATACTTATAATCAAATATACACACTGTTTCACAACCACATAGAAAGCTTCAATTTTGTGCCCAATTATCAGTTAATAACAGAAATAGAAATCAAAAGGGAAACTTTTTTTTTTTTTTTTGCAAAAATCAAATTAAAATGTTGAATTAACAATACCCATGAGATTCTTAATAAACCCAATACAAAACAAAACAAAAACAAAAACAAATTAGAAAAGAATGGCATTCAGAAATGTAATAATGTATAGAAAAAGGGTAGATCTCAAACCTTTTATACCAGCGTTCAATTCTTTGCTGCTGAAGAATTTGGTCAAAAGGAAACAAATGAACTATATTTTTTTCTTTAAACTGTACTCTGAAACCCTCCCTGCAACAAAATTGATTCAGTGAATATATCAAAATCAATAATTTAAAAAATGTAAAATAAAACGAAGAAAGCACTGGGCGGTCTCTTAGGTTTGTTAGGGTCCTTGGCAGCCTTGCCCTTTTAACCGAAAAAGGCACCGGATCTGGGGAAAAAAGAAGAAGGAATTTAGCTGTCAGAGTTTTTGGATTCTACCATGGATCGACCTCCTTTCATGGCGATTCCTGCAACGATAAGATTGAATTAAAAAAAAAGACTACACGATGATAGAACACGTACAAAATAATAGGTAGAAATCAACTTGAAATCGATCAGACGTAGCGGTTTAGTGACCAAATAGAGTTAGGGATTAGGGTTCGAGAGCGAAAGGGGCAGAATAGAGAAAGAGAGGAGGGGAAAAGATTTCGGGGAAAGGGGAAGAAACTAAAGAGATTGAAGAGGAGACGGGCTGAGGGGCTGAGAAAGAGGAAGAGATAGATTGGGCGGGATTTTTTTTTTGTTAGGGGAAATGTGAGCCGTTAGATTAAATTAGAGTGAATCTTAGCCCTTATTGTGCTTTGTCAATTTAAGGATTCAAAATGGGTTTGTTTTATTAATATAGATATTAATTGTTTTGAAAATACCAAATAGGCTCCTGCAATTTCTTAAGTCTAGACAATAAAAATAAGTAAACTGATTTTCACTTTAATGAAAATTAAACAGATAAGACACAAATTCAAAGTTAAAACTACACGCATACATGAACTCTTAGTTTACTCTCAAGGCTTCTATATATCCTTTTTGACATTCTATTCTGCACTATGCAATACAACTTAAGAGACCATTTCACTTGATAATTAAGACTATCCTATTATGCATTCGGTTGACATTGTCGAATGAAAGCTGAAATAGCACTTGCCAATATTCAATTTTAAAAGAAAAATAAATTTGTCATCTCACTCAATAATTTTGCATGTCATAAGACAATAATCCGTATTGCATCAAATTTACATTTCAACTTACCATTTGTACAAAATTATACATAAATAATTGTGAAGGTAGGAATCCACTACAAAAACTTCAGAGTTTGAACCACATTATGCAAGTGCTTTTCAGGTACACAAATGAAAATTTCCCTCTTAGCAAATTACTTAACTTTTGGAGCACAAATTCCCACCTGCTACAATCAGAGAACCTAAAAAAAATACAAAAAACAACTATATTAAGGTGTAGTTTATCATAAGATGAAATATACAAATGCTAGCACACAAAATGAACACAAAACATAAAATTATATATGTAAATTTGAGCACTGCAAGCATAGATTCACTGCGAGAGCCCTTCTTGGAAGGTTGTTTCTCGGTAAGAAAAGGTTGCATTCTCTGTATAGCAGCTTGAAGATCAATTCCATCAAAAACACGAAGAGCCCCTTCCACATTTCCTTTTTGATATTCCAACCTTCCTAGAAAAGCTCGTGCTTCCTGTATAATTACAATAATAGCCTCTGAGGTCCTATATTATACATGCATAAGAGTATTGCTAGAGCCAGCCTCTTTACTTTAATATTAAAATTTAAAAGAACCAAAATCTTTGAACCTAACTTGAGAAGTTGGTTTACAATTTCCTTTCTATTTTATATTCCGAATACAAAAAATTAGTAAAGATAAATCCTTCCATTTCATTATAGACATTTCAACGCTCACTTGAAGCAAATATATCAAATCTTAGCAGGAAATACAGATTAGGTACCCATTTATCTAACTTCTTTCTTTATTGAAATCATATTCGCTGATAAATCAAGATGTAAGAAAGTAAGGCATTAACTTTAAATTTATAAAGAATTTTTTTACAAAGGCCAAACCTCGAAATTGAGTGATAAACCCTCACGTAAGGTAGACTCTGCCTCTTGAATATTTCCCTCATCATGCTTCGCTTCGACTGTATTTGTTTCAATGCAAACCCCATTTGCACAGATTTTTCGAACCGCCGGATCATCAAGCTAACCCGATTCTGCTGATACATTTTCTGACATATCTGCTTTTAGCTTTGCTCACCAAAACAAACACAATTGAAGAAACCCCATCAATTACTTATCTGCATTCCATACACATCAAGAGAAATGGAAAGCCATCAATTACTTATCTTGTGCAAAGATTGTAGACGACATGGAAAGCCAAAAAAACTTTTTTAAGTTAATTAATCACGATTACACATGGCGTCTGCTGTTCAACAATTAGTTACTCAATTTTGCAGTTATCCATCAAATAAATGTTTCTAGCAAACTTCTAGTTGAAGATTATATGATTTTTTTTCATGAAGAACCGACAATTTTGTTTTCCTTTTTGTGGAAAACTAATGCATCACTATCAAATCAATATATAACAACATTTGCTCAGCCAGAACTGAATAATTAATCACAACCAAAACTAAATTTGGGAACTTCTGATATCAGCAAATATATGCAGTCTACCATTACAAAACTAACCAGTGAAACTACTTCAAATGTGAAGACATGAAGACGCCTCAAAATTTGTTCGAAGATGTCAGCAGTGCCAATTTCACGGTAATCAGAAGAAAAGGTGCAAAAGTAATTGAATAATGAAAACCAACCATGTACCTCTCAGTAGACTGGCCTCCAGCAGTCCAGCCCTCAGCCTCTATTGAAGTTCCTGCTCCATCCATCCAACCTTCAAAAAAAATAGCCATGTATAATACACAGTACATTAGTCTATGCAAAAAAATTAAAACCATAAAATCAAATTCAAGCAGTATATCAAACCAAAGTTGGTAAGATGATAAAACGCCAAAGTGAAATTGCACACATCATAAATGAAGACTGCAGCAGCATTATTATATGTAGACCATAACTCCAATTATTCAAATTGAAAGAATTATGGAGTGCAAGAGAGAAAAAAAAAACTTGAAATGGGTGTTTGTATGTTACATACTTATAATCAAATATACACACTGTTTCACAACCACATAGAAAGCTTCAATTTTGTGCCCAATTATCAGTTAATAACAGAAATAGAAATCAAAAGGGAAACTTTTTTTTTTTTTTTTTGCAAAAATCAAATTAAAATGTTGAATTAACAATACCCATGAGATTCTTAATAAACCCAATACAAAACAAAACAAAAACAAAAACAAATTAGAAAAGAATGGCATTCAGAAATGTAATAATGTATAGAAAAAGGGTAGATCTCAAACCTTTTATACCAGCGTTCAATTCTTTGCTGCTGAAGAATTTGGTCAAAAGGAAACAAATGAACTATATTTTTTTCTTTAAACTGTACTCTGAAACCCTCCCTGCAACAAAATTGATTCAGTGAATATATCAAAATCAATAATTTAAAAAATGTAAAATAAAACGAAGAAAGCACTGGGCGGTCTCTTAGGTTTGTTAGGGTCCTTGGCAGCCTTGCCCTTTTAACCGAAAAAGGCACCGGATCTGGGGAAAAAAGAAGAAGGAATTTAGCTGTCAGAGTTTTTGGATTCTACCATGGATCGACCTCCTTTCATGGCGATTCCTGCAACGATAAGATTGAATTAAAAAAAAGACTACACGATGATAGAACACGTACAAAATAATAGGTAGAAATCAACTTGAAATCGATCAGACGTAGCGGTTTAGTGACCAAATAGAGTTAGGGTTAGGGTTCGAGAGCGAAAGGGGCAGAATAGAGAAAGAGAGAGGGGAAAAGATTTCGGGGGAAAGGGGAAGAAACTAAGGAGATTGAAGAGGAGACGGGCTGAGGGGCTGAGAAAGAGGAAGAGATAGATTGGGCGGGATTTTTTTTTTGTTAGGGGAAATGTGAGCCGTTAGATTAAATTAGAGTGAATCTTAGCCCTTATTGTGCTTTGTCAATTTAAGGATTCAAAATGGGTTGTGTTTTATTAATATAGATATTAATTGTTTTGAAAATACCAAATAGGCTCCTGCAATTTCTTAAGTCTAGACAATAAAAATAAGTAAACTGATTTTCACTTTAATGAAAATTAACAGATAAGACACAAATTCAAAGTTAAAACTACACGCATACATGAACTCTTAGTTTACTCTCAAGGCTTCTATATATCCTTTTTGACATTCTATTCTGCACTATGCAATACAACTTAAGAGACCATTTCACTTGATAATTAAGACTATCCTATTATGCATTCGGTTGACATTGTCGAATGAAAGCTGAAATAGCACTTGCCAATATTCAATTTTAAAAGAAAAATAAATTTGTCATCTCACTCAATAATTTTGCATGTCATAAGACAATAATCCGTATTGCATCAAATTTACATTTCAACTTACCATTTGTACAAAATTATACATAAATAATTGTGAAGGTAGGAATCCACTACAAAAACTTCAGAGTTTGAACCACATTATGCAAGTGCTTTTCAGGTACACAAATGAAAATTTCCCTCTTAGCAAATTACTCAACTTTTGGAGCACAAATTCCCACCTGCTACAATCAGAGAACCTAAAAAAATACAAAAAACAACTATATTAAGGTGTAGTTTATCATAAGATAAAATATATAAATGCTAGCACACAAAATGAACACAAAACATAAAATTATGTATGTAAATTTGAGCACTGCAAGCATAGATTCACTGCGAAAGCCCTTCTTGGAAGGTTGTTTCTCGGTAAGAAAAGGTTGCATTCTCTGTATAGCAGCTTGAAGATCAATTCCATCAAAAACACGAAGAGCCCCTTCCACATTTCCTTTTTGATATTCCAACCTTCCTAGAAAAGCTCGTGCTTCCTGTATAATTACAATAATAGCCTCTGAGGTCCTATATTATACATGCATAAGAGTATTGCTAGAGCCAGCCTCTTTACTTTAATATTAAAATTTAAAAGAACCAAAATCTTTGAACCTAACTTGAGAAGTTGGTTTACAATTTCCTTTCTATTTTATATTCCGAATACAAAAAATTAGTAAAGATAAATCCTTCCATTTCATTATAGACATTTCAACGCTCACTTGAAGCAAATATATCAAATCTTAGCAGGAAATACAGATTAGGTACCCATTTATCTAACTTCTTTCTTTATTGAAATCATATTCGCTGATAAATCAAGATGTAAGAAAGTAAGGCATTAACTTTAAATTTATAAAGAATTTTTTTACAAAGGCCAAACCTCGAAATTGAGTGATAAACCCTCACGTAAGGTAGACTCTGCCTCTTGAATATTTCCCTCATCATGCTTCGCTTCGATTGTATTTGTTTCAATGCAAACCCCATTTGCACAGATTTTTCGAACCGCCGGATCATCAAGCTAACCCGATTCTGCTGATACATTTTCTGACATATCTGCTTTTAGCTTTGCTCACCAAAACAAACACAACTGAAGAAACCCCATCAATTACTTATCTGCATTCCATACACATCAAGAGAAATGGAAAGCCATCAATTACTTATCTTGTGCAAAGATTGTAGACGACATGGAAAGCCAAAAAAACTTTTTTAAGCTAATTAATCACGATTACACATGGCGTCTGCTGTTCAACAATTAGTTACTCAATTTTGCAGTTATCCATCAAATAAATGTTTCTAGCAAACTTCTAGTTGAAGATTATATGATTTTTTTTTCATGAAGAACCGACAATTTTGTTTTCCTTTTTGTGGAAAACTAATGCATCACTATCAAATCAATATATAACAACATTTGCTCAGCCAGAACTGAATAATTAATCACAACCAAAACTAAATTTGGGAACTTCTGATATCAGCAAATATATGCAGTCTACCATTACAAAACTAACCAGTGAAACTACTTCAAATGTGAAGACATGAATACGCCTCAAAATTTGTTCGAAGATGTCAGCAGTGCCAATTTCACGGTAATCAGAAGAAAAGGTGCAAAAGTAATTGAATAATGAAAACCAACCATGTACCTCTCAGTAGACTGGCCTCCAGCAGTCCAGCCCTCAGCCTCTATTGAAGTTCCTGCTCCATCCATCCAACCTTCAAAAAAAATAGCCATGTATAATACACAGTACATTAGTCTATGCAAAAAAATTAAAACCATAAAATCAAATTCAAGCAGTATATCAAACCAAAGTTGGTAAGATGATAAAACGCCAAAGTGAAATTGCACACATCATAAATGAAGACTGCAGCAGCATTATTATATGTAGACCATAACTCCAATTATTCAAATTGAAAGAATTATGGAGTGCAAGAGAGAGAAAAAAAAACTTGAAATGGGTGTTTGTATGTTACATACTTATAATCAAATATACACACTGTTTCACAACCACATAGAAAGCTTCAATTTTGTGCCCAATTATCAGTTAATAACAGAAATAGAAATCAAAAGGGAAACTTTTTTTTTTTTTTTTTGCAAAAATCAAATTAAAATGTTGAATTAACAATACCCATGAGATTCTTAATAAACCCAATACAAAACAAAACAAAAACAAAAACAAATTAGAAAAGAATGGCATTCAGAAATGTAATAATGTATAGAAAAAGGGTAGATCTCAAACCTTTTATACCAGCGTTCAATTCTTTGCTGCTGAAGAATTTGGTCAAAAGGAAACAAATGAACTATATTTTTTTCTTTAAACTGTACTCTGAAACCCTCCCTGCAACAAAATTGATTCAGTGAATATATCAAAATCAATAATTTAAAAAATGTAAAATAAAACGAAGAAAGCACTGGGCGGTCTCTTAGGTTTGTTAGGGTCCTTGGCAGCCTTGCCCTTTTAACCGAAAAAGGCACCGGATCTGGGGAAAAAAGAAGAAGGAATTTAGCTGTCAGAGTTTTTGGATTCTACCATGGATCGACCTCCTTTCATTGCGATTCCTGCAACGATAAGATTGAATTAAAAAAAAGACTACACGATGATAGAACACGTACAAAATAATAGGTAGAAATCAACTTGAAATCGATCAGACGTAGCGGTTTAGTGACCAAATAGAGTTAGGGATAGGGTTCGAGAGCGAAAGGGGCAGAATAGAGAAAGAGAGGAGGGGAAAAGATTTCGGGGAAAGGGGAAGAAACTAAGAGATTGAAGAGGAGACGGGCTGAGGGGCTGAGAAAGAGGAAGAGATAGATTGGGCGGGATTTTTTTTTTGTTAGGGGAAATGTGAGCCGTTAGATTAAATTAGAGTGAATCTTAGCCCTTATTGTGCTTTGTCAATTTAAGGATTCAAAATGGGTTGTGTTTTATTAATATAGATATTAATTGTTTTGAAAATACCAAATAGGCTCCTGCAATTTCTTAAGTCTAGACAATAAAAATAAGTAAACTGATTTTCACTTTAATGAAAATTAAACAGATAAGACACAAATTCAAAGTTAAAACTACACGCATACATGAACTCTTAGTTTACTCTCAAGGCTTCTATATATCCTTTCTGACATTCTATTCTGCACTATGCAATACAACTTAAGAGACCATTTCACTTGATAATTAAGACTATCCTATTATGCATTCGGTTGACATTGTCGAATGAAAGCTGAAATAGCACTTGCCAATATTCAATTTTAAAAGAAAAATAAATTTGTCATCTCACTCAATAATTTTGCATGTCATAAGACAATAATCCGTATTGCATCAAATTTACATTTCAACTTACCATTTGTACAAAATTATACATAAATAATTGTGAAGGTAGGAATCCACTACAAAAACTTCAGAGTTTGAACCACATTATGCAAGTGCTTTTCAGGTACACAAATGAAAATTTCCCTCTTAGCAAATTACTCAACTTTTGGAGCACAAATTCCCACCTGCTACAATCAGAGAACCTAAAAAAATACAAAAAACAACTATATTAAGGTGTAGTTTATCATAAGATGAAATATATAAATGCTAGCACACAAAATGAACACAAAACATAAAATTATGTATGTAAATTTGAGCACTGCAAGCATAGATTCACTGCGAGAGCCCTTCTTGGAAGGTTGTTTCTCGGTAAGAAAAGGTTGCATTCTCTGTATAGCAGCTTGAAGATCAATTCCATCAAAAACACGAAGAGCCCCTTCCACATTTCCTTTTTGATATTCCAACCTTCCTAGAAAAGCTCGTGCTTCCTGTATAATTACAATAATAGCCTCTGAGGTCCTATATTATACATGCATAAGAGTATTGCTAGAGCCAGCCTCTTTACTTTAATATTAAAATTTAAAAGAACCAAAATCTTTGAACCTAACTTGAGAAGTTGGTTTACAATTTCCTTTCTATTTTATATTCCGAATACAAAAAATTAGTAAAGATAAATCCTTCCATTTCATTATAGACATTTCAACGCTCACTTGAAGCAAATATATCAAATCTTAGCAGGAAATACAGATTAGGTACCCATTTATCTAACTTCTTTCTTTATTGAAATCATATTCGCTGATAAATCAAGATGTAAGAAAGTAAGGCATTAACTTTAAATTTATAAAGAATTTTTTTACAAAGGCCAAACCTCGAAATTGAGTGATAAACCCTCACGTAAGGTAGACTCTGCCTCTTGAATATTTCCCTCATCATGCTTCGCTTCGATTGTATTTGTTTCAATGCAAACCCCATTTGCACAGATTTTTCGAACCGCCGGATCATCAAGCTAACCCGATTCTGCTGATACATTTTCTGACATATCTGCTTTTAGCTTTGCTCACCAAAACAAACACAACTGAAGAAACCCCATCAATTACTTATCTGCATTCCATACACATCAAGAGAAATGGAAAGCCATCAATTACTTATCTTGTGCAAAGATTGTAGACGACATGGAAAGCCAAAAAAACTTTTTTAAGCTAATTAATCACGATTACACATGGCGTCTGCTGTTCAACAATTAGTTACTCAATTTTGCAGTTATCCATCAAATAAATGTTTCTAGCAAACTTCTAGTTGAAGATTATATGATTTTTTTTCATGAAGAACCGACAATTTTGTTTTCCTTTTTGTGGAAAACTAATGCATCACTATCAAATCAATATATAACAACATTTGCTCAGCCAGAACTGAATAATTAATCACAACCAAAACTAAATTTGGGAACTTCTGATATCAGCAAATATATGCAGTCTACCATTACAAAACTAACCAGTGAAACTACTTCAAATGTGAAGACATGAAGACGCCTCAAAATTTGTTCGAAGATGTCAGCAGTGCCAATTTCACGGTAATCAGAAGAAAAGGTGCAAAAGTAATTGAATAATGAAAACCAACCATGTACCTCTCAGTAGACTGGCCTCCAGCAGTCCAGCCCTCAGCCTCTATTGAAGTTCCTGCTCCATCCATCCAACCTTCAAAAAAAATAGCCATGTATAATACACAGTACATTAGTCTATGCAAAAAAATTAAAACCATAAAATCAAATTCAAGCAGTATATCAAACCAAAGTTGGTAAGATGATAAAACGCCAAAGTGAAATTGCACACATCATAAATGAAGACTGCAGCAGCATTATTATATGTAGACCATAACTCCAATTATTCAAATTGAAAGAATTATGGAGTGCAAGAGAGAGAAAAAAAAACTTGAAATGGGTGTTTGTATGTTACATACTTATAATCAAATATACACACTGTTTCACAACCACATAGAAAGCTTCAATTTTGTGCCCAATTATCAGTTAATAACAGAAATAGAAATCAAAAGGGAAACTTTTTTTTTTTTTTTTTTGCAAAAATCAAATTAAAATGTTGAATTAACAATACCCATGAGATTCTTAATAAACCCAATACAAAACAAAACAAAAACAAAAACAAATTAGAAAAGAATGGCATTCAGAAATGTAATAATGTATAGAAAAAGGGTAGATCTCAAACCTTTTATACCAGCGTTCAATTCTTTGCTGCTGAAGAATTTGGTCAAAAGGAAACAAATGAACTATATTTTTTTCTTTAAACTGTACTCTGAAACCCTCCCTGCAACAAAATTGATTCAGTGAATATATCAAAATCAATAATTTAAAAAATGTAAAATAAAACGAAGAAAGCACTGGGCGGTCTCTTAGGTTTGTTAGGGTCCTTGGCAGCCTTGCCCTTTTAACCGAAAAAGGCACCGGATCTGGGGAAAAAAGAAGAAGGAATTTAGCTGTCAGAGTTTTTGGATTCTACCATGGATCGACCTCCTTTCATGGCGATTCCTGCAACGATAAGATTGAATTAAAAAAAAAGACTACACGATGATAGAACACGTACAAAATAATAGGTAGAAATCAACTTGAAATCGATCAGACGTAGCGGTTTAGTGACCAAATAGAGTTAGGGATAGGGTTCGAGAGCGAAAGGGGCAGAATAGAGAAAGAGAGGAGGGGAAAAGATTTCGGGGAAAAGGGGAAGAAACTAAAGAGATTGAAGAGGAGACGGGCTGAGGGGCTGAGAAAGAGGAAGAGATAGATTGGGCGGGATTTTTTTTTTGTTAGGGGAAATGTGAGCCGTTAGATTAAATTAGAGTGAATCTTAGCCCTTATTGTGCTTTGTCAATTTAAGGATTCAAAATGGGTTTTGTTTTATTAATATAGATATTAATTGTTTTGAAAATACCAAATAGGCTCCTGCAATTTTTAAGTCTAGACAATAAAAATAAGTAAACTGATTTTCACTTTAATGAAAATTAAACAGATAAGACACAAATTCAAAGTTAAAACTACACGCATACATGAACTCTTAGTTTACTCTCAAGGCTTCTATATATCCTTTCTGACATTCTATTCTGCACTATGCAATACAACTTAAGAGACCATTTCACTTGATAATTAAGACTATCCTATTATGCATTCGGTTGACATTGTCGAATGAAAGCTGAAATAGCACTTGCCAATATTCAATTTTAAAAGAAAAATAAATTTGTCATCTCACTCAATAATTTTGCATGTCATAAGACAATAATCCGTATTGCATCAAATTTACATTTCAACTTACCATTTGTACAAAATTATACATAAATAATTGTGAAGGTAGGAATCCACTACAAAAACTTCAAAGTTTGAACCACATTATGCAAGTGCTTTTCAGGTACACAAATGAAAATTTCCCTCTTAGCAAATTACTCAACTTTTGGAGCACAAATTCCCACCTGCTACAATCAGAGAACCTAAAAAAATACAAAAAACAACTATATTAAGGTGTAGTTTATCATAAGATGAAATATATAAATGCTAGCACACAAAATGAACACAAAACATAAAATTATGTATGTAAATTTGAGCACTGCAAGCATAGATTCACTGCGAGAGCCCTTCTTGGAAGGTTGTTTCTCGGTAAGAAAAGGTTGCATTCTCTGTATAGCAGCTTGAAGATCAATTCCATCAAAAACACGAAGAGCCCCTTCCACATTTCCTTTTTGATATTCCAACCTTCCTAGAAAAGCTCGTGCTTCCTGTATAATTACAATAATAGCCTCTGAGGTCCTATATTATACATGCATAAGAGTATTGCTAGAGCCAGCCTCTTTACTTTAATATTAAAATTTAAAAGAACCAAAATCTTTGAACCTAACTTGAGAAGTTGGTTTACAATTTCCTTTCTATTTTATATTCCGAATACAAAAAATTAGTAAAGATAAATCCTTCCATTTCATTATAGACATTTCAACGCTCACTTGAAGCAAATATATCAAATCTTAGCAGGAAATACAGATTAGGTACCCATTTATCTAACTTCTTTCTTTATTGAAATCATATTCGCTGATAAATCAAGATGTAAGAAAGTAAGGCATTAACTTTAAATTTATAAAGAATTTTTTTACAAAGGCCAAACCTCGAAATTGAGTGATAAACCCTCACGTAAGGTAGACTCTGCCTCTTGAATATTTCCCTCATCATGCTTCGCTTCGATTGTATTTGTTTCAATGCAAACCCCATTTGCACAGATTTTTCGAACCGCCGGATCATCAAGCTAACCCGATTCTGCTGATACATTTTCTGACATATCTGCTTTTAGCTTTGCTCACCAAAACAAACACAACTGAAGAAACCCCATCAATTACTTATCTGCATTCCATACACATCAAGAGAAATGGAAAGCCATCAATTACTTATCTTGTGCAAAGATTGTAGACGACATGGAAAGCCAAAAAAACTTTTTTAAGCTAATTAATCACGATTACACATGGCGTCTGCTGTTCAACAATTAGTTACTCAATTTTGCAGTTATCCATCAAATAAATGTTTCTAGCAAACTTCTAGTTGAAGATTATATGATTTTTTTTCATGAAGAACCGACAATTTTGTTTTCCTTTTTGTGGAAAACTAATGCATCACTATCAAATCAATATATAACAACATTTGCTCAGCCAGAACTGAATAATTAATCACAACCAAAACTAAATTTGGGAACTTCTGATATCAGCAAATATATGCAGTCTACCATTACAAAACTAACCAGTGAAACTACTTCAAATGTGAAGACATGAAGACGCCTCAAAATTTGTTCGAAGATGTCAGCAGTGCCAATTTCACGGTAATCAGAAGAAAAGGTGCAAAAGTAATTGAATAATGAAAACCAACCATGTACCTCTCAGTAGACTGGCCTCCAGCAGTCCAGCCCTCAGCCTCTATTGAAGTTCCTGCTCCATCCATCCAACCTTCAAAAAAAATAGCCATGTATAATACACAGTACATTAGTCTATGCAAAAAAATTAAAACCATAAAATCAAATTCAAGCAGTATATCAAACCAAAGTTGGTAAGATGATAAAACGCCAAAGTGAAATTGCACACATCATAAATGAAGACTGCAGCAGCATTATTATATGTAGACCATAACTCCAATTATTCAAATTGAAAGAATTATGGAGTGCAAGAGAGAGAAAAAAAAACTTGAAATGGGTGTTTGTATGTTACATACTTATAATCAAATATACACACTGTTTCACAACCACATAGAAAGCTTCAATTTTGTGCCCAATTATCAGTTAATAACAGAAATAGAAATCAAAAGGGAAACTTTTTTTTTTTTTTTTTGCAAAAATCAAATTAAAATGTTGAATTAACAATACCCATGAGATTCTTAATAAACCCAATACAAAACAAAACAAAAACAAAAACAAATTAGAAAAGAATGGCATTCAGAAATGTAATAATGTATAGAAAAAGGGTAGATCTCAAACCTTTTATACCAGCGTTCAATTCTTTGCTGCTGAAGAATTTGGTCAAAAGGAAACAAATGAACTATATTTTTTTCTTTAAACTGTACTCTGAAACCCTCCCTGCAACAAAATTGATTCAGTGAATATATCAAAATCAATAATTTAAAAAATGTAAAATAAAACGAAGAAAGCACTGGGCGGTCTCTTAGGTTTGTTAGGGTCCTTGGCAGCCTTGCCCTTTTAACCGAAAAAGGCACCGGATCTGGGGAAAAAAGAAGAAGGAATTTAGCTGTCAGAGTTTTTGGATTCTACCATGGATCGACCACCTTTCATGGCGATTCCTGCAACGATAAGATTGAATTAAAAAAAAAGACTACACGATGATAGAACACGTACAAAATAATAGGTAGAAATCAACTTGAAATCGATCAGACGTAGCGGTTTAGTGACCAAATAGAGTTAGGGATAGGGTTCGAGAGCGAAAGGGGCAGAATAGAGAAAGATAGGAGGGGAAAAGATTTCGGGGAAAAGGGGAAGAAACTAAAGAGATTGAAGAGGAGACGGGCTGAGGGGCTGAGAAAGAGGAAGAGATAGATTGGGCGGGATTTTTTTTTTGTTAGGGGAAATGTGAGCCGTTAGATTAAATTAGAGTGAATCTTAGCCCTTATTGTGCTTTGTCAATTTAAGGATTCAAAATGGGTTTTGTTTTATTAATATAGATATTAATTATTTTGAAAATACCAAATAGGCTCCTGCAATTTTTTAAGTCTAGACAATAAAAATAAGTAAACTGATTTTCACTTTAATGAAAATTAAACAGATAAGACACAAATTCAAAGTTAAAACTACACGCATACATGAACTCTTAGTTTACTCTCAAGGCTTCTATATATCCTTTCTGACATTCTATTCTGCACTATGCAATACAACTTAAGAGACCATTTCACTTGATAATTAAGACTATCCTATTATGCATTCGGTTGACATTGTCGAATGAAAGCTGAAATAGCACTTGCCAATATTCAATTTTAAAAGAAAAATAAATTTGTCATCTCACTCAATAATTTTGCATGTCATAAGACAATAATCCGTATTGCATCAAATTTACATTTCAACTTACCATTTGTACAAAATTATACATAAATAATTGTGAAGGTAGGAATCCACTACAAAAACTTCAAAGTTTGAACCACATTATGCAAGTGCTTTTCAGGTACACAAATGAAAATTTCCCTCTTAGCAAATTACTCAACTTTTGGAGCACAAATTCCCACCTGCTACAATCAGAGAACCTAAAAAAATACAAAAAACAACTATATTAAGGTGTAGTTTATCATAAGATGAAATATATAAATGCTAGCACACAAAATGAACACAAAACATAAAATTATGTATGTAAATTTGAGCACTGCAAGCATAGATTCACTGCGAGAGCCCTTCTTGGAAGGTTGTTTCTCGGTAAGAAAAGGTTGCATTCTCTGTATAGCAGCTTGAAGATCAATTCCATCAAAAACACGAAGAGCCCCTTCCACATTTCCTTTTTGATATTCCAACCTTCCTAGAAAAGCTCGTGCTTCCTGTATAATTACAATAATAGCCTCTGAGGTCCTATATTATACATGCATAAGAGTATTGCTAGAGCCAGCCTCTTTACTTTAATATTAAAATTTAAAAGAACCAAAATCTTTGAACCTAACTTGAGAAGTTGGTTTACAATTTCCTTTCTATTTTATATTCCGAATACAAAAAATTAGTAAAGATAAATCCTTCCATTTCATTATAGACATTTCAACGCTCACTTGAAGCAAATATATCAAATCTTAGCAGGAAATACAGATTAGGTACCCATTTATCTAACTTCTTTCTTTATTGAAATCATATTCGCTGATAAATCAAGATGTAAGAAAGTAAGGCATTAACTTTAAATTTATAAAGAATTTTTTTACAAAGGCCAAACCTCGAAATTGAGTGATAAACCCTCACGTAAGGTAGACTCTGCCTCTTGAATATTTCCCTCATCATGCTTCGCTTCGACTGTATTTGTTTCAATGCAAACCCCATTTGCACAGATTTTTCGAACCGCCGGATCATCAAGCTAACCCGATTCTGCTGATACATTTTCTGACATATCTGCTTTTAGCTTTGCTCACCAAAACAAACACAATTGAAGAAACCCCATCAATTACTTATCTGCATTCCATACACATCAAGAGAAATGGAAAGCCATCAATTACTTATCTTGTGCAAAGATTGTAGACGACATGGAAAACCAAAAAAACTTTTTTAAGTTAATTAATCACGATTACACATGGCGTCTGCTGTTCAACAATTAGTTACTCAATTTGGCAGTTATCCATCAAATAAATGTTTCTAGCAAACTTCTAGTTGAAGATTATATGATTTTTTTTCATGAAGAACCGACAATTTTGTTTTCCTTTTTGTGGAAAACTAATGCATCACTATCAAATCAATATATAACAACATTTGCTCAGCCAGAACTGAATAATTAATCACAACCAAAACTAAATTTGGGAACTTCTGATATCAGCAAATATATGCAGTCTACCATTACAAAACTAACCAGTGAAACTACTTCAAATGTGAAGACATGAAGACGCCTCAAAATTTGTTCGAAGATGTCAGCAGTGCCAATTTCACGGTAATCAGAAGAAAAGGTGCAAAAGTAATTGAATAATGAAAACCAACCATGTACCTCTCAGTAGACTGGCCTCCAGCAGTCCAGCCCTCAGCCTCTATTGAAGTTCCTGCTCCATCCATCCAACCTTCAAAAAAAATAGCCATGTATAATACACAGTACATTAGTCTATGCAAAAAAATTAAAACCATAAAATCAAATTCAAGCAGTATATCAAACCAAAGTTGGTAAGATGATAAAACGCCAAAGTGAAATTGCACACATCATAAATGAAGACTGCAGCAGCATTATTATATGTAGACCATAACTCCAATTATTCAAATTGAAAGAATTATGGAGTGCAAGAGAGAAAAAAAAAACTTGAAATGGGTGTTTGTATGTTACATACTTATAATCAAATATACACACTGTTTCACAACCACATAGAAAGCTTCAATTTTGTGCCCAATTATCAGTTAATAACAGCAATAGAAATCAAAAGGGAAACTTTTTTCTTTTTTTTTTTGCAAAAATCAAATTAAAATGTTGAATTAACAATACCCATGAGATTCTTAATAAACCCAATACAAAACAAAACAAAAACAAAAACAAATTAGAAAAGAATGGCATTCAGAAATGTAATAATGTATAGAAAAAGGGTAGATCTCAAACCTTTTATACCAGCGTTCAATTCTTTGCTGCTGAAGAATTTGGTCAAAAGGAAACAAATGAACTATATTTTTTTCTTTAAACTGTACTCTGAAACCCTCCCTGCAACAAAATTGATTCAGTGAATATATCAAAATCAATAATTTAAAAAATGTAAAATAAAACGAAGAAAGCACTGGGCGGTCTCTTAGGTTTGTTAGGGTCCTTGGCAGCCTTGCCCTTTTAACCGAAAAAGGCACCGGATCTGGGGAAAAAAGAAGAAGGAATTTAGCTGTCAGAGTTTTTGGATTCTACCATGGATCGACCTCCTTTCATGGCGATTCCTGCAACGATAAGATTGAATTAAAAAAAAAGACTACACGATGATAGAACACGTACAAAATAATAGGTAGAAATCAACTTGAAATCGATCAGACGTAGCGGTTTAGTGACCAAATAGAGTTAGGGTTAGGGTTCGAGAGCGAAATGGGCAGAATAGAGAAAGAGAGGAGGGGAAAAGATTTCGGGGGAAAGGGGAAGAAACTAAAGAGATTGAAGAGGAGACGGTCTGAGGGGCTGAGAAAGAGGAAGAGATAGATTGGGCGGGATTTTTTTTTTGTTAGGGGAAATGTGAGCCGTTAGATTAAATTAGAGTGAATCTTAGCCCTTATTGTGCTTTGTCAATTTAAGGATTCAAAATGGGTTGTGTTTTATTAATATATATATATATATATATATATATTGCTTTACTCACTTTCTATTCAATTGCTGCTTTAAATATTCATCATATATGAATTGGCACTGACATATCTACAGGCGGACTAGATTTATTTAAATCTCGCCAATCCTAGTTTTCAAACGGTTTAAAACCTCCAGATTGAACCGGGAAGCTAAAATGGCTGAGATTTCCTTAAATCTAGCTTTCTTTCTAGTTTCAGCTTTAAAAGCAACCTCGCATCCATTAGATCGCTCTCAAGTGCGAACGAGATGCTTCGGCCATGCGGACCAGGATTTATTGAATGAATCCATGGTTCTGGCAATATTGGGATATTTATCTGTTTCTGTACAAATTCGAATTGTGCAGGTTTTGGATACTCATATGTGATCCTAGGAATCGTGGGATTCACGATCAAAATGATCGGAATCAGATTCTCACGATGGATAAACTCAGATTTACAAAAGTACCCTGCCAGTTTTTCTGCAAAAAAAATGTACATGTAAACTGACCTTAAAATGGTTATCCAGGTTTAAGGTCTCAATATAATGAAAAAATATTGATTGTTGTGTCAGCGTCCCTCCGATGATTTTCATACCCATGAGGAGACCGACACTTGTATATTCTGCGGTCGAGGATGCTTCGCAGCCCGACAAATCACGATTCACATGCAGCCTTAAGGCTATAAAGATAAAATTGGAAGTATCAACAGGTTTCAATTCCTATGGCAGTGTAAGGGTTTGATAAGCCAACTTTCAAAACATCATTTTCAAATCAATCAAAAGAAAAGCTTTTTAAAGAAAATCAAATAAAATGCTTTTGCAAATCAAATCAAAAACTGATTTTCAAATCAAATCAAACCCTTCGTATATAGGTTCAACGAAGCAAAGCACTACTTTAAATCAATTAAATCAATAGGCCCAATTTTCAAATAGCATTTACTCACGCATTCCAGTTTTTAAAGGGAAATATTGAAAAGATGCGGTACAGTGTTTACACGGGAGTCGTGGGGTGCCTATCACCTTTCCCACACTTAACCAAGCCCCTGAGCTCAAAACTTTGTTTTCAAAGATCAAGTTTCGACAGTGTCCAGCAATTGGGCCTCTTTCAAACAAAACTTAGTTGAGTTGGTACAACCATTTTCAAATCTACCAACTGGCGACTCTGTAAAACGTTCAAATCATCTACATGATACATGTTAGCCATTCTCCTAAAAAACCCTTCAAAACCTTTTTCCTTAATAAAAAGAGTGAGGGTAGAGAGAACTTAGGAAAAGAGATTAAAAGATCCGAGTTGTGACCCGACCCGCGGATTTTTTAAAACCAACGTCGATAGGTGGAGACTCTGCTGGGGACAGTAGAGGGCTTAGGCCGCTTTCAAATATTTTCAAACATTTTCCTTTCAAAAATATTGAATGCGTGAAATTCTGCGTCTCCACAGTCAATGAAGGAGTGAATGCTGCATCTTTACATTGAATGAATGTGAATGAATGCTTTCCTGATTTTTAGTGCTTCGCACCCATAATTAGTGCTTCGCACCCATGTCATCATATGCACTACGGTAAGGCACGATGTATGTGAATGTATGTTATGTGTCCCTCTCACAAGGAGGAAAACCCGATCGGTGATAAGTAATGTCTCTGGGGACGACTAAGTCTCTGGGGCTCATGAAAATGCACCACCCAAATTCGCTCCAGTTGAACGATCGGATTAATTTCCCCTCTAGTAGATTGCGATGATCTGGGAACCTTCATGCCGAAACAAAAGTTGCGAGAGTAACCTAGGATAGGTCAGCCTCTGATTAACCAAATTCGAAGGGAAGCTTCTTCATGCCTTCCTCTTTCAATTCCATGTTAAGTCTCCAATTATCAAGGAGTACAATGTAAATATCATAATGAAAGATTTACTTTCCTTATCAAAATATCACGTCATCCTGCCATCAAAACAACTAACCTCAATTTTGCAGGATCAAATCTAAAACAAACACACATCATGCATCCTGTCCTTACCTACATCAGAGAATTGACACGCCTACATTTTATTGTAGGTAAAAATTGGTCCTGTTACTAGGTCTAAATCTAAAGCACCCAGTCCATCCACGGACATGGCTTCTAGTGCTCAACCAGAATCCACCCCGGTATCCAGGGAAGAGTTCGAAGGACTGAAAAAAATCAGATAGCCGAGTTAGCCGGTTTCCTACGAGAACAAAGTAAGGCCCTTAAAGGGAAACAATCTCAAGCTCGCACAGAACTAGGAGCATCTGGTGGTAGTGCTGACTGTCAAGAGACTGAAAAGGCCGAAACTCAGATTTTTGGACCACAAAACCAGGACACGACCAACAAAACCTCTAAAATCACCCCCCTCGTCAAAGAACAGGAAGCTGGTGACATTATGAAGAAAGTACAACAAATGGAGGAAGCTCTCCGATCAATCAAAGGGATTGGGGCATTCGGTAGTGTCAATTACTCCTACCTCTGTATAGTCCCCGGGGCTCGTTATCCATAAAATTTTAAAACTCCTGACTTCGAGAAGTATGATGGAAGAGGAGATCCTCACACACTTAAAAGTATTCATTGGAGAACTCAGATCCTATGTAGAGGACGAGAAGCTTCGAATGCAGTTATTTCAGAAGAGTCTAACCGGAGAGGCGAGAGCATGGTATGCCCGTTTAGAAAACTCCAAAATCCACAGTTGGGAAGAACTAGCCCATGCTTCCTCAGTCAATACATCTTCCAATCTCAGATGGCTCTAGACAGATACCAAATTACCAAGATCAGGAAGAATAACACTGAATCATTCAGAGAATATGCCCAGCGATGGAGACGGGTCACAACACAAGCCACCCCAGCGATGGCTGAATCTGAAATAGTCATGACCTTCATCGACATCCAAGAAACGCCTTATTATGAGAGGATCCTAGTAGGCATAGGAAAACCATTCTCTGAAATGATCAAACATGGCGAAATGGCCGAATTGGGGCTCAAATCCGGGAAGATAAAAGATCCAACCGCCCTCGAAGCTGTCGTTGAGCATATCCAGTCCAGAAATTACGGGAGTAATCCCCAGAGGGTGCACAAAAAGAAAGACGAAGAAGTGTCCTTAGTCTTACAAGGACAAAATCCAAGGGGCGAGTCAAACAGTATGCCCATTCAAAGGAGGAATTATACCCCTTTTCAAAATCCAGCACAGCCTTCGAACCCTCCACTCCAGAAAAATATGGAGGTTAGGCGTTGAAGAACTTTCACCCCTTTAGGGGATTCACTCAAGAACGTATTCAAACTTCTGACAGCCCAGAAGAAGATTATCCAACTCCTTCCACCAACCAACACTAATGGTCGAAATTTTGACCCAAGCAAAAAGTGTGCTTATCACTCTGGATCTCCAGGCCATGACACCTAAGACTGTTGGTCTCTCAAGCACAAAATACAAGACTTGAGTGACAGCGGATAGATTGTGGTCACAAAGCCTGAGCAACCCCATATGCAGAACAATCCTCTGCCACAACATAAAGAGGAGAATGTCAATATGATCAGCACTTCAAATGGAGAAGGATCCAATTATCGCCGTTATGTGGGAGAATCAATTCAATCCAACAACATCAGCCCAGATAGTTGGGAAGTTTTTGAAAGGCGATTCCTGATAGAGCAAGAGATCAAGTCTATCAAGGAGCAGATCGAGCAGTTAGCAGAATTGGTCATTTACCAACATCAGCTCACCAGGAGTATGGTGAAACAAATCAACCAGTCCATTGTCGATCGTCCTCCCACATCAAAGATCACTTCCCCGAGAAATCAATACTAGTCTAATGAGAATGATCTTTGGGCCAATAGGGTGGCCGAAGAAGAGAATCTCTGAGCAGATGGGAAATTCCTATTTCAGAGGAACTTCACCAACCTAAATCAATCAATGGAAGAAATCCTTCAAATACTAATCAACGAAGGAATGGTTGCAGACTTGTTACCTCCATTGAACCCTCGAGCCAAAAAATTCAAACCTGACCAAATATGTCAGTACCATTCAAATTCACCCGGCCATGATACTGAATATTGTTGGGCACTTCGTAACCTGATTCAAGACATAATTGAAAATGGGAACCTGATAAGGGGAAATCAAATCCTCGATCTCCCAAACAATGACACTCTCTGGATCCCCACTGTATGGAACCAGAACACAGTGGCTGTCATATCCTGCGATAAGGAGTCAATCCTTTAACCCTTAGTACTGCCCGGGAAAGGGGTTCCAGAACTACCAGATCATGTGAAGGTGGCTACACCTCAGTCTCTAATCTTGCCCTTCAGACCTCAATATCCAATCATCAGTCTGAAGTGTGTCCCATGGAACTACGAGGATAATGAAGGCCCCACTTCAAATAACATTACTATTTTGCCAAAGGACAATCCCTTATACCTACCTCAGCGGGTAATCAAACTGGTCATCAAAGCAAAAGAGAAGGTGGCTGAAGAGAAAATCAAAGAGTTCCTCAACAAAATAGGACACAATGAAATCAAAATAGTACAAAGCTTGGAGGAAGCGCCTAAACAAGTGTCCATCCTCAACTTGGTCCTATCCTTGGAGGATCATCGCAACACTCTAGTGAAAGTACTAAAAGAAGCTCATTTGCCATAGACAGTGGACACTGAGAAATTTTGTCACGTGATAGAGCACATCTTCAACAATAATGTAATATATTTCACTGACGATGATATCCCGGCAGAGGGAACGGGCCACCATAAGTCCCTGCATATAGCTGTAATGTCCTCCGGATATGTGATCGGAGGTGTGCTCATCGATGGAGGATCATCCCTCAACATTTGTCCATACGATACTTTAGAAAGGACGAAGATTAATCCAAACCAGATCAAAACCAGTCATATGTTCATCCGGGCCTTCGATGGATCTCGCCGACAAGCTATGGGGGAAATAAAGCTTCCTCTAGAGATTGGCCCACACACTTTCTACGTATCTTTCTAGGTGCTCAACATCGCCACCGGATACAACTTATAGCTGGGCAAAACCTGGATCCACATGGAAGGGGCAGTGCCATCCACCCTCCATCATCAACTCAAGTACATTATTAACGGCAACCTCATCACAGTGAGTGCCGAACCAGAATACCCTACCTACATACATGGGGATATGCCAGTGATCAGCCTGGATGCGGGGATTGAACCTGCCAGTTTTTAAGCTCTAGAGGTGAGTGATATTCAGTATCTACCTATCGGGGCACCAGCCCCAAAACCTAAAGTCTCCACCGAAGTAATGACAGTGGGGCAAAAAATGGTATCTTTGGGTTCCCAACCTGGAGAAGGGTTAGGAAAGGATAAGTAAGGTATCAAGATGCCAATCCAAATCCCAAGTCAGACTGGGAGAACAGGATTGGGATATTCATCCTGGTCAAGACGCCGGAACCCACATAAACATCCCAAGGCTCATGCCTCCACAATTCTGCTGCCAATCCTCACAAATGCCGGATGGGTGAAACCTACGAGGAAAATCTTGACTGCGGTATCAGCCATGCTATTCCTTCCCATCATACCTGTCCATGAAAGAAAAGCCCTCAAGCCTGAGGCAGACAGCGAAAAAGGAAAATAAAAGATCATGTACGAAGGACGAGACCCATTCGCTAACATGAGGGTCATTATCAATTACGAGGGCATGAATGACGAACTTCCAGACAGCGACGACGAGGATCAAGTTCAAATTCCTCGCATCAAGAAGGGAAAAGGGAGTAGTTCAAAGAAGAGCCCTGGCCCTATTATAAAGGATGTCTCAGTCATCATCCAAGATAAGATAGATAATCACAAATCCCTGATCCTCCCGGTTCATGAGGATCTAACCTTGGACAACTGGAGCAGTGTTCCTTACCTCGGTCAAAAAGGGTAAAGGGGCAGAGAGTACATCTGCCCTTTAATCATGTTTTCATTTACTGCTTACTTTTGCTTGCACAGCTATAGCAGTAACGTTTGTCATGCTTTACAAATGCTCTGTATGTTTAAGCAGTTGTATATATTAATGAAAGCATTTTTGTTTTCAGGACCCAAACATTGGATGTGTGTGTCTCTGCTGATGAGATGCCAACTTGTTAAAATGACTACGACTTTGATGTAGAACTGAACTTCGACTTAAAGGATATTGATCAAGAGGAGAAAGATGACTATGAGGTGCCCGAGGAGATCAAAGAATGGGTCGAAGACAAACCCAAACCAAACCTCAACCAAACCATCACCATCAACATAGGAAACTCCGAAAACATCAAAGAAATCCAAATAGGTTCAGACCTCACACCCAATCAAAAAGCCGACCTGATCGAACTCCTAACACAGTACCAGGATGTATTTGCATGGTCACATGAAGACATGATTGGCTTATCCACTGATATTGTCATCCATCGAATGCCCATCAAAGATGGATTCAAACCAATCAAGCAAAAGCTCAGGCAATTGAAACCTTAATGGAGTCTGAAAGTCAAAGAAGAAATTGTTAAACAATTCAAAGCCAGAATCATCATGGTATCAACATACCCAGAATGGCTGTCGAACATAGTTCTCATACCTAAGACAGGAGGGAAGGTACGAGTCTGCGTGGATTACCAGGATTTGAATAAAGCCTGCCTCAAGGACAATATCTCGATATCGTTCATCCACATCCTGATCCACAATACTGCGTAGTATGGCATGTATTCCTTCGTGGATTGCTTTGTTGTTTATCATCAAATCATGGTTGCTGAAGAGGACCGGGAGAAAAAAGCTTTTATCACTCTCTGGGGAACCTTCTACTATAGACTACTATCCTTCGGCCTTATCAATGCCGGAGCCATGTATCAGTGAGCCATGATGGCCCTCTTTCATGACATGATGCACAAAGAGATTGAAGTTTATGTAGATGACATCATCAACAAATCCCGGAGGGAGGATGATCACATCGACCATCTCAGGAAGCTGTTCAATAGGTTACGTAAGTATAACCTCAAGCTCAATTCCTCCAAATGTGCTTTTGGCGTCAAAGCAGGCAAGCTGTTAGGATTCCTGGTGAGCAATCAGGGCATCGAGCTCGACCGTGCCAAGATCAAAGCCATTATTGAAATGCCTGTACCTCGTACAGAAAAGGAGATACGGGGATTCCTGGGAAGGATTAACTTCATAAGTCGTTTCATTTCACAGCTCACAGCAACCTGTGAACCCATCTTTAAGCTATTAAGGAAGAATTCCTCCACCAAATGGAATGAGGACTGTCAACAAGCCTTCCTTGCCATCAAGAAGCAGCTGATCGAAGCACCTATTTGGTACCTCTAAGGGATGGAGTTCCCTTATTCATGTACCTGTCCTTCAATAACAACGCAATTGGCTGCATGTTAGGACAGAAGGATGATAGTAATAAAGAAAGAGCTATCTACTACATCAGCAAAAGATTCAGCAGTGGTGAACAGAAATACACCCTAATTGAAAAGACATGCTGTGCATTAGCATGGGCCGCCATGAGGTTACAACACTATTTGCATGGGCATACGACCTACCTCATATCCCGCATGGATCCACTCAAATACGTATGCAACAAACCAATGCTGAATTGTCGACTATCGAAATGGCAGTTGATCCTACAGCAGTTTGACATTATCTACGTGACTCAGAAGTCAATCAAGGGTCAAAGCATTGCAGATCAATTAGCTGAAGCACCTTTAGGAGGGTTCGAGCCCCTAGAGACATATTTTTCGGATGATGGGATTATGACAATTCAACAACTCCAGTCTGAGAATATAGTCCAACCATGGAAAATAGATTTCGACAAAGCGGTAAACATGAAAGGTGCTGGAGCTGGGGCAGTCCTCATCTCTGGTGCAGGAAAGCAGTATCCTGTGGCTACCAAACTTCAATTTGGTAACACCAACAACACGGCGGAGTATGAAGGCTGTATAATGGGGTTGAAATTAGCCCAATCCATGTCTATCAAACACCTACTCGTCTTTGGAGATTCCGAGCTGGTCATCAGACAAACCACCGGCGCGTATCGCACCAAAGAACTGCATTTGCTTTCCTATCATCGGCAGGTCCTCAAAATATCCCAGGAATTCAAAGACATAACCTTCGTTCATATTCCTCGGGGTCAAAATGACTTCGCTGATGCATTGGCAACGTTGGCTTCATTAATCCGTATATCCGATAAGAGTGGATTTCCTAATATCAAGTTCACAGTTCAGAAAGCCCCAACATATGGGAGTTACGTTGGAGAAGTATCAGATGAAATACCTCCTGTCAAGCAGCCTTGGTATCAAGACATCAAGGAATATCTCCGTGATGGATCCACACCCACTGGGGCAGGTCAATCCAAGCGAAAGTGAATTCACAAAATGGCCATGAAGTTCTATTTGAGCGGAGATGCACTTTACAAAAGGGATGCTAGAATAGGCCTGTTGAGATGCCTTGACAAAGTGTAAGCCCAAAGACTTATGGATGAAATACATGGTGGAGTCTGTGGTCCACACATGAGCGGTCATCTGCTGGCTAAGAAAATATTAAGAACTGGACATTATTGGATCTCTCTTAAGGCCGACTTCGATGATCACGTTAAGAGATGTTTTCAATGTCAAATACATGGAAATGCCATCCACGCTCCTCCGAATGAGCTGCACAACATGAGTTCACCATGGCCTTTCTCCATGTGGGGAATGGATGTGATAGGTCCAGTGGAACCAAAAGCCAGCAATGGTCATCGATTCATCTTCACCATGATCGATTACTTCACCAAATGGGTTGAAGCAGCCTTCTTTCCCAAAGTCACAAAAGAGGTCATCATTAGTTTCATCAGAAACAATGTCGTCTGTCGATATGGACAACCGGAGGTGATCGTATCAGACAAAGCCAAGAACCTGAACAATCAAATGATGAAAGAATTATGCAGTAAGTTTCACATCAAACATCTCAATTTCGTCATCTATCGGCCCAAGATGAACGGTGCGGTCGAAGCAGCCAATAAAAACATCAAGAAGATCATATAGAAAATGTCCGCCAATCACAAGGAATGGCTTGACCTGATGCCTCTCACCCTGTTAGCATACAGGACGTCTATGCGCACCTCTACTAGGGCTACCCCCTATTCGTTGGTCTATGGCATGGAGGCAGTACTCCCCGTAGAGGTAGAGATGGAATCCTTACGAGTATTGATCGATGCTCAGATAGACGAGGATCAGTGGTTACAAGACCGGTATCATCAACTATCCCTAATAGATGAAAAGAGGGCTACAGCCATTTTCCACGGACAGTTATACCAGCAAAGGATCACCAGACCCTATAACAAAAAGGTCCGAATTCGGCAATTCAAAGAAAATGACTTGGTGCTAAAGAAAGTTCTGGCCAATCAGGATGAAGCCAAAGGAAAATTCACCCCTAACTGGGAAGGCCCTTTCAATGTCAAGGAGGTGTTGACAGGGGGGACTATCAGACTACAAGAAATGGATGGGAACGAATTTCCCCAACTCATCAATTCAGACACCATCAAAAGATACTACATCTGAGACATATGCATACCCGCATCCGGGTCCTACGAATCAAATTAGGTTTAACTTTTTATTAAAAAGCCTGAACTATGAATGACCTGATCTCCCTACACCTGGGAGTACGTAGGCAGCCATTTCTGATGTGGTCAAACCAAATAAAAAAACTCAAAAACTCATCAATCCAAACTCAAAACCCAAGATAAATACTTTTCAAACCTCTCTCCAACCAAACAGCCTGAACTACGATTGACCTGATCTCCCTCAACCCGAGAGTACGTAGGCAGCCATCTACGGGCAGTTTGACCTTAAAGAAAAAATAAAAACAAATAAAAGACAAGTTCCAAGACACCAAAGACAAATAGAAGCCAAATGCTATCAATCTACCCTGGTCAACAGGCCCATCTGAGATACTCCCTGACATCTCAACTGTCAGTCCATCAAGGAGAAGCTTAAGATACATCTACAACTGTGAGTCATGAAAGAAGATGTAATCACTCAGCAATGACAATACATATCCAATCAGGAAAGTGAATCAAAACTATATTTCTCTGATATATAACAATGTTTAATATATACATAATGCCCTGTATATGACCAAAATGGCTGATCTAGTCTGTGCAGGAAAAATAAAGCTAGTCTATGGACCCAAGGACAAGCGGGTCAGCAATGCCAGCATAGTATCTCTCTCTAAAAATGGGGGAGCAGCTGTAAATGCAATCCACTCAGCCTCTATTCTGCTCAATACCTCCACGGTCATCTGCAAGGTGGCATTATAGTCATCCATATACGCACTCATCTCGGTAACCAAACCATGAGTGTAAGATCGAAGAACAGTACTATCAGCAATGTGGAAATCACGGGAAGATATAGCCTCATCCCTCTCTGCAAAAGCTGCGTCTCTAGCTGAGCGAATCTCGTCTCACTCCACAACCACTGCATCTCTGGCAGATCTGAGCTCCTCTCTCTATCAAGCCAGCAGCCAAAGTGACCTTGAGTCCATCTCTCTCAGCAAAAGCTAAATCTCTTCCAGACAAGGTAGCCAACATCTGCGCTCTAGCTGAATCTCTCTCAAAGGTCATCCTGAATAGTGAGTCCGCTAAAGCTAGATCCGACTCTGCAAAAATAACCGATGGATCACTCACTAGAGCCACTGTCAAACCCGTGAACAACTCATCCTCGGTAAGAGAATTCTAATCCTCCATATGCTCCTCCTCGTCGGAGTCAATAATCGGAGATAAATGAGGCTCTGCTGCTGCAACTGATGTCTCTGTCTCCAACCATGCAGAATACTCCTGAGAACGACCCGAATGGATACCAGAGAAATTAGCCCTCTCTCGATGAGTCCAACAATCATATACTCTAACCAAGTCGGTGGATGACATAAAAAAAGCCTACGTCCTCTGATTAGCAGACACCTCAAAATGGTGCAAACTCTGCAGCTGATCAAACTGATTCATGACTGCCAGGGGATGATAGGTAGTCACTCCCCTCAAACCCTCTAGGAGCAAATAATCCAGGCCAAAGCATGGGTGATAAAGCTATACGGGGACGCTAGCCCTGAGCATTGAAAGATCGAGAATGGATGCTCAATATCTGACAGAAATGCCAACTATGACTCTGTATCAATGCACTCCGCAGGCTGAAAGGAGTAAACTGTGGATGTCTCGTGAGTAAAGCAAAAATCCCGAGGCCTGAAGAATCCAATCGGTTGTATATGGGACATCAGCTATATATACAGCAAGACCGAGCTGCCCCTAAAAAACCCCTCTGGATGGGTACTACAATGTGTGGTGGATCTAAATGTCTCAGCCAATATCATCGGGACGATGGTGCTACCCTGTCTAAGGGCTTGAACCATAACTACTAATCCCACGTCCAAATGATCCAAGCGAAGCGGCATATAGACGTATGCCACAATACACATCAGTAGAATGTCTACTCTGGCCAAATGCCATGCCTCTGTTGAAATAATAAAATCTCCGACATGGCGATCATAGCTGTCGAGCTCACCAAATCGATCGATCAGGAAATCAATCGAGATAACATGTCCAGATACGATCTCATCCCTGATCAAGCTCTGACGAAGACCGGACATACGGGTAAACAGTCTCCTCATATCACTAATAGCCATACGAGCATATGGCAGATCCAAAGCCAACCCAGTAAATCGCTCGTACTCCTCGAGAGTCGGTGTCAACTCATGCATCCCGAAGAAACACCTGTCTCTCAGGTATCTAGAAGGGTAAAAGGCCATCAACAAATCCAGACGGCACCCAAAAATCTGAAATGGCCAACGAATACCCCAGCATGTAGTCCACTGTTCCTCTAACTAGGTAGGGCAGACTCTCATACCACGACCTCAATGAGGTGGCCACCTCAGACGGTGATGAATGCTCAATACGGCTGACCGTAAACGACGTTATCTGCAGCACCGTGCCACAAGACCATCCAGAGGTCAAATCAAGTCAGTAGCTGTCTGAATGCATACACATGACATAATATATGCACGATGACAAATATAAACATGATGCGATAGATAAAAAATATCATGAATATCTACAACAAACTATCTACTGCAGAACATCATCCATGTCTGATAATATAAAGAAATAGAGGCACCACCACCCAACTAATACAGTGGTCTATCAAAATGATGGCACAACCCCAGCGAAGTTCGGGTGCAAACCAAAGTCAATTTCAACCGTTGGCACAACCCCAGCGAGTTCGGGTGCAGACCGAAGTTAATTTCAACCGTTGGTTCTATCCCAGCAAAGTTCGGGTGCAGACTGAAGTCAATTTCAACAGTTAGCACAACCCTAACGAAGTTCAGGTGCAGATCGAAGTCAATTTTAACCATTGGTTCCATTCCAGCGAAGTTCGGGTACTGAACATAGTCAATTTCAACCGTTGGCACAACCCCAGTGAAGTTTGGGTGCAGACCAAAGTCAATTTCAACCGTTAGTTTAACCCCAGCGAAGTTCGGGTGCAGACTGAAGTCAATTTCAACCGTTGGTTCTATTCTAGCGAAGTTTGGGTACAGACCGAAGCCAAGTTCAACCGTTGGCACAACCCCAGCGAAGTTCGGGTGCAGACCAAAGTCAATTTTAACCGTTGGTTCCATTCCATCGAAGTTTGGGTACAAACCGAAGTCAATTCAACAGTTTGCACAACCCCAGCAAAGTTCGGGTACAGACCGAAGTTAATTTCAACCGTTGGCACAACCCCAGCGAAGTTTGGGTATAGACCAAAGTCCAGTTCAACCGTTGGCACAACCCCAGCAAAGCGTCGGGTACTAAACGATACAGTTTAACCGATTGCTTAGCCCCAGCAAAGCATCGGGAATGATCCGGTGATGGAGGCAATTTTAGTAATCCATCGTCAATGATGGAATCTGTTATACACATCCTTAAAAGAGAAAAAGGTAAAAGATTGGATATTCAGCTCCCTACTGCAAGCTGCCAAGTAAAACCTATCATTCGGATAAGCATCGAAAGATCCCAGCAAGGTGACTCGATACCTGAGGGATAACCCCATCAGAGGAACCTTCAAAAACACACAAACGGCATCAGCCAAGAGGAAGTCTGCCCCCTGATATTGCTGACAAATGCGGGAAACCATGGGTTTCAAACCATGGTAGCATAATAGCATCCTCATCAGAGTTAAACAAGCTATCGTGAATAACGTCATCCCCAGCAGGAAATGACAAGAATAGTTCACGATAACCAGTCAATAATATCAAGGGCTATCCATGACAACGTTATCCCCAGTAGATAAATGACGTAAGCAACCAAGAGCAGCCCCGTTCAACTCAAAGACACCCAGCCTTCGTAACGTCTCTGGCATGTGTTTTATTTTTAGTGTCTACTAATCTTTATCCTGTACATTCCACTACATTGCATGGACATGATAAAGAGGGGCATCTGTAGACACTCAAAATTTTCCTTGCCCCCAAAACGAACACTGTAGGAGGGCAAAGCTGTGATAACCCGAATAATTATAGATGGTGAATTATGTAGTATATAAATTCTACGAGTAGAATATATAGTAATGATCCTTCAAAAAGAAATGAACGAGTTAAAGGAGATATATAATATTTGATATGTGATTATGTTTGATTGAAGGTTGTGTAATAAAACCTAATAGTTGTTAAAGAAATAAATGAAGTATATATATATATATATATATATATATATGTAAAACTTTTTGCTAAGTTAACGTGTTGAAGTTATTCAAGGATAATTGTGAAAGAGATTTTGCAAAAACTGAGTAAGGGAGGTTTTGTTGATTCCGAGGACGGAATCCTTATAAGGAGGGAAGGATGTGACATCTCGAATTTTTAAGAATTAATAAATGAAAATTTAATAAATAAAATTCTTATTTTAAGATGTTTAAGTACGAGTATGTGTATATGTGTTATATATTGTGAAATATGTGATTTGGTGTGAAGAGAATTTAAATGTTAATTTTAATATTTATTGATATGTTGTAAGCGAGCATGATATGTTATACATGTTGTAATCATAAAATGTTAAAGTCAATTTATGACTACACTGTTTTGGTTAAATAATGTTGATTGAGTAAGGAACTCAATCTTTATATTTGTTATGTGAATTAAAGCATGTATGCCATGTTACTTTAATTATTATGAGATTTATGTTGAGCATATTTATTATGTGATACGTGATGCATGAAAACTGTTAGAACTTGCTGAGTTGTCGAGCTCACTCTTGCAAATAACCATTTTTGCAGGTCAAGGATGCAAGGTAAAGATACGTGTTAAGTGATTTATAGAGATCAATGTTCAAGAATATTAGTTATGTTCAACTTTCAAATTATAGTTAATGTTTTGAATGAAATATGTCGCTGAGTTATAAGTATAGTTATCCAATGTAGATGGATATTGTTTTATTATGTAAGGCTTTGTATAGTCATTTTGTTGTAACAGTTCATGATATAGATTTGAATCGAAGAGATGTAATGTAAAGGTTGCGATTCAGGGCAATATAGAAAGAAAGTTTATAAAAGTTTTAAATATTCCGCATTTTTAGTGATTTTTAATATCGAATAATGATGTAACGAGAGATTAAAGTTGTATTGTTAACGATCGAGAAGGAGAATATTATTGTATGAATTTTGGGGTCGTTACAGTTGGTATCAGAGCTATAAGTTATACACCTTAGGTAAGAGTACCTTAGGCTATGACCTTAGAGAATGAGAAGTTAAGTTAAGTTACGTATAATGAAAAGGTGATTCTTTTCACATACGTAGAAGTATAGGATGAGTTTAGTCTTAGAAATGTTATAAGAAGAAGATTAGAATAACAGGGAATGAAACTCGAATAAAATATTGAGCAACAGGAATGGAATTAGAAATTCTTAAAGAACGAGAATTTATTAATAAACAAGAAGATTCAAAGAAGAATCTTGAAGAGATGTAGAGATAAAAACCAAGAGTTGCCTAACTCCAATGATCTAGATGACGAATAACGATGAATAGACGAAGTCTATAAGATTAAAAGAATAATAAAATCATGTTATGACATGATGATAGGTAAAGATAAGAAGTTTTAAAACAAAACGACAATAAGATAAGGAAGAATCATAAGGGAGAGGATTATAGAATAAGATCACGACGTGATATCTTTTAAAGTTGTAAAAGACAGATGGTCTGTAATGATTGTATAGTTATAGTTTGAGACTATAACTAGAATGTACTATGATATGGTACGAGATTAACTCACGAGGAGTTATAAATGATGAGATACAGGAAATCTGTATCGAGTATAGAGCAAGAAGTTAAGAAGAAGATAGAGTTAAGTGGGATTTCAACTGAGGACTCATGTGGTGACTGAGTTGTACAAATCTTTGTATGGGCAGAGTTTTGTGCTTACACTTGGCTTATCATATTGATAATCGTTGGAAAGTTGGTGTCGCGCTATCGATATATATATGACGAGAAGGTGATTCTTTTCTCATATTATATTTGATAGTTAGCGTCAATAGAGATTAGATTAGATGATATTAAGATTACATTGGATGATCTTAAGGTTAGGCGAGTTCTTAAAACTCATACTTATGGTTAGTTCATGACTTATAGTCGAATGTATATTTTGAACTCCTAAGCATATGGACAGTCTGTGATCAGTTCTTTGACTACGTATTGCTAGGACAAGTTCTTAAATTCATATTATTGTGGTAAGTTCGATGAACTATACTGGGTATAGAAAGGTTATAGAATAGAAAGCATTGATGTTGTTTAAGAAAGATAGAATGATTAAGTAATGATGGAGTAAAGATTTATATTGATGGAGAAAGTTTTTATATTCTAAATCTCCTAGCTTTGCTAGTTTCTCAAAATTTATTAACTTCGTGCTGATGTTGCACTTCTGTTTTCTTGAAAAACATTGGATCAATTATGGAACCAATGAATTTTTAAAATAGTGCTATTATTCACATGTCTATGCTAATTGCTTCAGCTGGACAAAATGATTTTAAATCTTCAAAATGTATTTCATATGCATCATTTGATATGGTGTAAAAACAATCCAGGAAGTTATCAATGCAGTTAAACCTAGTGTTGGATGTGATCGTATGATCGTCAGCCCACTATGGTATGATGTAGTATGACGACGTCATGTAATGACGAAATCCTCAACGTATCATTACTACGGTACGGTATCAGGATATTATGAAAAGATTTACTTATTATTTTACTTTCCTTAAAAAAAAGAAGATTTATTTACTTTTAGTTTCCTTAAACAAAAAAAATTATTTTATTGAGTTGGTTAAAAATATATATATATATATATATATATATATATATATTTCGATTGATGTCCGAATTGTTACTAGAAGTCTATGCTACTTGATTCAGCTAGACAAATATTGAACGATGTTTATGAAATTCAAGCGTTCTTGGTCAAATATGTCAAATCAAATTATTTTGGTGCGGATTCAGATGTTAAGAAGCTGAGGTGAACAACCCTATAAAAGGGGACATGTTATCGGAGACAATAGTTTCGAGTGTAACGCATATAGTCGTTACGATGTACTACGTTTATGCACGACGTAGGGGTATGATAGGCTGGCCACCTAGAGTATCGATGCGGTTTATAGTGTGAAGTACCGGGGGTGAAGCACTATTAAACCTAGAAAGAAGTTCAAGGTCTTGCGACCACTCAGCATTATTGGAATCTTTTAAATTCTTGAGTTATTTATATCGCTTCCCAATTATTGAGCAATTGTGGAAGATTTTTATTATTCTGAAGATGAATGTAGCGAGAAGGATAGCCCTTAGAAAGGAGTAGTTGTAGAATGCAAACAATCCAGTGAATAAGATTAACGTAAAATCTATTTTGATAGAATGATATATATAGATTGATAGACTTAAATTTCGAGGACGAAAATCTTAGAAGAAGGGGTGAATGTGATAACCCGAATAATTATAGATGATGAATTATGTAGTATATGAATTCTACTAGTAGAATATATAGTAATGATCCTTAGAAAAGAAATGAACGAGTTAAAGAAGATATTTAATATTTGATATATGATTATGTTTGATTGAAGGTTGTGTAATAAAACCTAATAGTTGTTGAAGAAATGAATGAAGTATATATATATATGTAAAACTTTTTGCTAAGTTAACGTGTTGAAGTTATTCAACGATAATTGTGAAAGAGATTTTGCGAAAACTGAGTAAGGGAGGTTTCGTTGATTCCGAGGACGGAATCTTTATAAGGAGGGAAGGATGTGACATCCCAGATTTTTAAGAATTAATAAATGAGAATTTAATAAATAAAATTCTTATTTTAAGATGTTTAAGTACGAGTACGTGTATATGTGTTATATATTGTGAAATATGTGATTTGGTGTGAAGAGAATTTGAATGTTAATTTTAATATTTATTGAAGTAAATAAATATTTTAATTGAATTATTTATTGAGATTATGTGATTAATATAGAGTAATATAATTAAGTGTATTATATTAATTAAATGATTATTTAATATTTAATTTAATTAATATGTAATAATTTTATGTTATAGTTCTAATTTAATTGAGATAATTAAATTAGATGTAGTGATGTGGTAAGTATTACATGAAGTTATAATTAGCAAGTAATTATAATGTGATAATTTGATGTGATTAATTGATGTTAAACTTTTAATTAATTAAATTAATGTTAAGATTTAATTAATTAAAAGATAACATTAAGAATGTGTGTTAAAGGATCTATTAAAAGAGTTAAAAGAGTTTTTAAAACCGTTTTCTCAAACAAGGCCTTAACTACTAATCCCAAACAAGGCCCTTACTTTTGTTGTAAACCTGTTTTACCCAAACAAGGCCTTAACTACTAAAAACCTTTTTTTAAAATTAATGTTGTTTTGCCAAACAAGCCTTAGGGCTTTTTAAATTCTAAATGTTGTAACCTATATTTTAATTATAATAATTGTATTTATTATAATTATTATAGAGTCATTATGTAATATAAGTTATATATCATATGTATATACAATATACATTAAGTTAAAAGAGTTAGTACGTTAGTTTTTCTAGAAGGCCTAAATCTAAGAGAAGAAGAGAGAATACAGAGAAGAAGAAGAAGAAGAAGAAGAAGAAGAAGAAGAAGAAGAAGAAGAAGGGAAACCTTGAGAAACCAAAAGAAAAGCTTTCATCATCTCCATCTTTTCTCCTATTTTAACCTAGAAAGGTATCATACTAACTCTTATACTCAATTAAGATGTTTTGTATTTAGTTTTTGTCAAATTAGGTTTTCATGAACTTGTATAATCATGAATCTTATATGTATATGTGGTATTCATATGTAATTGTATACCATGAAAGATTTTCAGAAATCAATTATTGTAAAAACAAGTTTTAAACTATGTCCTTCTATGTTTTCATGGTTTTAGAGTTCTCTTGTAAAGTCTTAGTGTGAAAGCTCTTGATTTTGATATATGTATGGGGTGTGTACATATATATATATATATATATATATATATATATATATGTATGTATATGTTTACATATGATTTTTATAGTTGTATAAGTGTTTTAATTCACAAAGATGGGATGAACATGGAGAAATCATGTTCATAGTGTTTTATCATGAAGTTATCTTGAAAATAGTTCTTAAATTATCAAAGGAATTGATGAAAACATGAAATTATATGTAATATGTGATATAACATGATTATATATGAGTTATATGGTTGTTTTAACAATTTAATTCATGAAATTTTGATAAACAAGAAGAACGGGGTTCATAGTGATTTTATGTGAACTAATTTCTAAAAAATTACTTTTGAAACTATCAAAATTGATGTTGATTATGAGTTATTGTTAAAATTGATTAAGTATTATGTTAGTATGTTAAGATAGAAGTGATTACAATTGGAATCACTTGAATTGGATGAAAAATGAATTCGTAGTAGCAATTTTCGTCAAGAACGCTTAAAATTGTGTTTTTCTTCGAATTCCATGAAATCTTGGTTGTCATTATGTGTTTATATGAAATTTTTATGTTATGAGCATGTTAATAAGCTTAAAATATTGTTTGTCACATATTTCATGTTTGTCATGTTGGAAAAATTCGAATTCGGTGTGACGGAATAAGCCAAATTGGCTTATTTCTCCACCAGTTCGCGAACTAGCCCCTCCACCAGCCCTTGGACCCGCCCCAGCGGGTGTTTGTGCCTTGGGGGACCTGCCCCAGTGGGTACCCTTGCTGTCCGGGGTAGTTTAGTTGTTGTAATGCAAAACTATTTTGACCTCCGGTAGTAAAATAGCCATAACTATTTCATACGAACACCGATTGAGAAGATTCAAGATGATCCGGAACGAGCACGAGTAGACCTACAACTTTTGTTTTTTAACGTTTTTGATTTGAGGTCGTTAGCAAGGGTCAAAATGGTTATCTTTGTGACTGATGCGTATTCGGAGACAATCAGAGGGCGTCGGACATGCACATACGCAAGTATAGTGCTGTCGACAATAATAGATGTTGTTCTAAGTTATAAAACATGAATGTTAGTAAATATAATGATGTTTAACTTGAAGTGTAATTTGATTGACGTAAGATGTAATTATAATTGATTAATTATGTGAGATGTAATATGATTATGTGAGGTGATTAAATTACGTGGTGATTAATTATTAACTTATTAGTTATTGAGGTATGAGTTAATCTTAATTGGTTAACTAACGATGAAGATTAGCTATGTAATAGTTATACATATGTTTTGACAGCTAGTGTCAAACGAGTGAATGGAAGAGAATTACGAAGTGTAAATCAGAAAGTGTAGATTAGAATTTACTTAGACGTTTGATAAGCGTTGCTAAGTGACTAATAATTGATGTTTATGGTGATACGTTATGTAGGATCATGAAGCAGGTGATACGTTATGTAGGATCATGAAGCAGATTATATTAAGAAGTTTTTTGGTATTTGGTAATCCACGAGCCAGACAAGTCTTTCGGTTCCTACTTGTCTACGTGAATTTGATGAACTGTTTTAAATTGCATGATATGTTATATATGTTGTAAGCGAGCATGATATGTTATACATGTTGTAATCATGAAATATTAAAGTCAATTTATGACTACACTATTTTGGTTAAATAATGTTGATTGAGTAAGGAACTCAATCTTTATATTTGTTATGTGAATTAAAGCATGTATGCCATGTTACTTTAATTATTATGAGATTTATGTTGAGCATATTTATTATGTGATACGTGATGCATGAAAACTGTTAGAACTTGCTGAGCTGTCGAGCTCACTCTTGCAAATAACCATTTTTGCAGGTTAAGGATGCAAGGTAAAGATACGTGTTAAGTGATTTATAGAGATCAATGTTCAAGAATATTAGTTATGTTCAATTTCAAATTATAGTTAATGTTTTGAATGAAATATGTCGCTGAGTTATAAGTATAGTTATCCAATGTAGATGGATATTGTTTTATTATGTAAAACTTTGTATAGTCATTTTGTTGTAATGATTCATAATATAGATTTGAATCGAAGAGATGTAATGTAAAGGTTGCGATTCAGGGCAATATAGAAAGAAAGTTCATAAAAGTTTTAAATATTCCGCATTTTTAGTGATTTTTAATATCGAATAATGATGTAATGAGAGATTAAAGTTGTATTGTTAACGATCGAGAAGGAGAATATTATTGTATAAATTTTGGGGTCGTTACAAAAGCCGTCAATCGAATCAACCCCGCCCACCAATGCCGGTAAACCCAAATCCGATCACCAATGTTGGAACTCCAGTCAAATCCGATCTCCAATATCAGTACTCATGTCAAATCCGATCACCAATATGGGTACTCCATTCAAATCCGATCTCTAATTGGACAGTCTATCAAGCTCCGATCTCAAATCAAACCGTCTATCCAGCTCCGATCTTAAATCAGACCGTCTATCCAGCTTCGATCTCCAATTGGACCATCTATCCAGCTCCGATCTCCAATCGAACCGTCTATCCAAATCCGATCTCCAATTGAACCATCTATCCAGGTCTGATCTCCAATCAAACCGTCTATCCAGCTCCGATCTCCAATCGGACAGTCTATCCAGCTTCGATCTCCAATCGAACCGTCTATCCATCTCTGATCTCCAATCGGATCGTCTATCCAAATCTGATCTCAAATCGGATCGCTTATCCAGCTTCGATCTCCAATCGGATAGTCTATCCATCTCTGATCTCTAATCAGACCGTCTATCTAGCTCTAATCTCCAATCGGACCGTCTATCCAGCTCCGATCTCCAATCGGACTATTAGTTCAAACCCCGATCTCAATATTGGGCCTTCAAGTCAGCCCCGGTATCAACCCGGGAGGTACAGGTCAACCTCGACATCAACCCAGGACATGTCGAGTCATCCCGGTCTCAGTCCGGGAAGTGCAGTTCAGCCCCAGAGATGACCCTGGGAAGCCAGATCCACCAAGGACCACCCCGGGAGGGACAAAATGGTTATTTCATCAACTCTAAATTGATTTGGTCAAACTCAAGCCGAATTGATGTCATCGAAGTCAGAATGAACCATAACGACGATCCCGAGTGCAAACGACGCAAGACAGCTCAACGGACAAACTGCGGAGAATCGAAGACCTGGTTATGAACCCTTCTTCTGGGACCCAAAAAATGTTTTATCCCATGTCATTGCAACACTCTCGGCAAGGGCTTTCTGAAAAGGTATCGCACGCCTCAAACGGACGCTCCAATCAAAAGTTAAAAAGTTTTGACTTCGACTGCGCGTTGTCCGGAGTGTATGTACTTCGAGACGATAGAACTCAGCACCGTGGGCCCCACCAGGGGAGCCACACCTCTACCTACGGTAGCAGCAGATAGAGTGGAGGCTCCCGGCCTATAAATAAAGGTGCCCCCCTTCATTTCAAAAAAATCAGAAACGCAGTGAAGCTCTGCCTGTTCGATTTTCTGACTTTTACACCTTTTCCAAACCCAAATATTTTTACTCTAACACGTAGATATACCCATATACTACCACATATCAGAAAATAACCGATAGATTTGGACGTATAAAGCCTACGATTTGGCAAAAAGCCCGTTTAGCAGCCTGTTGTAAGTATTTTCACGATCAGAAAGTGAATATTACTTCTTCGTACTTTTATACACTTGCACGTTAAGTTTCATTTTCTAACAATGCCCGGAACTTAGTTCTGTGGCCGTTTTCATCAAAATTTGGTATATTTTTGTACATAAACTGATTTTCTGACATTTCTACAACTCGGATTGACGATCCGTCAACTCCAGCAGCTTCAATGCACTAAACTCTGCATTTTGGCAACTTCGCCGAACTGGGTTATCTTCCCAGTCCAGGTTTGGCCATTTTTGTATATATATAACTGTATATATACTAACATTTCAATTCTGTCAAGCCCGGATGTCAAATCCAAGGTAGTTTATCGCTTATATATATACTTATATATGAGCGATTTTCACCATAACTGGGTTCTCTTCCCAGTATTGGTTGACTACATTTCTGTCAATATATATATATATAAATATATATATATATATATATATTTTTCAATTCCAATTCGGGCACTGGCGTGAAAACCCATCGCCTTTTATACTGTTTTTGCACACTTCACTATACTGGGTGATCTCCCCAATCACTGGTTGACTACTTTTCTGCAATTTATATTCCAATCTGGCCTGGTCCATTTCGTGGCCTTTATACTATTTTTGCACACTTCACCATTACTGGGTTATCTTCCCAGTCCCTGGTTGACTACTTTTCTGTATATTTACATTCCAGTTCGGCCTGGATCATTTTGTGGCCTTTTTACTGCTTTTATATATATTTATGCATATATAAGCAGCCTTCACCATCACTAGTCCTCTTCCCAGTCTTGGTTGACTACGTTTATGTCAATATATATATATATATATATATATATATATATATATTTCAATTTCAGTCAGGGAACCGGCGTAAAAACTCATCGCTCTTTTACAGCTTTTATATATATTTGTATATATATATATATATATTGCTTTACTAGCTTTCTATTCAATTGCTGCTTTAAATATTCATCTTATATGAATTGGCACTGACATATCTACAGGCGAACTAGATTTATTTAAATCTCGCCAATCCTAGTTTTCAAACTGTTCAAAACCTCTAGACTGAACCGGAAAGCTAGAATGGCTGAGATTTCCTTAAATCTAGCTTTTTTCTAGATTCAGCTTCAAAAGCAACCTCGCGTCCATTAGATCACTATCTACTGAGAACGAGATGCTTCGGCCATGCAGACCAGAATTTACTGAATGAATCCTTGGTTCTGGCAATATTGGGATATTTATCTGTTTTTGTACAAATTCGAACTGTGCAGGTTTTGGATACTCATATGTGAGCCGAGGAATCATGGGATTCACGATCAAAATGATCAAAATCAGATTCCCATGATGGACAAACTCAGATTTACAAATATACCCTGCCAGTTTTTCTGCAAAAAAAATGTACATGTAAACAGACCTTAAAATAGTTATCCGGGTTTAAGGTCTCAATAATGAAAAAATGTTGATTGTCGTGTCAGCGTCCCTCCGATGATTTTCATACCCATGAGGAGACCGACACTTGTATATTCTGTGGTTGAGGATGCTTCGCAGCCCGACAAATCACCATTCACATGCAGCCTTAAAGCTATAAAGATAAAATTGGAAGTATCAACAAGCTTCAATTCCTATGGCAGCGTAAGGGTTTGATAAGCCAGCTTTCAAAACATCATTTTCAAATCAATCAAAAGAAAAGCTTTTTAAAGAAAATTAAATTAAATGCTTTTGCAAATCAAATCAAAGACTGATTTTCAAATCAAATCAAACCCTTCGTATATAGGTTCAATGAAGCAAAGCACTATTTTCAATCAATCAAATCAATAGGCCCAATTTTCAAATAGCATTCACTCACGCATTCCAATTTTTAAAGGGAAATATTGAAAAGATGCAGTACCGTGTTTACACGGGAGTCGTGGGGTGCCTAACACCTTCCCCACACTTAACCAAGCCCCCGAGCTCAAAACTTTGTTTTTAAAGATCAAGTTTCGACAGTGTCCAGCAATTGGGCCTCTTTTAAACAAAACTCGGTTGAGTTGGTACAACCATTTTAAATCTACCAACTGGCGACTTTGTAAAATGTTCATATCGTCGACATGATACATGTTGGCCTTTCTCCTAAAAAACCCTTCAAAACCTTTTTCCTAAATAAAAAGAGTGAGAGAACTTAGGAAAAGAGATTAAAAGATCCGGGTTGTGACCCGACCCGCGAATTTTTTAAAACCGACGTCGACAGCGGACTTAGGCCCGATGAATTTGATGGTGAAATGGGACACCAAATCAATGAACAAGGTTGGGACACTTTCACCGATCAGCCAGAAGCGGCAGTGGTAGATGTTGTCAAGCAATTTTATGCAAATATAGAAGATAAGGCACCGTTTTCCACTTTTGTGAGGGGCAAGATGGTATCATTGATGAGAATAAAATATGTTATATTTTATTCCCTTAATACTTAATCTTTTATATCTCTTTTGTACCTAAGTATATTCATTTATCTTATATTTGTTATTTTAGGTGCAATTGATCCAAGGAGGCAAAATGGGCTCAAAAGGAACAAACAAGGCCATGATTTATAACAGCCACTTCAGTTAGGAAATTAAAGAGAAGCCCACGAATTTATTATGCAAAGAAGCCCATGAAATTGATTACTATATCTAGCAGCAGGCCACGAATTGGCTGCAGCTTGTTGAGGAATTAACGCAAAGTGGGCCACGCACATGTGGGTTAAGGAGCAGCTTGGATGACCATGACCCCACGAATTGGTTCAGCCAATCAAGAGCAGCCCACGGTTTGGTCCAGCAAAATAAACAAGTTGAAGCTTCATGCAATTCAAGTGGGCTATGAAATAAGCAAACAATTAAAGGATTGGCCCAGCAGCACTTCTCTTATTCCTATTGGGATTTAATGATATTAAACTCAAGGATTGTTACTCTAAGAAGGGCCACGTTGTCATCATCAAACAAAAAGGAATTCCAAAATTAGTAGATTAGTCCAGCACATGCACGGTTGGGTTAATAAATCCTAGCAGGTCTCGGTTTCTAATGCAAGTCTTTAAAGGAATTACACTACATTAGTGGGCCCACGTGACATATAGCTAGAAAAAGGCAAGGTCCAAGCACCTCACGTGGAGACCAAGTAGCCCATTAATCTTAGTGGGTCACGAAATTGATAGTTTCAATTGGGAAAAAAAAAGCAACGAGCAACTTTACGAAATAGGGAAATAAGGGGATGCGGGTCAGCTGTCGGATTCCTTTTGCGAAACGGATTCGGATGCAAGTGAAGGGAAGATTATGGCTGCAATCTTAATATTATAAAAGGGGATCCAATTCCTTGTATTTTCATCTTCTTATTTTTCTTTCATATTAGATTTAGGTTTATTTGGAGGCATGAACTAATTCTTTCAATTCAGTTCGGAAGGGATGTTGAACCTTATTCATAATTCATGGTTTGATCAAGTTTATTTTATTTAGTTCTTCTTACATGAGATTTATTCTGATTATCTACTTTAATTTCTTGTATGCTATTCAATTTACTAACGTGATTCTGCAGGATTAAATTAGTGAATTGGTGTCATATGCTAGATCAAGGAATAGTATTACGTGTAATTGATATTATTCTTAATCACAAGTAGCAATTAGTAATACCTGATTGTGGACAAGCTTTTGAGTATTGCTATGATTATTAGAAGACAAGTTAAACAATCCGAGCTTATGTGTTTGTTGCTTGGAATAGTCTAATTCCCTAGTTCTTAATGCTGCTTTTATATTAAATTTAGAGAGCTTGTTCTAGGTTATATAATAGTTAGAATCTTGTGAAGAGCTTGTTTCATTGAGTGACAATCTAAGGGGAATTTCGGGTCGCAGAGCTTATTGTTACCTAGGGCTATTAGTTTCATTGAAGGGTAAATAATGTTACACTTGATTAATCCATAATTGTGAAAAGGTGATACTGAACTGAAGAACTGAAGCTTTTTATTCATTGTTAATTCTTATTACTTTATTCTTGATAATTTAGTTTAATCAATTCAAAACCCCCTTTTCATTAGAAATCATAGGATAAATATAAAATAAATCACTCTCTGTGGGATCGATCCTTGCTTACTACTGTGCTAATTGTTTAAATTCGTGAAGTGAAAGTAAGGTTAATTTAGGAGTGTAAATGACAGCTCTCAAATTTTGGCGCCGTTGCCGGGGAGTGTTATTTGTTTTTGTTTATTCTTTGCTTTCGTTTATTTTTATTATTTTCTTTTTCTTTTTCTTTTTATTTTTCTTTTTGTTTTCTGACTCAATCCTCTCACTCTATTAACTTAAATTTTGATCAAGAGATAGAGAAAATTGCAGATACAAAAGAAGCTCTTGTTCCAACACTTGAATAGGAAAAGATGGAGGTGCCAAGAATTAAGCAACAAATTTCTGAATTAACTGCTATAGTTCGACCAATGGCTGCAAGAAATATGCAAGGTTTTCAGCAAGTTCAACCTCAGTACCACACAGAAAATCAAGAAGTACCTGTCAAATCTGGGACATCTATGGAGGATATGTTCAAGGCATTCATGAGCCGAACACTACAGTTCATGAGTCAAACACAGCAGTTCCAGCAGGAGACAAGAACTTCTGTTCAAGATCTAAGGGATCAAGTTGGTCATCTTGCAACCATAATAGGGAGGCTGGAATCTCAAGGCTTCGGGGAGTTACCTCCTCCGTTTGTTGAGAACTTCAGTACAATGGGATTTGACGAAGAGGAGCAGAAGGATTCAGTGCTTACTCCAGGAACGGATTGTAATATGGAATTTGACGAAGACAATGAACAAAAGGAAGAGGAGAATAATTTGATAAATTCTGTAGATCTCGACAAGAAAGACGTGGATTCATCTCCATCAATACAACTAACAGAAACAAGGAGTGCTACACACCATCGTACCTTTACCATGGAAGTGGACAATACAAAGTTCCAGTTCAACGCAGATGAGGCTAAAAGGTATCTTGGTAATATTAAATCTATTTTTGTTATTGATGTTGTGGATTATTCAGTGCAGGAATCTTTTGATCAAATACAATTATACAAGGAGGATTTAGTGGATGGAAAGAAGCAGGATCATGAAGTATACAATGTTCCTCAATTAAGGATGAAACTGTTACCAGTCCACTTAAAGTTCACAAGTCCAATTACATAGAACGAGATGAAAGATGTCAAGCCAATGACGGTAAACAAAGGCGCTGCATGGGAGGCAACCCATAGGGGAGTATCTCTTTACTTTTCTTTGCATTTTAGTTTACATTGGGGACAATGTAAGTTTTAAGTATGGGGGAAGGATTTAGGATACTTATTATTATTATTATTATTATTTAGGATATTTTCCAAATTTTTATTTTTTATTTTACTTGAATTTTGTGGGTATATTCACTGCAAACCCTCACGAGACAAAACTCTTCCACTTGGGGTAACCTTGGGGTTTAAAGGCTTGTTGCACACACTAAGTGCAATCGTGTTTCCTACGAAAATGGAGTAGTGTTAGGATGTCTTACTTTAATTTTGATTTTGATTTTTGACCAATGATAAAATTTTGATTTCTTTGTGATAACTTCTGGGAGGACTGATAGACAGTGGGTAATCTAAATTTGATTTTCTTTGTTGATCACTACTTTGTTTGAGACCCTTAATTATTAAGCACATATCCATTTGTTCGACCTAGTTTTGACTTGGAAGAAATTTATTTGATTGAATGTCTAGGGAAGAAACTTTGAACTCTATCATTTATTTGATCACCACTTGAAGTTGATATGAGGTATTGTTTAAGAAAAGGAAAATGATTTAGGCAAAAGTTTGCAAGATTGAAAGAAAGAACGAAAAAAATTAAAAGATAAAAGAAATGATTCATGTGGTGAGCTGAGATGGAGCGTAAAACGCACTCACTCATAAACACGTGACATGTGAGATGGAGCGTAAAACGCACTCACTGGTAAGATGGAGCATAAAATGCACTTACAAAAGAAAAGAAAAGAAAAGAAAAAGTAAGACAGAAAGAAAAGTCTTTTGATCCTTTAATGTTATCTGCTGATGTTAACTGAGATTTGTGGGAAAACAAGTGGTTGAGTTTATCTTTCTCCATTAAGGCTTCGATTTCATAAATTTTTCTATAGTCTTATTGGTTTAATACAGGTGGATTCATACACGCACAAGGGATTGAAAGTAAAGTGAGATTGATGAAAAAAAAATTGAGTTTCAGATGATACATTGTTTTGAAGTTTCTCAGAGTTATTCTTTTGAATCTATGAGATCAATGTTGAAGTTCATATTAACTCGTGGCTCAAGTTTGTCAGATTTGTTTGGTTTAATTTTTTTTATAGTTTATTTTTATTTTACCTGAGGACGAGCAAAAGATAAGTGTGGGGGAATTTGATGAGAATAAAATATGTTATATTTTATTCCTTAATACTTAATCTTTTATATCTCTTTTGTACCTAAGTATATTCATTTATCTTATATTTGTTATTTTAGGTGCAATTGATCCAAGGAGGCAAAATGGGCTCAAAAGGAACAAACAAGGCCATGATTTATAACAGCCACTTCGGTTAGGAAATTAAAGAGAAGCCCACGAATTTATTATGCAAAGAAGCCCATGAAATTGATTACTATATCTAGCAGCAGGCCACGAATTGGCTGCAGCTTGTTGAGGAATTATCGTAAAGTGGGCCATGCACATGTGGGTTAAGGAGCAGCTTGGATGACCATGACCCCACGAATTGGTTCAGCCAATCAAGAGCAGCCCACGGTTTGGTCCAGCAAAATAAACAAGTTGAAGCTTCATGCAATTCAAGTGGGCTATGAAATAAGCAAACAATTAAAGGATTGGCCCAGCAGCACTTCTCTTATTCCTATTGGGATTTAATGATATTAAACTCAAGGATTGTTACTCTAAGAAGGGCCACGTTGTCATCATCAAGCAAAAAGGAATTCCAAAATTAGTAGATTAGTCCAGCACATGCACGGTTGGGTTAATAAATCCTAGCAGGTCTCGGTTTCTAATGCAAGTCTTTAAAGGAATTACACTACATTAGTGGGCCCACGTGACATATAGCTAGAAAAAGGCAAGGTCCAAGCACCTCACGTGGAGACCAAGTAGCCCATTAATCTTAGTAGGTCACGAAATTGATAGTTTCAATTGGGAAAAAAAAAAAGCAAGGAGCAACTTTACGAAATAGGGAAATAAGGGGATGCAGGTCAGCTGTCGGATTCCTTTTGCGAAACGGATTTGGATGCAAGTGAAGGGAAGATTATGGCTGCAATCTTAATATTATAAAAGGGGATCCAATTCCTTGTATTTTCATCTTCTTATTTTTCTTTCATATTAGATTTAGGTTTATTTGGAGGCATGAACTAATTCTTTCAATTCAGTTCGGAAGGGATGTTGAACCTTATTCATAATTCATGGTTTGATCAAGTTTATTTTATTTAGTTCTTCTTACATGAGATTTATTCTGATTATCTACTTTAATTTCTTGTATGCTATTCAATTTACTAACGTGATTCTGCAGGATTAAATTAGTGAATTGGTGTCATATGCTAGATCAAGGAATTGTATTACGTGTAATTGATATTATTCTTAATCACAAGTAGCAATTAGTAATACCTGATTGTGGACAAGCTTTTGAGTATTGCTATGATTATTAGAAGACAAGTTAAACAATCCGAGCTTATGTGTTTGTTGCTTGGAATAGTCTAATTCCCTAGTTCTTAATGCTGCTTTTATATTAAATCTAGAGAGCTTGTTCTAGGTTATATAATGGTTAGAATCTTGTGAAGAGCTTGTTTCATTGAGTGACAATCTAAGGGGAATTTCGGGTCGCAGAGCTTATTGTTACCTAGGGCTATTAGTTTCATTGAAGGGTAAATAATGTTACACTTGATTAATCCATAATTGTGAAAAGGTGATACTGAACTGAAGAACTGAAGCTTTTTATTCATTGTTAATTCTTATTACTTTATTCTTGATAATTTAGTTTAATCAATTCAAAACCCCCTTTTCATTAGAAATCATAGGATAAATATAAAATAAATCACTCTCTGTGGGATCGATCCTTGCTTACTACTGTGCTAATTGTTTAAATTCATGAAGTGAAAGTAAGGTTAATTTAGGAGTGTAAACGACAGCTCCCAATCATTCAGCATCGAAGCAATAAATGATTATTATAACTTACGGGCCCCTGCAGTTTGTTAATACACAGCTTACAGAGACAGTGGGCCAAATTATGACAAGATTTTAACAGAAATTTGCAATCCAGACACTGTGTGGTTAAAGGGCAAAAAGGGGGGCACCTTGTTTCTAAGCAAAGATTTGAGCCGCTATGGCAAGATTTGGTACGCCTTCTTATGTGCCAAGCTTCTCCCGTCTCAACACATGAGCGAAGTGACAAAATAAAAAGTCTCTTTGTTGTATACAATTCTCAAGGACCTCGCGATCAATATAGGGACAATTATAAACTTTTCCATCCGTCGATGCTTGAGAGGTCCTGTACCAGGAAGATTGCCACATCCATCCCTCATTTGTGGGTTATGTTAGGTGGGCAGTCGAGGAGCCGGTGCAGCAACCACTTCAACTATTGGATAGTAAGTTAATTGCAAGGTATACAGTTTGGAAAGGGGGAGAGTCACATCCAAGGGTACTCAGATTCATATTTCCTTCGAATTCTGGGGCTGAAGAGGATGACAAAGAAGATGAGGATTTTGGTGAAGATGACAATCAAGAGCACGATCAAGTTGCTACATTTGATTCAACGGGGGGGGGGGGGAGTTCAATTCAGTAAGCAATTCTGGAATATGCAGCAGCATTTAGATACCAGATACAGGCTTGTGGATAAAAGGTCCAATAGGTTAGCTGAAAGATAAGCCCACATATTCACCACGTAAAATAGCTTCAATGCCACATTAGCTGATGCGTTAGCCCGACTTAATCCAAATGCTGAGCCTTTCCAGTTTCCTGCTCCTCAGTAACTACCTGCCTACCCTCCTTTTGATTTGGACGTTGAGGTGGTTAAGCCTGACGCTTAGCCATTCAGAGAAGTCCTCTGTACTTTAAATTTCTGTATCTTTCACAGTGAGGACATTGTTTATTGTAAGTCTGCATTGCATCGTTAGTTTCATTGCATTTAGTTTATATGGCATTTACATAGTAGTAGTGCATAGTAGTTAATTCAGTTTTTGTATTTATAATATATATATATATATATATATATATATATAAAATAGAAAATCACAAAAATATTTATTTTTATAGCTTAGTTATTGTTATTAAATCTGTTGCATATAGTTTATTCTTATTGCATGTTTCTAGTTTGTCAGTTAGTATGAAGTTAATTTGGCCTATGATGAGACTGGAATTGCATAGACATTGAGTGGTATTGATGACTAAGGCATAGATGTAATTTCATAGCATGATGTAAATCCTTGCCTGTTTGAAACTAATGTAATCAGAGAGCACAGTATGATGACCATGTTGACTGAATGGGTTAAAATATTCACAAAATTGTCTTCTTGAGGGAAATTTGGATTTTAATAAAGGAAATTCAATGAACTGGTAGTAAAAGCTAGGATTAAGTAAAGACCTAAGTTTGGGGGAAGATATGGGATGTATATGTAAAAAAAATAATAAAAAATATATGAATAAACACCTTGACTAGTTTAGTTCTGTGGCCTTTGTTACTCGAGTAAGTACGCTCTAGGGGATGTCTTTACACCCAGCGCCCTAAAGCCAATTAGTTTGAGAGTCGTTGGTCGAATGCTTTTTAAATGGGTAGCATTGAAAAGCCTAAAAGGACTTGACATTGCACAGTCATGTGTAAAGTAGAAATACGAAAAAAAGAGCAAAATGCCCTGTAATTGAATAAAGGTAGAAATAAATCCCGTATTAACTTCTAACTTGGTAATTGCATAGTTTTAGCCGGAGTTTAGCTTGTTTACACAATTGTTTAAGTTAAAACTATGATCTTTCCTCTAAGAAGCATATTATGCAATATATTTGAACTGCAGTCGGTTTCCATGGTTGTTGAGCGCACACACACACTGCATCAGTGATAACAAGTGTTGATTTATAGATTGATAAGGGATTGTTGATGTGTCTAGGTTGGATTTACTGTTCATAGATATTGTTGATTTCTCTGAGGCAACCCTGTTGAACTGTATACCGATTGACAGCTGGATTCGTAGGCATGTAGTTAGTCTGCATTTACATTTATGTTTTGCTTGAGGACAAGCAAAGTCTCAAGTTTGGGTGTATTTGATGAGTGTGTTTTATACCTACGAATCATTTACCTTTTGAGGTTGATTTGATGCTACTTTGAGTAATTTTAGGAGCATTTTATATGTTTTTATGTTTGTGTGTGCAGGAACAAGTTGGAGGACAAAAATAGGAAAAGCGGAGCTTACAAGGACAACTTTGCAGTTTTAGGCCAGACACCCGCCGGGGCGGGCTTCCACAGCTCAAAACACCCATCGAGGCGGGGATCACATTCTCATATGGCATTGTACAACCGCCAGGGCAAGCCTATCCAAGGCAAAAACACCCGTCGGGGCGGGGGTGCAGGCAGGAAACTTAAAGAAGCCGTAATCGAGAAGGACTCTGAAAGGCTGTGATTGATTGATTTGTAGTGCGATTAGGAGACTATAAGAGAGGAATCAAAGGGCAAAGAAGAGATTATTCAGACACATTAGAAAAGCCCTAATTTTGATCACGTTGTGGAGAATTGAAGCAAGTAATCTAGCACGAGGGATTCAAAGCAAAAGGTGAGAAGAGCATAGGATTATACTACAATTTCTATTCTCTTACTTCGCCTTTAGTCTTGTATTAAGAATGTTATTCTATTTGTGGATTTTGGTGTCTTATTCGATGATGTTGAACTAATTTACTATTTATGTCTACAATAGATCTTTTTGTGTAACGAAGATTGGCATACTTCAGTATTAATTCATTGAGACTATTTTCAGGGTTGTCTATTATGATTTGTGTTTAATTATTTAATTTCCTGATCAACAATTACTTTGATAATCTATATGAACTCGAGAGACGGAGTATAGGTTTATATCTAATCATAGTAGCGTGTGATTGTGATTTCTGCATGTGATTGGGATTCATAATATGTGCCTAGGATAGAGATATACCTATGCATCGCACGTAATCTAATGAAGAACTTGTGCTTAACCCCTCTTTAATTGTAATCGACATAGAGATATAGTGGATTAGTTAATTAGGGTGTTCATCTTAATTCTATCATCTGTGAATTTAAGTTGATATGGGTATAATGCATTGAGAGATGGTTATATTTACTTTAGTGTTCTTGATTAACAATCTGGAATAGTTAACGTGATTTAACAGAAAGTGTGTCGATCCAAGTGAAACATTAAGTGAAGTTGTAGGCTTAAATCTTCAATATTTGATTAAATCTTGTGGTAGTTAAGTGGTTTTTAAATAATTTAGTAGTTTTCATTAATTTCACAACTTGATTATTTGTTTAATAAAATTGAGATAATATAAAATTGGTAGTTGTTAGAATAAATTTCAGTCATTTTCTCTGTGGGAACGATACTCTACTCATCATTTTATTACTTGTTGACCATATATACTCTTGCGTGTTGTGCGTAACTAGATTTTACCCAACACTTTGATAATTCATATAGCACACTGTAAAACATATTTGTGCCAATAATAATTAATTTTCTAACCGCAATGATGTCAATTAACATTTGTGTAAGTTTTGAAGAATGCTCCATTTCTTTCAACCCGATCTCCTCGATCCCCTCAACGAGAGCCTTGTGAGCAAAGGTTTCTGAGGAAGGCGCTAAATCCCCATGGTTGTTCGCAACGACCAGAAGAGGCTGTGCTTGCTCTCATCCTACAATCTCTGCTTCCAGAAAAATTCATTTGCTCCTATACATATATGCTATTATATATTTAATACATGTAATTATATGATTGAATAAATAAACTAGGAAGAGAGGGTTTTGGGTTTTTCTAGGGTTTTGAAATAAATTGAAGAAAACTAGATTAGCTCTCCTTTCTATCCGAATTATTAGATATTTTCACTCACTTTGACGGATCTATCATGTACTCCATATATCAATGCATATTATCATATTTATTTGAAAAATAGACATAGATGGAGGCTTATCTTTTGAATGCAAGTTTTCCAAAGCTGAAGCTATGAATAAAGGCTAAAACTAGGGGAAATCATACTATTATTGAGTTTATACATGTTCAAGGCAGATAAACCACGTGAATTGAATAACAGTGCTTCATATTGGAACGTAAGATAAGTAAGTTGTGATAATACGATTCAGGTATTGGAGATGAATGATATGGGCGGGCCTGGCATGGGTTTGCATATTACTCCTTAAATAATAATGTTATTCTTCTTTTCAAAGTGAATAAGCATATAGGTATCACGTGGGTATTATTATTACTTTGAATAATGGAAATCAAGTATGTAAGTGATGTAACAGTGAACTTTTATAAGCATATTACTACATGAATTTCGTCATATATAAGAATGACATGATGTTGCAAATAAGAAATCCTCCAAGCCAAGTACTTTCTTTATGAAATTTATATTACAAGTAAAGTAGTAGCAATAATTATATCGATTTTGTAATTTAATAACAAATTTAACGTAAACATGTTGCATGTATAGTTTATAAAAGAAAACCACTTAGCTTTTATGTGTAGGATTTCCTTGATGAATCGGTGATTTTAACTGAATACTAGAAAAAGCCCTCCTTCTAGCGTCAATGTTAACGTCAAGATTCGTCCACGCGCCTCAATCACCAAAAACGCGTCAAGTCCTGCACATAAATGAAATCACAAGCAAAGCTTGACGGCTTGGGCCGCCAGGGGATAGCTCCGGTGTGAAAATAAGTACAGACTGAACAAGGTTTAACAATGGAGCCTTAATTTTATAGTGTTATAGTGTTGTAAATAAAGTGATACCTGATATTTAGGGTGTAGCCTTGTATTTATAGTGATCACACCACCTTCTCCAAATCCTTCCCTGTATAGAATTCCACATTAGGTAGGTACCTTAATGGGATTGAACCCAATCTCTTTAAAGAAAGGAAATTAGATTATATTCTGACACTTTCCTTAGGAGTTGGAAATTAAATGTTATTAGGAATCATAGATTCCTTGAAATACTCTACTGCCAAACCAGATTCCTACGTAGGGTAAATACCTCCGCGTAGACTTTGGCCCACGATATAATTTGGGCCCTAATAATCAATTTTATTTGTACTTCTTATTAGTTAAATTTGTGATTTTATTTATTAGTTTTTATTTTGTCTCAGTTTGGTGCTTTTCAATTGTACACAATCCAAGACGCTTTAGATTCCTTTAGTAATATAATGAGTTTTTGTTGGTTTGCTAATAATAAGAAAAGATTTAATATCACAACCCCCTTGAAATTTTATTTGCCCTCATAATTACCTTAGAAATGAAAAAAAATAGTTTATGACTAATCTTAGAATAAAAATCGTGTCAAACGAACATGGTCCTATGGTTTTGATAAACCTTTTCAAAAATAAAAACTCTTCGTCGACATGAAAATTGGACAAAAAAATTAGATCCGAGTGTATTTAAATTTCACTTATTTGTATTTTTACTCTTGATTTTTCTGTCCAATTTTCATATTCACATAGAAGAGCTCTTTCAAAAAAAAATTCATACTCAACCCCCGCCCCCCTATAATACCCGGTTAAAATTAAAAAATAAAAAAATAAAAAGATAGTAATAATAATATAATTAGATAATAGAAGTGTAATCATAATTATTTATGCATATTTAAAACCTATAAGAATAAGATAAGTCAATTAAATTGTAACAATCTTTTTAAATTTTAAAAGGATTCTTTTACTTGGTAACCTACTTTTCAAAGGAATTGAATATATTTAAATAACTAGAGAAAGAGAATAACATAAAAACTATTTGGCTTTGAAGTACTGCATAATAGAAAAGAAGAAAGCTCAAATAGGATTTTTTTCGGCTAATATTTTCGTATTTCGCAATATCGAGGTAAGTGACTTTCCAAACTATTTAGTGTTTTTAAATTATCGTTTATTTTTATGTATACGTTAGTAAGTACTCGGATGCCTAAATGCATGGTTTCAAAATTCGTTATGTTTTATTTAAGACTTTAATAAAAATTAAAATGTTATGTTCTTCTATTTAAACTTCGGATGAAGTATTTATTTTTGAACTGTGAAATGAGATTATATGATTTTGAACTGTGGAAAAGTATAATATCGATAATATTGAGAAAATTTTTTGAAATCCTCAGTCTGATTATGTAAAGAACCCGTTATTGATTACATTTAGTTTCGGAGCTAATATAAGACCTACTAAAGCGCACACCTTTTAGATGTCATTCGTGGAGCATGCATATTAGGTTCCTTAGTAGGGTGTGTGATTATTGACGTTGTCAAACTGTTACAAGGCTATATTGTTACCTTAGTCGCTAAGGTTGTGGATTAAAAGATAGATTATATACATTGAAATCATTTTTGAATTGTTTTAGTTTTAAAAGTGTGAAACCTCCAAATTCGGGTACTTCATTTCCACAGGATTTGGTGTTCACTATCTAAACAAAACATAACTAACTGCCCAAAAATAAGGAATAAAAAATAAATTACAACCTTAACAATAAAAATCTTCCTTATAAAAGGATTACAACCTTGTCAAAACGTTCCCAAGTTTCTAACCTTAAACATCGTCATAAAGTGCGAAAATAAATCATCACATAAATAAATTAAGTCTTATACAAAACCATATAATCAAATTAAACAAGTCTTCACTTGTTCATCTTGCCCTTGCCTTTGCTGGTTGACGGCTCGTCAACTTTCTCAATTTTGGCTGCAATGGTTATATATACAAGAGCGAGCAAACAAAAGCTCACTTGAATAATAATCAATAAAGGTAACGTAACACTGTTACTGAATAAGTTCAATCAAATTGAATAACATTTTCTATCATAAATAATGAAGAATTGAAAATAAGATTTAGAATTCATCTGAGGGTCACAAGATCTTGAACTATGTCCCAGGTTGTAAGAATTTCTACTTAGACATTTAACAGTTGTTAGACTATATGGACTCTAACTCGTACTTAGGGGGATCAGCCCTTCATACCATGTATTGTACACAAACATCTTAACGCTTTCACATGGTAATCCCATATTAATAGGGCTGTTCATCTCAGCTTTAATTAACGAGTCCGCTCCAAAGAAAGTTTGGTTTGGATAAGCTCAAAGAGTAATTTAGAGTTCAACTATCATCAACTAAGGAGTAGCTGAATTAAACTTACAATAATTTAAGAGTTCGATAACAAAAGAATTATGAAATAACTATGAGTCACAACAGTAGACATCATATATAACAGTCATGCTTTAGAAGTAAACTTAAAGCATTTGAAAGATACGATAAAACCTTGCTTGAACAATTAAGTCAAGGTTACATTCTTTTCAATAATGAAACTCAATAAGATACTTGTCCAATATGGAATAAAAGAACTTGCTCAATTGTAAACTAGAAATGATAGAATAACTTGCTCAATTTAAAGAGTATAGTTAGAAAACTTGCTCAAATAAAAAGTAAGGATTAGGAAACTTGCCTCGTGCGTAAGTTAGCAAATAATAACTCGTTCCACAATAATCCTACGTACACGTTATTAACAAATAGTAACACGAATTAGTTACCATATAGTTCACATTATTAGTTAACCCATCTAAGTTAACACACAACTCTTAGTCATTAGGTTCAATCATTAGTTAGTTCATAAAATGATCAAACCATACATCAAACTTAAACTTATTAATAATCAATCAAATTATAATTTAAAATCATACATTTCATATTAAAAATATGATTTCATACTGTCCAATTAACATATATTTTTATTAATATGCTTTTATAATTATTAAATAAACATTCTCAAAGAATTGTACATTTAAATAAAAAAATTGGCTAAACTGCATAGGTGGCGTTGCAGCGCCACATAATGAACTGTAGCCGGTGCTGCAGCGCCGTGCCACATCATCAGGGATTTGCAGAATCGGAGCTGGCGCTGCAGCACTGCAACGCTGCAGTTAACATACATAACTGGCGCTGCGGCGCCGTGCCATGTCACCTGATGCTGCTGTGGCGCTACAGCGCCCTGTTTACTCACAGGACTGGCGCTGCGGCGCCATGTCACAATGGGACGTAGACAGCCTCGCGAACTGTGCAGGAAAAAGCCAATTTGGCTTATTTCCTCTGATCAAACTTAAATTTCAACTCACATAATTCATATAAAACTCTATAGAATCGTAACTTTATACCTTTAACATGTTTTAACATATATAAACATCACAACACTCAATTAAAAACCTTTAATTTCATGATTTTGAAGAAAACTCCACTGTTAAGTGTTCTTGACAAAAGCAAACACTGTGGCTTTGTTTTTAAACCAAATCACTTAATTCAAATCATATTATTTTTGTTTTTTAACATATTATCATAATCTACAATCAATTTTCATAACATAGCATGAATTAGATATTAATTTTAATATCGAAGAAGCCATTTCTCAAAATATTTCACTGTAAATTGCTATGAACATGATTTCTTCATGTTCATCATATTTACATGAATTAAACAACTTAAACTCAAATACAAATCAAATATAAACAGTTTATAAACACAAATTACATATATAAACTATATTTACATGATTATCATGAAAACTTCAATCACAGAGAAGTAAAAACTTATCTTTATATGAAAACAATGGAAGAATATAATTAGTACTTTCTTAGAGTTAGGTTATTACCTTGATTCCTTGTTAGCTTTACAAGAAGATGATAATGATGGATTCTTATTTTTACAGAGAAATCTTCTTCTTTTTTTTCTCTCTTTTCTCTCTAACCTTCTCTATTCTTTCTAACTCTGTTCTTTCTATCTTAACGTATTATAAAAAACTGATATAGATATAATATGTATACACTACTAGAAAAACAAGGATACGTGACAGAATTTTGTGACAGTTTTTAAAAATAATCACAAAAGATAGTAATTTGTGATGGACTTTTTAAGCAATCACAAAATAATAATATATATGATGGCTCTTAGTGATGACTAATTTTGCCATCACTGTATTATAATTGTGATGGTCATGTCAATCACCAATTTTTTCACGTAAAATAAATTTTCTTTTTGGTGACGCACTAAGACATCACTTATAGATATACCCTTTTCGTGATTGCATTTAAGCTATCACTAATATTTTAATGTAAAAAATAATTAAAATAATATTTTATGACGGCCATGACAATCATTGAAAAAGGTAGATTTTTGTGACGACTTTTATTTGCAATTACAAAAAGAAGCTATTTTGTGATGGGTTTTTCAAGTCATCATAAAACAATAAAATATATGATGGCTTTCAGTGATGACTAATTTTACCATCATTATAACGTATTTGTGACTGTCATTGCTATCACCAAATCTTATGTGGAAGTAATTTTATTTAGTAAGTCAGAGTTCATATGTTTCCTTTTATATTTTGTTTTAAAATTATAATCATGATCTGAGCTTTGGTGTAGTGGTAATACTCGTTATTTAGTTTGCAAATGGGGGGAGGGTTCGAATCCTACAAGTATCATTTGATACAATTATTATAGTGAAATAAATTATCTGTAAATAAAAATTCACGTTCTTACCTTTGATCCCTAAAACCGTATTTTTTGTGATGACTTTGACAATCACAATAGATTACGTGTTAATGTGATTGTATTAATCATCACAAAAGCATTAAGCGTTTGCGTGATTGCCAAAACCATCACGTAAAACCTTTCATGATGGGCGTACAAGACGACCATTGTGATGCTTAAAGCCATCACGTAAACCTTTCGTGATGGTTTTTCTAGTTTTTGTGATGGATTTTGGCCATCACAAATGACCATTTTTTTAGTAGTGATATAATAAAACTGATAAAACATAATATCCTTATTAAGTACATATCAGTTACTTTTATTTTTAAAATCAAAAAGTCACTAAGGTTTGTTTGACAAAAACTAATTTAAAATAGAATTTTAAAAGTTAAGGATCTTATTTGGTAAAACTAAATTAAAACCCTTTTAATTTATTTTAATAGCCCATTTACTACATAGTTTAAATGTCACACTTTATCCAATTAAATCTCAATATTCCAATTTAATTAAATTAAAGCTAACATCATCTTATTAAATAAAATTACCACATAAATTAAATTGCTGCACAATCATAATTTATTTATTAATCATAATTTTATGTAACAAATTAGTAACTCTCTAATTTAATTATTTAAATTAAATTAGATATTACTATAATTATTCATTAAATCATTACTACCAAATTACCACATAATAATTCATCTAATTTAATTATTAAAACTTCACCACAAAATTATTAAACATCAATTTAATTAATATATTACACTTAATTAACTTACTCCATCACATAATCACATCAATTATTTATTCAACTCAATAAATAAATCAACTACAATATTTATTTAATTCAATAAATATTTAAAATTAAAATACAAATATCTCGTTTGTTACAGAAAGCCTTTATACTATTGTTAATGAACAAAAAGATATTTCAAAAAAGTATTTTTGCAAATTCTACGTGATTCGACTAGATAGGAAGGATTGCTACATTCTGAGTTTTAACACTCACCTCTTATATAAATTTTTATAGGTTACATCGTTGATAGTTGAGCACTTGTTTGATACACTTAGGATAGCTGGAGTTTAGTTTTAGATGTTATTTCTTTTTGTCGTTGAATTTTGATAAAACTCTTAATTTTAGTGGTTTTGTCTCCATTTTAAGAATTTGTTATTTATTGGTATTTCTTTTGAATTGGATTGAAAGATGTTTATTGCTGAGTTTTAATTAGAGATTAATATTGAGTTATTTTGTTTGGGCTACGCGTTATTGATATTGTTGTCTTGCGAGCCGTTGGGCTTGAGGCGTGTAGCACTTTGGGCTTGTAGCGGGTTCGTGGTGTTACAGAGATGGTATCAAAGCAGTGGCCCCTCGCAATATGTTGGGTCAAAAAACCTACATATTTCCTAGGTAGTGATTTTGGGAGTTAGTTGTGGGTAATAGTTTTGACTAAATTTAAGAATTTTGAAATTAAATAGAGAATAAGATAAGAAATCTATGTATTGTTTGACTTTTGGTACTCGAGGCTAATTGGATTTTCTATTTAATTTGTTACTAGTTTTATATAGTGTTGTTGCGTGGGGATTGCTTTTGTAGGGAAAATACCGCCTAGAAGAAGCAAACCTACTAACATCAATTTTGGCGCTGATGGTTTGACTCAGTTGGCTACTACCTTAACTCAACTAGTTCAGAACCAACAACCTAGGCAGCGTGGCATCTTTGAAGGGGCTACAGACCCTGCAATCGTTGAGAAGTGGATTCAAGAAATGGAGAAAGTGTTTGACTTGTTAGGAAGTAATGAGGCTAATAAGGTGGCATTGGCGGTTTACCAGCTTCAGGGTGAGGCGTATGACTGGTGGCTTATGGAGAAGATAAAGAACGAAGGAAATCTCAAACCCTACACTTGGACCATGTTCAAGGATTTACCAACAAGTAATTTCCTAAAACGATTCAGGCACAAAAAGAGAGGGAATTTATTAGGCTCGAACAAAAGAGCAAGACAGTTGCTCAATATGAAGCCGAATTAGCAAAGCTCGCCAAGTATGTACCGACCTTGGTGGCAGATTAGGAGAAGAAAACACGTAGGTTAGAGGATGGATTGCGGACTAACATAAGACATGGTGTGGCGTCTTTTGAGCTGCCCACATATGATGCGGTGCTCAATAAGGCGTTAGTAATCGAGAAGGGCTTAGCAGAAATGGAGAGAGGGAAGAACAATAAGAGAGAAGAGCCATCCGGGGGGATAGTTGAGCCATGGAGGACCTTCGAAGAAGTTGAATATGTAGACCATTAAATTTAGAGGAAATCAAGGAAACCTATGGGATCAAGAGAACAAGCTGAAGTGTTCGAGGTGAGGTAGGAATCACCCAAACAAGGATTTTCGTTGGAAAATGGGAGCGTGTTTTGATTGTGGAGATTTCGGCCATAGGATTGCATAATACCCCAAGAACCCTCCACCTAGAGGTGATGAAAAGAAGGAGGAAATAACATTGGCAAGCCTAGGACCAAATCGAGGACGTGTGTTTCAGCTTTCAGACAACCAGAATTTAGTTATGGAACTCTTTTAACAATTATGTTTTATAATTAAATAATAAGTTTCTTAATTGTGTGCTATGTGTATTTTTGTTAGAATTGTGATTTGGGAATTTGGAGGACCCAATTCTTTTTAGGTGGGTAGAATGTAATACCCGGTTAAAATAAATAAATAAATAAAAAGATAATAATAATAATAATAATAATAATAATAATAATAATATAATTAGATAATAGAAGTGTAACTATAATTATTTATGGATATCTAAAACATATAAGGATAAGATAAGTCATTTAACACTACAAATAATCATGTCATAGCCGACGAGACCATTGTTGACGGGCACCATACCGTCGAGAATGACATCACAGACGATGGCACAATCGTCGCTAATGACTCCCGTTGGCAGTTATCCCCTAAACCTCATCCGCATAAGTATTAGGCATGTGTTACAACTGACGGGACTCGATTTTGATATACGAAGTCCGAGTTATCAGCCCATCTGCCTAACTTACAAAAACTAAAAATAATAGTCAAAAAAGAGACCAAAACCCTCCTCGGGAGCCGAAATGACACGCAAACACATGCGTAACACCACATAGGTATTAGGCATACATTACAAATGACGGGACTCGATTCTGATATACGGAGCCCGAGTTATCAGCCCCTCTGCCTAACTTACGAAAACTTAGAACAATAGTTGAAAAAGAGACCAAAACCCGCCTCGGGCGTCGAACGACACGTAAACACAGACATAGCACCGCATAGGTATTAGGCACGCGTTACAACTGACGAGACTCGATTCCGATATACGGAGGCCGAGTTATCATCCTGTCTGCCTAACTTACGAAAACTTAGAAAATTAGTCAAAAAAGAGATCAAAACCCATCTCGGGTGTCGAAACGACACGCAAACACATACATAGCACCGCATATGTATTAGGCATACGTTACAACTGACGGGACTCGATTCTAATATATGAAAGCCGAGTTATCAGCCCGTCTGTCTAACTTACGCAAACATAGAACAATAGTCAAAAAAGAGACCAAAATCGGCCTCGGGCGTCGAAACGACATGCAAACATAGACATAGCACCGCATAGGTATTACGCACGCATTATAACTGACGGGACTCGATTTCGATATACGAAGCCCGAGTTATCAGCCCATTTGCCTAACTTACGCAAACTTAGAACAATTAGACCCTGGCAAAATCAACCCAAGCACGCGGGCCGGGCTGCCCCGCCCGCCACGGGCTGGGCTTTGGGCTTCACATTTTTAACCCATCAAAATCTGAGCCGTTTTGGCCTCGCTAGGCGATGGCCCGGTCCGTTTGGGCCAAGCCCAGAAATGTGTCAAAATATAGGCATAACTCAGTCTAGGACCGCAGGCCAGGCTAGCCCGCCCGTCACGGGCCGAGCTTTGGGCTTCACTTTTTTAGCCCATCAAAACTTGGCCTGTTTTGGTCCGGCCCGATGATGGCCAGGCCTATTTGGGCCAGCCCGGTCCGTTTGCCAGGTCTAAGAACAATAGTCAAAAAAGAGACCAAAACCAGCCTCGGGCGTCAAAACAACACGCAAACACATACATAGTATCGCATAGGTTTTAGGCACGCGTTACAACTGACGGAACTCGATTCTGATATACGAAGGCCGAGTTATCAGTCCGTCTGTCTAACTTACGCAAACCTAGAATAATAGTCAAAAAAGAGACCAAAACCAGCCTCGGGCGTCGAAACGACACGCAAACACAGACATAGCACGACATAGGTATTAGGCACGCGTTACAACTGACGGGACTCGATTCCGATATACGGAGCCCGAGTAATCAGCCCGTTTATCTACTTTGTTAAAACTTGAAGAACACCCGTTTGTCTAGTTTGTTAAAACTTGAAAAACACGAACTAAAATAATTTAAATATGTTCTCTTTTCGACTTTGTTATTAATATTTTAATTTTGTAGGGTCTTGTTGACGAGTCTCGTGGAGGTGGAGGCACAGGCACATGCGATGACCGTGGAGGTGATGGTGATGACCGTCGAGTTGATGGCGAGCAGACTTTAGTACAGGGTGGGACTGGCGGTGGGACCGGCGATGATGATACTGACAGTCCTGATTTGGGTTGTAGTTAGTTTATGTTTATATTTTGACTTTTATATATGTACTTGTACAGTTTTTGAGTTGTATAGACTAGAGTTTTGTATCTACATATTTGATGGTTGATAGTAAAAGATATTTGGTTGTTATGATAATATCGTATGATATTTGATTGTTATTTAATGGTTTTTCATTATTTTATAACAGGTATAAATATGTATATATTTGTAAATGAACAGGGGAATTTTAAATTTTTAAAAAAATCAAAAAAATAATGTTATTGTAGACGGGGATATTGGCGACGGCAACCCCGTCGCTAATGACATATAGCGACGGTTTTGGTGACAGGAAATTGATTCTTTAAATAATACTATAATAAGTCATTACCGACGGGGCAATAAGGCAGTCGCTAATGACATTAAGATAAATAATTTCTAATGGTCATTGGCGACGGGCAGTCGTCACCATTGTCGTCACCAATGAGTCTGGGCCGACGGGCTGCCATCGTCAATGCCTCCGTCGCCAATGACTATGTTACCGATGGTGATTGACAGGAGACAGGGGCGACGACCTGTGGAGTAACGGGAGTGGCGACGAACAGTACCGTCACCAATGACCTCATTGCCGACGACAATGGAGTCATTGACGACGGCAATGCCCGTCGGCAATGACCCTTTTTTTGTAGTGTAAGTTGTAACAATCTTTTTAAATTTTAAAAGGACTCTTTTACTTGGTAATCGATTTTGCAAAGGAATTGAATATATTTAAATAACTAGAAAGAGAAGAACGTAAAAAATATTTGGATTTGGAGGCCGAACATGAAAGAATAAAAGAAGAAAACTCAAATAGGATTTGTTCGACTAATATTTTTCGTATTTCGCAATATCGAGGCAAGTGACTTTCTGGAATATTTAGTGTTTTTAAATTATCATTTATTTTTATGTATACGTTAGTAATTACTCAGATGCCTAAATGTATGGTTTTAAAAATTCGTTATGTTTTATTTAATGCTCCCATTTAAATTAAAATGTTATGTTCTTGTATTAAACTTCGGATCAAGTATTTATTTTTGAATTGTGAAATGAAATTATATGATTTGAACTGTGAAAAAATATCATTTAAAATATCGATAATATTAAGAAAAGTTTTTGAAATCATCAGTTTGACTATTTATAGAACCTGTTATTGATTACGTTTAGTTCCGGAGCTAATATAAGACTTACTAAAGCTCGCGCCTTTTAGATGCCCATCGGTGAACGTGCATATTAGATACCTTAGTAGGGTGCGTGATCATAGACATTATCGAACTTTTGGACCGTGTTACAAGACTATTGTAACCTTAATCGCTAAGAATATGGATTAAAAGATATATCGTATACATTGAAATCATTTTTGAATTGTTTTAGTTTTGAAAGTCTTTATATTATTATTATTGAACAAAAAATATATTTCAAAAAAGTATATTTGCAAATTGTACTTGATTCGCTCGATAGGAAGGATTGCTACTTGCTGAGCTTTACTGCTCACCTCTTACATAAATTTTTACAAGTTACATCGTTGATAGTCGAGCATTTATTTGATACACTTGAGATAGTTGGAGTTTAGTTTTAGATATTATTTCTTTTTATTGTTGAATTTTGATAAAACCCTTAGTTTCGAGGAGCTGCGTCTCCATTTTAGGAATTTAGTATTTATTGGTATTTCTTTTGAATTGGATTGAAAGTTGTTTATTACTGGGTTTTAATTTGAGATTATTGTTGAGTTGTTTTGTTTGGACTGCGCGTTATTGATATTGTTGTCTTGCGGGTCTTTCGGCTTGAGGCGTATAGCACTTCGAACTTGTAGGCCCAAAATAAAATCTCATTTTAACTTTTTGAAATTAATTCATGCAAAACTGATGTAAGTATTAAAATGAATAAAATTTATAAATTAATATTATTTTTTAGATAATTTACCGTATTCAGGATTGTTTAATTAGATTTTTTTTCATTTAATCAATTTTGTTTAAATTTTCCTTATCTTTTCAAATAAAGTGAAAGAGAATGAATGATCTTATTCGGTAAAGCTTAATTTCTCTCTCATTATATCAACTATATAAAGTAGGTAGAATAAGTTGCTTAATCGTAACTGAAGTCATAGTTCTTGCCCCAAGAAAAACTCAGAGTTGTTATGATTGCTAGGGAATTAAAACAATTTAAGTTGACTGAAAAAGTTTCGTTAGCTCCTGCAGATTTAAATTTTAAAATTGACAAATTAGTTTCAAAAGTTTAAAATAAAATTCTGTTAAAGAGATGAATAGAGATCTCCAAGCATTGACTTGAATGGTATCATCAGGTTTTGCCATAGTAAAGACCAGGTTGTTAAAAATAAATAGTGTTATAAGATAAATAGACTTTTTCTTGTGCACATATTTTACCAATCAGATATTGTGTTAGTTAACTTTTTTTTTTGTTAATTTTTCTTGACCCCGTCTATTATGGACTTAAAACTAAGGGATAATCCTTTTTTTTGGGTTCTCAAAGGCTCAAACTATAGACGTACTTAACGTTTAGTCTATAAATTAATTTTTTAATCCATTTGGTCCATCAACTTTAGAAAAGCTGCAATCTCAGTCCCATCTTGTTTTAACGGACCGAAAGGCATAAAAAAATAATTTAAAGAATATTTGTTTTGGAGTTGAACCCAGTTTACATAGTACCTCTATCAAAAAAAACTTTGTTAATTGATGGTCTAGTTGAAACTATATAAGATTTTTCACACTTTTAGCTATATTTGTTTCCTTATTGGAGATTTACCTAGACTTTGTTGTATCTGATTTCACTTTGAATATATACTCCCTCCATTCTGTTGAGAATTGTATATTCATATTTGATATTGAAAGTAAATATAAATACTTAAGTATACAGTCCTTCAATGATCATATGTACAATGACTTAGATGATAGATCAAAAATATTAGATTGATCTGAGCTTTAATATTTATCATTTATGTAAATAAATGTATAGAAGGAAAGATCAAATTTGTTAGGTTGATTTATTTGTACTGTAAATGTTAAAGCTTTGACAGAATCGTAGTCTATCAAAGGTAGCATTCAGAAGACAAGGCATAATCGTGGAGCTTAAATGAAGATATCTAATATCGTAGTCTGCCAAGAGAATCAAGCTTCGCAAAGACCAAGGCAAGATTCGTGGAGCTTAAGTGAAAGTATCAGAATCGTAGTCTGCCCTTGGAAGTCACACTGAGAATCATGGAGAAAATTCGAGCCAAGTCAAGAAACACAGTGTACTCTTAGAAGTGTGAAGTCTGCAAGACAAGCAAAGCAGGAATCGTAGTCTACCAAAGAGCTTAAGAGAAATCGTAGTGTTCTCTACGATCAAGTCTGAGTCAAGCTGTGCAAACCAACACACAACGATTACGTCACAATGACCATAATCGTAGTGTTCCTCCAGTCAGCATCAAAGATCGTAGTTCTGATGAAGGGAGAAAGAGCAACAAATGTAGAAAGGTTTATAGTCGTTGACAATTTGATAGTCCCAATGATTTCATATTCATCCTTAGTTCAAATCGAAGAAGCGTATTGAAAAAGCTAAGGAAAGGACTAAACTGCCTGCAGAAAACACCTTTTCAGGTGTTAGGTGAGGTTGCAGTCTGCTATGTCAGTGGGCCAGTCTGCAGTGCCGCAGGAAAGCAAGATGTCAACATCAACTGCACAGAAACGTCTGAAACATTAAATGCAGCAACGGGAGCATTTAAACGGATATATTTTGAATGACTCTTTTATAAAGATATCAGACAAAGATTTAGACTAAGCAAGCAAGATACAAAAAGATAGAATATCAAGAGAAAAGCTCAAGAACACTCAACGGTCAACTCTACGATCCTGAAAGAGGAAAGCTTGCTTTGTTACTCAGTTCTTCAAAATGAATGCTTAATTGCAACTGAGTAACACTCTTCAACAACTACTGTCAATCCAAGTGAGGAACCAAGTCAGAGTACTTGAAGAGTTCAAAAGTGAACTAAGTGAAGATCCAAGTCAGAGGACTTGAAGAGTTCAAAAGTGAACTAAGAGCAGATCCAAGTCAGAGGACTTGAATAGTTCAAAAGTGAACTAAGAGAAGTTCCAGGGCTGCTGGCCTTGAAGGGATCTAAGTGATCCAGTTATAAGAGACATCCTTAGTGGATTTCCTACTCGTGGAGTAGAAGAGTGGATTAGGAGCCTTGTGTGCTCTGAACCACTTAAAATCTTGTGTCTCATTGTCTCTCATTAATTGCTATAACTGTCATATCTGTTATAACTGCATTAACTGCTCATTAAACCATAACTGCAATATCTTGAAGGGAAACAAAACATATATTCCGCTGCTGTCAGTATAATCAATACTGACAAAGTATTTTAAACAAAGAATTTTTAAAATATCTATTCAACCCCCTTCTAGATAACTAACGTGCCTTTGGGAACTTACAATTGGTATCAGAGTAGGTTCTCACATCTAAGCATACAAGCTTGAGTAGATCCAATGGCACAACTGATAAGCAAGACCAAGACAGGTGGAGGAAGCAAACCACCAATGTGCAACAAAGATAAATTTGCCAACTGGAAAGTTCGGATGCAGGCTTACATGGATTCAATAAATGATGATCTATTTGAAACTGTTCTGAATGGACCCTATATTCCAAAAAGGCTTGCACCAACTCTAGAAGATCCAAACAACATGGTGGTCAAAGTCAAATCTGAATGGACTAAAAATGAGAAGAAAGATGTTCAGCTTTACAAGAAGGCTAAGAACATCTTGTTCCAATCTGTTCGAGAACGTGGTTAACTGCAAAACTGCCAAAGAAGTCTGGGATGCATTGCTCATCATGCATGAAGGAACTGAAGAAGTTAGAGAAAACAAGCAATCTCTACTGACTCAACAGTATGAGATGTTTGCCCATGTTCCTGGAGAAAATGTCACTTCAACCTATGAAAGATTCACAATGCTGCTCAACTCTCTTAGAGCTTATGGAAAGACCTATCCAAACAAGGATCTAGTAATCAAGTTCATGAGGTCCTTGCCAAGCAGGTGGAATGCCAAGACCACTGTAATCAGAGAGTCAAAGAATTTGCATGAGATGACAGTTCAACAACTCTACGAAAACCTTCTTACCTACGAGCTAGAACTGACTCAAAGAGCAGAAACTCTATCAGAAGGAAGAAAGAAGGATAAAGGAGTTGCTTTCAAAGTAAAGGAAGAGATCTCTAGAGCACAGGTTGAAGATGAGTCTAACTCTGAGGAAAATGATGATGATGATGATGATGATGATGATGAAGCTGTAATGCTTGCCAGAAGATTCAAAAGGCTTATGCTCAAAGGCAGAAGCAGCAAACCTAAAAGGTTCAACAATAGCAACAGTCAGGAGCAGATCAGTGACCTACGCTACAACTGCAAGAAGCCTGGGCATTTCATTGCAAACTGCAACAAGCCTATCAGAGAAGAGCTAAAAAGAAAGTCAAATCCAAAGAAGGAGCTCAAAGGCTACAAAAAGAACAAGAAAAAAGACAAAGGACTTGTAGCTGGAAGCTCTTGAAGTGATTCAGACAACGACACTAACACGGAGTCTGAAGATGATGAAGCACCTCAAAAAGCAAACATATGTCTGATGGCCAAAGATGCACTCAGTAGGAAATATGCTGAAGCAGTCATAGACAAGGTATTTGACTTCAACTCTCCTGATATAGACATTGTTGATTTAAGAACTGACATTCGTGACATGTCAACTGATCTATATATAAATATAAGATGGTTAAGAGTTCTATCTAAAGATTATACTAATCTTCAAAAGGTGAAAAAGAAAGTTCAGAAAGAGTTGGAAGCTGCTCTACTAAGTTCTGACTCTCTTTCTAAGCTTGAAGATTAGAATAAAATCTTGAGAGTGACAAATGAACTGAGCATGCAAAGAGAGTCAAATCTAAACTCTAAGATTGAAGAGTTAGAAAAAACTATCTCTACATGGAATAGATCTTCTTCATCCATGGACTCCCTGATATCCAATTAAAGAAGTGTCTCTGATAGAACAGGCTTAGGGTTTGGGGAATCTACCTCAGAACCCAGTGTGGAAAAGACAAAGGAAACTAACATGAGTAGTGCTTCTAACCCAAATAGAAGTATCATATTTGTAAAGTCCACACAGAAGAATGAACCAGTGCAATCTTGCTCTTCTGATCCAAGACATGTTCCTAAACACTACGGATCACATGCTGGCCTAGGGTTCAGAAAGGTGAATAGTAACTCAGTCACCACTGCCCAACCTCGACGAATCGTAGAGTCAAGTAAAACTGACTCCACGGATCAACTTGGAAGGAATCGTGATGTTGAGGTTTACTCGGCACAAAACGTGAACTCCAAGGCCGCATGGAAAAGGAAGATGCAATATAAGGGTAAGGCCAACAAATACCCACACAAGTTCAAATGGAGAAAGAATCCACACACACATACACACATAAATTATATTGGATGTTTTGTATGTGGGAGATTTGGTCATAAAGATGCATCATGCTTTCATAATATTGTGTATGGGAGACCCAAAGTCAAGCAAATTTGGGTTCCTAAGGGTACTAACATTGAAGGACCCATGCAAGTCTGGGTACCAACATGAAGGCTAAATCTGTCTGCAGGAAATGAGCACCATGACTACAACATGGTATCTGGACAGTGGTTGCTCAAGGCATATGACCGGGAACAAAGCCCTCCTGTCGAACTACACAAAGAAGGAGGGACCAACAGTTATCTTTGGAGATAACAGCTCTGGCAAGACAAGAGGCTATGGATCAGCTCGGAATGGTGCGGTGTCCTTCAGCAAAGTGGCTTATGTTGATGGATTAAAGCATAATCTTCTTAGCATCAACAAACTCTGCAATAAAGGTCATCAAGTCACCTTTCTCAATAATCAGTGTCAAGTCAGAGATTAAGAGACATCCTCTATCAAGCTGGCAGGAACAAGAAAAGGAAATGTATACACTATTAACCTTGCTCAGCTCAGTTCTGATGAGACAGTATATTTTTTTGCTAAAGCATCTGAAGAAATAAGTTGGCTTTGGCATAGAAGATTATCTCATCTCAACTTCAAGAGTATGTCTAAGCTGGCCTCCAAAGATCTGGGCAGGTTTACCCAAGTTTAGCTTCATCAAAGAAAGACCATGTAATGCATGTTAGCTTGGAAAACAAACAAGAAACTCATTCAAAGGCAAAGCAGTCAACTCAATTAACAGGCCCCTACAGTTACTACATATGGATCTCTTTGGGCCAATTCCAACTGTGAGCCTAGGTGAAAAGAGATACTCACTGGTCGTAGTGGATGACTACACCAGATACACATGGGTGTTCTTTCTTAACTCAAAAGATGAGACAAGCTCCCAACTGATAAAGATGTTCAAGCTGGTGATGAATGAAAAAAGAGAGACTATCAATGCAATCAGGAGTGATCATAGTAGAGAGTTTGACTTTTCAAAAATGGATCAATTTTGTGCAAATAATGGCATCAGTCACAACTTCTCAGCACCACGAACTCCTCAGCAAAATGGAGTAACTGAAAGGAAGAACAGAACACTTATAGAAGCTGGAAGAACTCTACTAGCAGCAGCTCATCTACCTGAATACTTCTGGGCAGAAGCCATCAACACTGCGTGCTATACACAGAACAGATCTCTTGTACACTCTACATTGAAGAAGACTCCCTATGAGCTGTGGAAAGGAAGAAAGCCAAATGTCAGTTACTTCCATGTGTTTGGCTATTCATGCTACATTCTCAATAATGGGAAGTAATATCTGACTAAGTTCCAACCCAAGTCAGATGAAGGAATATTCCTTGGATATGCCACAGACAGCAAAGCATACAGAGTGTTCAACAAGAAGACATTAAGTGTTGAAGTCTTAATCTACATCATCTTTGATGAAACAGACTCGGACAAGTCTGCACTACAAGACACTACGATTGACGATACCGACACTACGAATGAAGTGGTCGAGCCTGGTACTACGACCGTAGTTCCTGAACAAAGAATTGTAGTGTCCGAAGAAGAAATCATAGAGAGAGCTGAACCAGATGATGCTTCTGAACGACAAGAACCAGAAGTCAATCTTGAAGAGTTCAGACAAGAAGGCACCAGAACAGATGTTTTAACAGGGAACAGGTGGGCAAGAGATCACACTCAAGATCTGATCATTGGTCATTCAACCGCCAGAATCAGAACAAGATCTGCAAATCAGAATGAGTGTTTCTATTTGAGTTTTCTATCTCAAATAGAACCCAAGAAGATTGAAGATGCAATGCTAGGTGCAAGCTGGATTGAAGCCATGCAAGAGGAACTAAATCAATTTGAGAGAAGCAAATTCTGGAGATTAGTTCAAAGGCCAAAGAATCACCCAGTCATCGGCACCAAATGGGTCTTCAGAAAAAAGATGGATGAAGATGGGGTGATCACAAGGAACAAAGCTAGACTGGTGGCCAAAGGTTATTCTCAAGAAGAAGGCATAGACTACGATGAGACCTTCGCACCTGTTGCCAGACTTGAAGTAATTAGAATATTCCTTGCATTTGCTGCTCACATGGAGTTCAAAGTATTCTAGATGGATGTCAAAAGTGCATTTCTCAATGGTGAACTTTAAGAAGAAGTATATGTGGAACAACCCCCAGGTTTTGTCAATCCAACCCTCTCTGATTATGTCTATAGATTAGATAAAGCCTTATATGAACTTAAACAAACACCTAGAGCATGGTATGAAACACTAACAAACTTTCTTATTGAAAAAGGGTTCACTAGAGGTAGAGTAGATACTACGCTATTTCTTAGGAAGCACAAAGATAAAGTTTTACTAGTTCAAATATATGTAGATGATATTATCTTTGGCTCTACTGATGAAAATTTGTGTAAGAGATTTGCCAAGCTTATGCAGAGTAAGTTTGAAATGAGCATGATGGGTGAGCTGAACTTCTTCCTTAGACTGCAAGTAAAGCAAACTGATGAAGGTATCTTCATAAGCCAAGCCAAGTATATCAAAGACTTACTGAAGAAGTATGGCATGGAATCAGCCTCTCCCATGAAAGCACCAATTGCTTCAGCAACTAAGCTTGACAAAGATGAGAAAGGTAAAAGTATTGATATTACTCAATACAGAGGTATGATAGGCTCCCTTCTCTACCTAACTGCCAGTAGACCAGATATAATGTTTGCAACATATATATGTGCTAGATTTCAAGCTAATCCGAAGGAATCACACTTAACTGCTGTAAAAAGGGTTTTCAGGTATCTTAAAGGTACACCCTACTTGGGTCTATGGTATCACAAGGAGTCCTCATTTGAACTGACAAGATATTCAGATGCTGACTTTGCAAGATGCAAAATAGACAGAAAGAGTACCAGTAGCACTTGTTAACTGCTAGGAAATAGACTAGTGTCCTAGTTCAGCAAGAAGCAAAACTCAATATCAACTTCAACAGCAGAAGCTGAATACATTGCTGCAGGCAGCTGTTGTGCTTAAATCCTATGGATGAACAACCAGCTAGCAGATTATGGGTTTGATTTTAAATCTATACCCATACACTATGATAACACAAGTGCCATAGCAATAACAAATAATCCTGTCATGCATTCTAGGACAAAGCATATAGAAATAAGATATCATTTTATTAAGGATCATGTTTAAAATGGAATAATATCTTTGCAATATATCCCTACTGAAGATCAACTTGCTGATGTGTTTACAAAACCTTTAGATGAATCTAGATTTAATAAACTGATAAGTGAGTTAGGTATGTTGAATTTGCAACCATAAATTCTATGCTCTAGATGGTGCTAACCTTACAGATATAAAGGCTAAGTCAAAATCGTAGAGATGACTAAGAGAAACCACGATCGTGGAGTGATCCAGTCAAGACAGAAAAGTTCACTGTGATAGCAGCATCATCTAGCCAGATAACTTTTCTGATAAGTATCTCAGGGACAAACCTGATCCTTAGTGTCAAACTAAGAGATTGGCCCTTCCTGAGCAATCTTAATCCAAGAGGGATGTCAGCTCAGAATGCATCACAAAAACTGTAGGGTCAATGGTTGAAAAGAAAGCAAAGGATCGAACTCAACAATCGTGGAGTGGTTCTCGACTATCGTAGTTCTCTCACAAGGACTCACTAGCTCAGGGGGAGCTAAGGGCAGAATGGAACTTTCCACATAACTTAAAACCGTAGAGTCCTGCAAAACTTGACAAGTGTCCCACAATGCAAAATATGGAGGGAAGTTTTTAAATCATTTTTAAACTGTCATTTGTCATGAATTCCAAACGCTTCTCTCTCTCTCTCTCTCAAGCAAAACCCTAAGTTTCAAAAAACTAAGCCAAAATCGTTCGTTACAGGAAAATCAATCTACACAAATGGCTGCTTCTAGAGTTGTCTCAGGTTACCAACTATGTTTTGACGGATTCGAGAAGGCTAGCCCAGAAATTCACAAAGTTCTTTCTATATTGAAGAAAGTCGGACTCGAAGAAGCCCTAAGCACCAGCACCCTGATCTTTACAAGACTGGTGAAAGAGTTCTACATCAATGGAATTGTTGAAGGAGACTCCATCCTTACCAAAGTCAAGGGCGAGCAAATAAGATCCAACGCCGAAAGCGTAAACCTAGCCCTGTGTTTTAACAATGAAGGTCTTTCATCACTAGAAAGAAATGATTTTCTTGAAGGCCTAAAGAAGATGAAGCACGTCATAACTGAAGGAAAGAGTGGCTATAGGAAGAAAGAGTTTCCCCAAGAATATGAGTTCCTTGCTGATATTATTGGCAAATGCATATGTTGCAAGGGCTCGGGCCACGATACTGTCAATAAGAAGCAACTAAAACTCATGACAGCCATCCGGTACAGAGTTCAACTCAACTATGGAGCTCTGCTGATAAATTGGTTTGGGAAATGGATGGAAAGCCCTAAGAAAACTAAGAGCACTGCGAAGATGCCCTATGGAAGGTTTATCAACATCATCTTGGAAGCTACTCTAGGGGACAAGATTGAAGATAAGGAAGGCATCTCCATTATTCCCAACAAAAAGATAACCCAATAGCTGTTTCAAAACTAGAAGAGGAATCCAGCTAAAAACGTTAAAATGATGTCTGCAGCCTCATCTGCTGTGAAGGAGGCTGAGGAGGATGAAGAGGTAAACCAAGAAGAACCTGCAACTCTGGTCAGAAAGAACAAAGGGAAAAAGAAGGTGAATAAAGGTATGCAAGTGGCTGAGAAACCCCAAGGCTCAACCACTGATGCACCTCAAGTAGACCCCAATGCTAAAATAGAACTTCAAAGCTTAATGCCTAATAGAGTTATTACTCCTAAGGAAACTCAAGCACCAAAGGAGGGGACTCTGAAAGAGAAGAAGAAGAAAAAGAGGGAAATAAGTGAGGACAGGGCTGAAGGTAGTTCTGAGCCTCAAAAAAAGAAGAAACGCAGCCACAGATCTAAGAAATCTTCACTGACTACGATTGCGGTGTCTTCGTCAATAGTCGAGTCTAGACTGGCTGCCACTGTTGAAGGAGAAACTACAACGACTTCTCAGCCTAAACAAGCCATCAGGGATGAAGCTGGAAAAGGATCTGAGGCTATAGTCAAGCCTAAGAAAAGAAAAATGTTGGTTAAGAAATATATTCTTTCCAATGAGGAAATACTAAAGGAATAGGACAAAAAAAGGGCTGATGAGAATCTAATGGAAGAAAAAACAGCTCTGTCTGAGGAAGAAATGCCAGAAGCACTTGAGCATAACCAAGATGAAGTATTGAACGAAACTCTAGAAACTCATGTTGGAAAAAGTGCTACAGCTGAGGGGGAGCTGTTAAAAGCACAAGAGCCAGAGCATGCAGAAATTGAGGGGGAGCTGCCTAAGAAGGGAGAAAACCTAGTCTCCTCAGTTAATGAAGAAACTGTAGTATCTGTTGATGCTGTGATAGTGGATGTTGAAGATGATGATGTGTTGGAAGATATGGTGGAAAATCTTGGTGAAGATGAAGATGATGATGAAGAGCTAAATGATGATATTGAGATCTTAGCCATATGCAGGATGCAGAAAGGGCAGCTAATTGTACACAGTTGTTCAACTACTTGCCTATGATGCCTTATCATAGAGCTCTGATCGTTAGCAACTGGGATCATATATTCTGGACCTTCAAAGCATATCCAGCAATCTTAGTGCTTGTCAATGGTTTCCCAAGAGAGAGGAAGTTTGCTCAGAAGCTGATTTCAAATAAATCAACTTCAGAATCTAAGTATGAGGTACATTCCACTCCTCTCTCTTTTATTATCAACCATTCTCCATCATCGCACTTCAATGAGTTCTATGAATTGCCTAAATGGATGGAAGTGGTTCTTCACCCACTAAACCAATTTCCAGTTACAGAGTCCTAAAACTCTGTGACTGAGGAACTAAATAACCAACTTGTTCTCGTCGCGCAAAATACCAGTGACCCAATGGTTTTTGAGCACATCACCAAAATCGTCGAGGGAATGATCGATAACTCAACCATTAAAACATCCACTCAAGACAACGAACTACGATCTATGCCTACAGATCATTTTGATTCGGCAATCGTAGAGTCACCAGAATTACTCGACGAATCAGAAACACCTGAGCCAAACACTACACCTATACAACAAACACATACCCCCCCTTTCCCAAGCTGATAATCCCTCATCCTCCAGCAACGAATATTATAATATGACTCTTGCCCTCGCAAGCATATCAAGGAGAGATGAACACACTACGACTACCCCTCCTCCTCCTGAGATACAACGAATTCTTGATCAATTGGCTCTAATACCAACTAAGAAGAAGCTGACTAAAACATTAAACCACATAGGTTCAGAGTCTAGAGAGATTCCTGAAGCACACTCACTTGCGCTTCATCTCAGATTCGACCACATCATTGACTCAGTCAAGACTCTACCAGGACATTTGGGAACTGAATTGTCCAAAACATTGAGAGAGATTTTCAAAGAAATGGTTGAAAGCCTCAAGGTAAGAGATGCCATTCATTTTGCTGCAACGAAGAAGCATAAGGAGCCTATGGAGATAATGCAGAAGAATCAGAAATCTCAAAATGAGCTGATGACAGAACAAATTTCAGCACTGCGTATCTCTCTGCAACAATTTCAAGAATGCAGTATAGCTCAACTCAGCCAGAATAACGATGCTATAGAGCTACTTCAGAAACAAAGAAGAGACGCTGAGGCTATAGTTGCTGAACAAAGTAGTGACATCTCTCAAAATCGCTCTTAGATGCATGAGCTGGTAGAAGGAGTCAGACGCCTCTCTAAAGATATTTGAACCCTTGATGCTGACATAAAGGGGGAGAATAATGAGCAAGGAGATAAAAGCATAGGCAAAGGCACCAGCAGCAGCAGAGGTGGAAGACAGAGGCAGATATACATTCAACCACCACCTCAGCAGGGAAGACAAAGGCAAACTCAAGCTGGTCAGTCATCAGGTGGTAACTCCAGGAGTCCCAACCTTCTGACTCTACGATCTGATCAACAGCGCCTTCCCATGGCTATACCTCTTGAAAGGAGTCAAGGTCAAGCTTCTGGTTCACAAAGCATGACTTCTACTCATCAGTTGTCTCAAGAAGAGCTTAAAGACATTACGTGGAGAGATGAGCAAACCAGAAGGATGAAAGCTGCAGAGTATGACTCTTAGAGAAATAAGAGACAAAGAAGATAGAGATAAGTCTAAGCTTAACTTTGTATTGATGTTTCTATGCTAGATTGTAATATCTTTTTAAACATCAATAAATTCATGCTTATTCTCTAGAGATTTCAGCTGCTCACTAAAACACTAAGCCATATTTACTTTCTAGCACTCTGCACTTAGAAAATGATACTATGATCCAAATCTCCTTGATTATGTCAAAATCAAATAGGGGGAGATTGTTGGGAATTACATATTCATATTTGATATTGAAAGTAAATATAAATGCTTAAGTATACAGTCCTTCAATGATCATATGTACAAGGACTTAGATGATAGATCAAAAATGTTAGGTTGATCTGAGCTTTAATGTTTATTATTTATGTAAATAAATGTATAGAAGGAAAGATCAAATTTATTAGGTTGATCTATTTGTGCTATAAATGTTAAAGCCTTGATAGAATCATAGTCTGTCAAAGGTAGCAATCAGAAGACAAGGCAGAATCGTGGAGCTTAAATGAAGATGTCCAGAATCGTAGTCTGCCAAGAGAATCAAGCTTGTAGAGACCAAGGAAAGATTCGTGGAGCTTAAGTGAAAGTATCAGAATCGTAGTCTGCCCTTGGAAGTCACACTGAGAATCATGGAGAAAATCCGAACCAAGTCAAGAAACGCAGTGTGCTCTTAGAAGTGTGAAGTCTGCAAGACAAAAAAAGCAGAAATCGTAGTCTACTAGAGAGCTTAAGAGAAATCGTAGTGTTCTCTACGATCAAGTCTGAGTCAAGCTGTTCAAACCAACACACAATGATTGTGTCACAATGACCATAATCGTAGTGTTCCTCCAGTCAGCATCAAAGATCGTAGTTTTGATGAAGGGAGGAAGAGCAACAAATGAAGAAAGGTTTATAGTCATTAACAATTTGATAGTCCCAATTATTCCATATTCATCCTTAGTTCAAATCGAAGAACCGTATTGAAGAAGCTAAGGAAAGGACTAAACCGCCTGCAGAAAATACCTTTTCAGGTGTTAGGTGAGGTTGCAGTTTGCTGTGTCAGTGGGCCAATCTGCAATGCCGCAGGAAAGCAAGATGTCACCATCAACTGCACAGAAACATTTGAAGCATTAAATGCAGCAACCGGAGCATTCAAACGAATATATTTTGAATGGGTCTTTATAGGGACATCAGACAAAGATTCAGACTAAGCAAGCAAGATACAAAAAGATAGAATATCAAGTGAAAAGCCCAAGAACACTCAATGGTCAACTCTACTATCCTGAAAGAGGAAAGCTTGCTTTGTTACTCAGTTCTTCAAAACGAATGCTTAATTGCAACTGAGTAACACTGCTCAACAACTACTGTCAATCCAAGTGAGGAACCAAGTCAGAGTACTTGAAGAGTTCAAAAGTGAACTAAATGAAGATCCAAGTCAGAGGACTTGAAGAGTTCAAAAGTGAACTAAGAGCAGATCCAAGTCAGAGGACTTGAATAGTTCAAAAGTGAACTAAGAGAAGTTCCAGGGCTGCTAGCCTTGAAGGGATCTAAGTGATCCAGTTGTAAGAGACATCCTTAGTGGATTTCCTACTCGTGGAGTAGAAGAGTGGATTAGGAGCCTTGTGTGCTCTGAACCACTTAAAATTTTGTGTCTCATTGTCTCTCATTAATTGCTATAACTGTCATATCTGTTATAACTGCATTAACTGCTCATCAAACCATAACTGCAATATCTTGAAGGGGAACAAAACATATATTCCGCTGTTGTCAGTATAATCAATACTGACAAAGTATTTTAAACAAAGAATTTTTAAAATATCTATTCAACCCCCCTTCTAGATAACTAACGTGCCTTTGGGAACTAACACATTCATTTTTAATTGACACAAAGATTAAGAAATTAATACAATAATATTTTATTTGGTTGACTAAAATAATTATAAAATCTTAATAACCGTTCTAAAATTTATTGAAAAAGATAAAATAAAAACAAGTTAACATTTAATATAGGAATAATATGAAAAATGAAGTCATTAATATTGCTTCCTTGAAATGTACAAATGACAAATAATAAGGAATAAATTTCACTCTCTAAAAAGACATAAAAAAGAATAGAGGGTGGGAGCTGTCGTTAGCACTCCTAAATTAAAACCTTACTTCTACTCTACTATCACAAGAATGAGTATAGCAATAAGCAAGGATCGATTCCAAAGAGAGTGTATTATTTTATATTTATCCAATTATTTTTTAATGAATTGGAGGTTTTGTTTTGAATAACTAAATTAATTTATAAGAAATATCAATAAGTAAAAATCTTTAATTCTTCAGTTCAGTATCACTTTTTCACAATCATAGATTAATCAAGTTTTAATTACAATATTTATCTTTCAATGAGATTAATAACCCTAGATAACCGCGATCGCTAATTATCCGAAATTATTCTTATGTGTAAGTCTAATTGTCGACGTTGGAAAATTTAAGAAATACCCCGGGTCGGTTTATAACCCAATTTTCCTCAAGTCAATCTTCCTAAGTTATCTCTACCCTTATTTTTTTTATTGCAAAAAGGTTTTGAAGGGTTTTTAGGAAAGAGGCCAATATGTGTATATGTCGACGATTTGATTTAAACAGAGTCACCATTTGGTAGCTTTGAAAATGGTTGTACCAACTCAATCGAGTTTGATTTGAAAAGAGGCCCAAATGCTGGACACTATCGAAACTTGATCTTTGAAATCGGAGTTTTGAGTTCGGGGGCTTGGTTAAGTGTGGGGAAGGTGTTAGGCACCCCACGACTCCCGTGTAAACACGGTACCGTAATCTTTTCAATATTTCCTTAAAACTGGAATGCGTGAGTGAATGCTGTTTGAATGATTGAAATCTTTGACAGGCTTCGTTGAGCCTATATACGAAGGGTTTAATTTGATTTTGAAAATCAGTCTTTGATTTGATTTGCAAAAAGTATTTAATTTTGATTTGCAAAAGCTTTGAAATTGATTTGACAGTGATATTTTGAAAGCTATTTATCAAACCCCTACGCTGATATAGGAATTGAAGCACATTGCCACTTTTAATTTTATCCTTATAGCCTTAAGGCTGCATGCAAATGGTGATTTGTCGGGCTGCGAAGCATCCTCGACCACAGAAATATAAAGTGTCGGTCTCCTCATGGGTATGAAAACCGTCAGAGGGACGCTAACATGACAATCCATATTTTCACTATGTTGAGACCTTAAATCCGGATAACTGTTTTAAGGTATGTGTATATGTACATTTTATAGAAAAATTGGCAGGGTACATCTGTAAATAGAAGTTTGTCCATCGTGGGAATCATATTCTAATCAATTTGATCATGAATCCCACGATTCCTAGGCTCACATATGAGTGGCTAGAAAAACCTGCACAGTTCAAATTTGTACAGAAACAGATAAATATCCCAAGATAACCAGAACCATGGATTCATTCAGTAAATCTCGGTCCGCACGGCCGAAGCGTCTCGTTCCCACTAGATAGCGATCTAAGGAACGCGATTTTGCTTTCGAAGCCGAAACTATAAAAATAACTAAATTTAAAGAAATCTCAGCCATTATAGCTTTCAGGTTCTGTCGGGACCTGTTTGAACCGTTGAAAGCTAGAATTGGCAAGATTTGGATAAATCTAGTCCGCCCGCAGAAAAATCAGTGCAAATTCATATACAAATGAATGTTGAATGCAACAGTTGAATAAATTGAATAAAGTAATATATATAATTATATATATATATAAGCTGTAAAAGGGCGATGGATTTTCACTCGCAAGCCCGGACTGGAATCGATATATATATAAACTATAAACTATAAATAGCCACGAAATAATCCAGGCTGTGACAGAAATGAAATATATATATATATACAGTAATAAGGGCGATGGGTTTTCACACCTGTGCCCGTATTGGAATTAAAATTGACAGAAAGTAGTCACCAGTGACTGGGGAGAGCACCTAGTACAGGGAACTGTGCAAAAGCAGTAAAATGGCCACAAAATAGTCCAGGCCGACTGAAAATATATAAATATATATATATATCAACAGAAATATAGTCAACCAGGACTGATATGAGTACCAGTGATGGTGAATGTCGCTTATATATGCGTAAATATATATAAAAGCGATAAACTACCTCGGATTTGACATCCGGGCTTGACAGAATTGAAATAATAGTACATTTGCAGTTAAATATATATAAAAGAGGGCCAAACCCGGACTGGGATGATAACCCAGTCCGGCGAAGTTGCCTGAATGTCCGTGCTAGTGCATTGAAGCTACTGGAGCTGACGGATCGTCAATCTGAGTTGTAAAAATGTTAAAAACGGAGTTTATGTACAAAAATTTATGAATTTTTGATGAAAACGGCCACGGAACTAAGTTTTGGGCATATTTAGAAAATGAAACTTTGTGTACAAGTGTAAAGTAGTGCAAAGTAGTAGTATTGACTTTCTGATCGTAAAAATACTTACAATGGACTGCAATGCGGGCTTTTTGCCGAATTATAGGCTTTAAACACCCAAATCTATCAGTGGTTTTTTGATATGTGGTAGTATATGGGTATATCTACGTGTTGGAGTGAAAATATTTGGGTTTGGAAGAGGTGTAAAAGTCGAAAAATCAAACTGGTAGGGCTTCGCTGTATTTTTGAATTTTTTTGAAAAGAACGGGGGGCACGTTTATTTATAGGCCAGGAAGCCTCCACTCTACCTGCGGCAGCCGCAGGTAGAGCTGCGGCTTCCCTAGGTGGGGCCCACATGCTCGGCTTGGTCGTCTCGAAGTACGTGCACTCCGATCAATACGATGTTTGGTCAGAAACTTTCTAACTTTTGATCGGAGCGCCGTTCGAGGCGTGCGATGCCTTTCCAGAAAGCTCACGTCGAGAGTGTCACAATGATATGGGAAAAACATTTTCTAGGTCCAGGAAGATGGGTTCATAACCAGGTCTTCAATTCCCCGCAGTTTATTCGTTGAGCTGTCTTGCGTAGTTGCCACTCGGGATCGTCATTAGGATTCATTCTGACTTTGGCGGCATTAATTTGGCTTGAGTTTAACCAAGTTGGTTGAGAGTCGATGAATTGACTGTTGTACCCCTCCCGGGGCTGCCCGTAGTGTTGGCATGGTCGCTGGTTGACTTCCGGGAGCTGATTCCAAGACTTGGATCCCAGTCGAGTCTTTTGACCTCAGGGTTGTCTCTGAGGCTGACGTGGTCATTCCAGGTTTTGCTCTGGAGTTGTTGTGATGCTTCAGGTTGATGTCTGAAGTTGACCTGACGTCCCAGGTTGTGACCGGGGATGACCTACACTTCCCGGGTTGAGACCTGGGTCGAGTTTAACTTCTCGGGTTGCTGTCGGGGATGAACAATGTTTCCCGAATTGAGATCGGAGAGGGCTTGACATGTCCCGATATTGAGGTCGGGGTTGATTGGTACCTCCCGGGTTGAGACCGGGGTTGATCTTGACTTCTCGAATTGAGACCGGGGATGATTAATACCTCCTGGGTTGAGACCGGGGTTGGTTGATACCTCCCGGGTTGAGATCGGGGTTGATTGATACCTCCCGATTTGCTGTCGGGGTTGAATTGACTTCCTGGGTTGAGACCGGGGTTGATTTTGACCTCTCGGGTTGAGACCGGGGTTGAGCTTGATGATCCTGATTGACTGTCGGAACTTGATTGATGGTTCAATTTACTGTCGGAACTTGATTGATGGTCCGATTTTCTGTCAGAACTTGATTGATGGTCCAATTGACTGTCGGAGCTTAATTGATGGTCCGATTGACTGTCGAAGCTTGCTCGATGGTCCGATTGACTGTCAGAACTTGATTGATGGTTCGATTGACTGTCGAAGCTTGATTGATGGTCCGATTAACTGTCGGAGCTTGATTGATGGTCCGATTGACTGTCGGAACTTGATTGATGGTCCGATTGACCGTCGAAACTTGATTACTGATATTAGGAATCAGATTTAGGTTAAAAGACCGGCGTTGGAGGCCAGATTTGGATTGATTGAAAGTTTTTCCCTCCTACCAGGTTAGTAATTGGGCAAGGAAAATTTTGAGTGTCTACAGATGCCCCTCTTTATCATGTCCATGTAACGTGGTGTAATGGACAGGATAAAGATTAGTAGACAATGGAAATAAAGAGTGCCAGAGCCATTTTGAAGCTGGGCGTCTTGGAGTTGAATGGGGCTACTTTTGGCTGTGTGCGTTATCACTTTGTTAGGGATGACGCTATCCAGTATAGCCACTGATGGAATTAGGAAGTTATCGCGAGCCAGTTTTGTCATTCTCGGCGGTGGATGACATCATTCAAGATAATTTGTTTGACACTGATGAGTTTGTTAAAGATGATTTATCACAGATTTTCCAGTCTTGACCTGCTGGGGATGACGTCCTCTGTAATAGCTTCGTAGATTCTGAGGGGATGAGCTATCACAGATTTTCCCGTCTTGATCTGCTGGGGATGAAGTCCTCTGCAATAGCTTCGTAGGTATTGAGGAAGTGGCCAGGATTGATACTAGCTCAATGATTTTCTTTGAGGATGTGTATAACAGATTCCATCATCTGTCTTTTGTGAAGATGGATTATTATATGACTCTCACTCGTAGATCGTCTCCCGACATATCATGGGACTAGTCTGAAGGTTAAAATTGACTTCAGTTGGCACCCGAACTTCGCTGGGGTTGCACCAACGGCTGAGTTGTCATCGGTCAGTACTCGATGCTTTGCTGGACTGGAACCAACGGCTGAGTTATCACCAGTCAGTATCCGATGCTTTGCTGGACTAAAACCAACGGCTGAATTATCACCGGTCAGTACCCGATGCTTCGCTGGACTGGAACTAACAGCTGAGTTGTCACCGGTCAATACCCGATGCTTCGCTGGACTGGAACCAACTGGCTGAGTTGTCATCGGTCAGTACCTGATGCTTTGCTAGACTAGAACCAACTGCTGAATTGTCACCGATCACTACCCGGTGCTTCGCTGAACTGGAACCAACAGCTGAGACTACATCGGTCAGAACCCAAACTTCGCTGGGGCTTGAGCCAACGGCTGAAACTACTTCTGTCAGAACCCGAACTTCACTGTGGCTGAGCCAACGACTGTAACTTCTTTGGTCAGAACCCGAACTTCGCTGGGGCTGAGCCAATGGCTGAAACTTCTTCGGTCAGAACCCAAACTTCACTGAGGCTGAGCCAACGGCTGTAACTGCTTCGGAAATGGCAGTTTTTGGCAGTTTTGCGCAATTTTTGCACAGTTTAATTTGTTGATCCTCGAACATGGCTTCGGGATGAATGTCAAGGGTGTCTGTAGAGTTTCCCTCTTCGTCAGGATTACACTGCGTCAACGCAGGTTTTCAGGACAAACCGCTCAATTGCGTAGCGATTTCTCTTTAGATTTGATTCAGCGGCCCGTTTAAACTCTGTTTTGACTTGAATCGAAACCAGGACTGGGGCAGGTGGGACCCACCTGGGCTATCGCAGATGGAGGTGTGGCAGCCGCAGGTGGAGGTGCGGCCACCTGGGCTACTTAATGTGCTGCGGGATTTTTATTTTGCAAGTTTCCCGTTTGAGCAGTGAAAGGATTTTCAATCTTCTTTTTCAGATCTACAGAGTTCTGGAAATCAGATTCTGAATCCGTCAGTTCCTACGCGTTTAGCACGGCGTAGGTAACGTTTTCCATCCTTCTTTCGCAGTTTTTGACCGTTAAAAGCATGTGAACCACCTAGGGTGCTTTTAAACATAATGTATAAAAAATGTATGTCTATATGGCCTGTGAATTTTTTTTTGTCTACATATGTATGCATATTTTACTGTAATGCAATGTTTAGATGTAAGAAAATTTAGGTTCTGAGACAGTCAATTTTTCCACTTTTTGATCAGTTTAATCATGCCTAGTGAGCCTGGACTATCAACTAAAAATGTCTATGGTATGTTGGAAACCATGTGAGGCTATTTGTTTTTGATTTTTTTGGATATATATGAACTGTTTCTATTTTTTGGGTAGGTATGCTACTGAATGGTCACCTAGACATGCCTGTGTGCATGTGGACAGTCATTTTACAAAGGAGACTGGCAAAATTTTTCCAAAATCTTAGGTTTTGAAAAGCATGCATTTTTGACTCTGTGGGGAGTTTTTTACTGACCCAATGAAGGTTTTGAGCTTCTGGGATTTTGAAAACATGCAGTTTTGACTGTGTGGGGTATTTTTGATGGACCCATGCATGTTCTAGGACTTAGATATGTATGTTGGATTGATTGATTAATAAGCCACGGGTTTTAGGCTTACCACTCCCTGTCTGAGGTGATTTCGAGTACTGGTGTATGTGATGGATCGCGATAGACCCGGTAGCTCTACCGGGGTTTCATCAGGCGTTAGACGGAGGAGGGCTTTTGCCGTCCCACAGGCCCCTTCCAGCTAGGACGCCTCGCAGATTGGTAGAGAGCAGGATACGTCCAGCACAGGAAGAGCAGCCCATTGACATTGATGACGAGGAGGCTGCTTTTGTTGCTCCTGTTCTAGCTTAGGTTCCACATGTGGAGGTCTCGGGCATTGCTGTGCAGACACAGGAGTTGCTGGGCGACTTGAGTTGCCATCCTTCGAGATATCTTCAGGCCAACTAGGTGACTTGAAGCCTTTCTTCTCTCTGGACTTTTTCCCATTTTTGGCCATTCTCGGGGCACAGGTTTTTAACATAGGTTAATTTTTGATGCAGGACCCTGGATTGACACAACCACGAGGGAACTGGTTTAGTGTGCACTCCCTCTATCAGACTCTGCACGAGGATTATAGGGAGATCGTGGATGGCTGGGGATTTCAGGCCTTCTTCTCAATCCTGCCCTGCCATTGCCCTTGGGGGTATATGAGGGCTTTGTCTAAGCGCTGGTTTCACCAGACTCAGTCCCTTCATCTGCTTGATTACGAGGTGATGATGACTCCTATGGACTGGAGATTTATCACCGGCATTGAGTTTGAGGGCGAGACAGTGCCTGTCGTGTCTGACATTTTGCCTACCGCAGTTAGATCCCTGTTGGGAGTCCCTTAGTCAACATTCAAGGGTCGGACAGTTCGATCTGGTCCCTTGAGTATAGATGCCCAAGACGAGACTTTGTAGTTGCCTCTGTCTGATGATCAGAGGACTAGAGATCACATTCTGAGGCGATTATTTTTGTCGATCATAAGGGGTTATTTTGTGGGGAACAACTCATCGACGGTGTCCTTTGCCTTGATCAGCACCACTCAGCATGTAGAGCGCCTCAGTGACTTTGATTGGGGCTCCTATACCTTTGCCTATTTTCTCCGGGGCATGCGCCTGCTTTCAGAGGGTGTGATGGAGGCTTGATTAGGATTCCATCAGTTTTTGCTGGTGAGTACATCTTTATGTACATTTTTGATTTTTGCACCTATTTTTGGCAGTCTTGGTCACTGAGGACTTTTGATATTTGCATGGATAGCTTTGGGCATTTGAGAGGCTTCCTTGCCTACGACCCATTTCAGCATTAGGTCTAGAGACCTATCCACGTGGACGAAGATGGCATCACTCCATTTTGATGGAGGTCCCTATTGCTGAGGGATTCACTCATGCCCGTCTGTAGTTGGAGCTTTTGACAGCGGGCTCGATCACCTAGACGCCGTACACATCCGAGCACTTGACCGACGAATTTGATGGAGGTTTCCCCACTGGTCGGGAGTTTGATTTATTGACCCGCAGATTCCCTATATTGACGGAGGGAGGCTGGGAGCTCTATCTTGGAGAGAGTGCCATTCAGAGCGTTACAGGAGAGCTTCGCATTTTCATTGCCCCTCCTGCTTGGCATCATTGGCCCTTGTCCGTGCCTTTGACAGACATCCCTTTGGAGGGTATAAACGGCTTTGATCTATTAGAGGGCCCATACAGCCAGGTAGCCTTCTACAGTTGGTGGAGTCCTAGCACTATTGGGGCTCAGACTCGTGCCACCCATTTTATGGCAGATATGGTGTCGGGGTCCGTGATGATGACGGACTGGATAGCTTGTATTATAGATCCTACTCATGCAGACCAGATAGCACATCTGACCAGGGAGTTGGACCAGGCTCGTTTCTTTATCAAGCACCTTGGCCGAGATCCATCAGAGGCATCTTCATTTGACCCATCCAGCTTTGCAGCACGCCCCTCTTTAGGTCCATTCAGTAGCAGCTATACAGAAGCAGATCCTCCCTTATACCACCCAGATATGCCTGATCCCAACAGCTTTGTACAGACAGAGGATCTAGAGCAGGTCGATCGATTTGATACCGAGGTTTTTGACTTCCTGTGATAGCTATGGCAGCTATATTTTTGGTCAGCCACTATTTTGGCTATTCGGCGTCTGTGCCATCATTTTGATAGACCACTGTATTAGCTGGGTGGTGGTGCCCCATTTCCCTGTATTCTTCCTTTCACTTTGTACCAGGATATAGGGATGATGTATGCAGTAGATAGCTTTTTGTAGATATTTCTGTCATCTTTTTCTGCTGCATCATGTTTATATCATTGTCATCATGCATGTATCATGTGTATGCATTCAGACAGCTGCGATTTAACTTGACCTCGAACGGTCTTGTGATACAGTGCTACAAATGATGACGTCTGCAGTTAGCCGTATAGAGCATTTTCCACTATCAGAGGTGGTGGCATCGTTGTGGTCATGGTATGATAGTCTGCCCTTTCCAGCTAGGGGGACAGTTGACCAGATGTTGGGGCATTCGATGGCCTTTGTAGATTTTAGGGTTCCAGACGGCTTTATTGATGGCGTCCTACCCTTATGGGTACCGAAGAGACAGGTATTCTGCATTGGGCGGTGTGAGCTTTCGCCTACTTTGGAGGAGTACCAGAGATTTACTGGCTTGGATTTAGAGTCGCCGTGTGCTCGGATGGCTATCAGTGATATGCAAAGACCGTTTACTCGGTTATCCGGTCTTCGGCAGAGCATAGTCATGGATGAGATCGTTTCAGGGCATGTGATCTCCCTTGACTTCTTGATAGAGCGCTATGGTGAGCTTGATAGCTACGACCGTCACGTCAGGGATTTTATCATTTTACAGAGGATTAGCAGACAGCCAGGATAAACATGTTGTTGATGTGCATTGTAGAGTATGTTTACATGTCATTGCGTTTAGATCACCTTGATATGGGATTGGTTGTTGTAGTCAGAGCCCTTAGGTAGGGGAGTACCATTATCCTTATGATCTTGGCGGATACTAAGGTCGCTCACCTATTGCAGTACCCATCCAGCGGGGTTTTTCTGAGGTAGCTCGGTCGTGCTGTATATGTGGTTGATGTCACACATACGACCAATTAGATCATTTAGACCTCATGCCTATTGTTTTAGCCACGAGATATCCTCAGTTTACTTCTTCTGTCCACCTGATTGCGTCGACTCAGAGTCCTGGTTAGCATTTTTATCGGATATTGAGCATCCGTTCGCAGTTTTGTTATGCTCCGGGATGGCAACCCCGTTCAGCTTCATTACTCATGCATCTGGCATGGATTATTTGCCTTTGGCAGGATTGAGGGATATGACTACTTATCATCACTTGGCAGTTATGGAGCATTTTGATCAGTGGCAGAGTATGCACCATTTTGAGGATTCTACTGATCAGAGGATGTCAGCTTCATCGATGTCACCGGCAGACTTGGTTAGAGTTTATGAGTGTTGAACTCACAGGGAGAGGACTGAGTTCTCTAGTAGACATCCGGGTCATTCTCCAGAGTATTCTGTATGGTTAGAGGTAGAAACCGCAGTCGCAGTAGCAGAGCTTTATTTACCTCCGCTTGCGAATTCTGACGAGGAGGAGCCCATGGAGGTTCCCGATTCTCCTACTGAGGATGAGCTATTCGTATATTTGGCGGTAGCTTTGATTAGTGATCCTCCGGTTATTCCCACAGGGACAAATCCAGCTTTGTCAGATTCACTATTCAGGATGACCTTTGAGAGAGATTCAGCTAGAGCGCAACTGTTGGCTGCCCTATCTGGCAGGGATTTAGCTTTTGCTGAGAGGGATGGTCTCAGGACCGCCTTGGATACTGGATTGATTGAGCGGGAGGAGCTTTGCTCTGCTTTAGATACTGCCATTGTGGAGCGAGACGAGGTTGGCTCAACCAGAGATGCAGCATATGTTGAGATTGAGGAGACTTTGATTTCTCGGGATGCATCTTTTGCAGAGAGGGATGAGGTTATTGCTTCTCGTGATTTCCACATTGCTGATAGTACTATTCTCCGATCTTACACCCATGGTTTGGTTACCAAGATGAGTGCTTACATTGATGACCACAGTGCCACCTTACAGATGACTATAGACGTTCTTAGCAGTATGAAGGCTGAGTGGACTACTATTACAGATGCTCCTCCATCCTCAGAGAGAGATGCCATGCTGGCATTACTGACCCGCTTGTCCTTAGGTCCATAGACTAGCTTTATTTTTCCTGCACAGACTAGATTAGCCATTTTTGTCATGTACAGGGCACTATGTATATAAAGCAGTTTATATATCAGAGAAATATATTTTTGAGATACTTCCCTGCTTAGATATGTATTGTCATCGCTGAGTGATTACCACTTCCATTATGACTCGTAGTTATTGATGCATTTTGAGCTTCTCCTTGATGGACTAACAGTTGAGGTGTCAAGGGAGTTCCTCAAATGGGTCTGGTAGCCAGACAGCTTGACAATATTTTAGCTTTTATTTGTCTTCGGTGTCTTGGAACTGGTCTTCCATTTTTTATTTTTTTTCTTGAGGGTCAAACCGCGATGTAGATGGCTGCCTACGTACTCCCGAGTTGAGGGAGATCAGGTCATTCGTAGTTCTGGTTGTTTAATTGAAGAGGCTTAAAAAGAATTCCTCTGGGGTTTGAATTTGGTTCGATGAGCTTTAGAATTTGATGCTGGAATTTGCAAGTTCTTTGGATTTTTGCTTGATTTGACCGCACCATAGATGGTTGCCTACGTACTCCCGGGCTGAAGGAGATCAAGTCATTCGTAGTTCAGGTTTCTCTAGTGAAAAGCCGAACCTGATTCAATTTGTAGGACCCGGATGCGGGTATGCATGTGCTTTAAACGTAGTACTTTTTCACAGTGTCTGAATTAATGAGTTGGGGAAATTCGTTCTCGTCCATTTCTTGTAGTCTGATGGCTCCCCCTGTCAGCACTTCCTTGACAATGAAAGAGCCTACCCAGTTTGGGGCAAATTTTCCTTTGGCTTCATCCTGATTGTCCAGGATTTTCTTTAACACCAAATCATTTTCTTTGAATTGTCGAATTTGGACTTTCTTATTGTAGGACCTGGCGATCCTTTGCTGGTATAACCGTCCGTAGAAAATGGTTGTGGCCCTTTTTTCGTCTATCAGGGACAGTTGATGATATCGGTCTTGCAACCATTGATCTTTGCCCATCTGAGCATCTATTAATACTCGTAAAGACTCCATCTCTACTTCTATGGGGAGGACTGCTTCCATGCCATAGACCAGTGAATAGGGGGTAGCCTCAGTAGAGGTGCGCAATGACGTCCTATAAGCTAACAGGGTGAGAGGTAGCAGGTCAGGCCAGTCCTTGTTATTGGCGAACATTTTTTGTATGATCTTCTTGATGTTCTTGTTGGCCACTTCAACAGCACCGTTCATCTTGGGCCGATAAATGACGGAGTTGAGATGCTTGATGTCGAACTTGGCACACAATTCTACCATCATTTGATTGTTCAGGTTTTTGGCGTTGTCTGATACAATCACTTCCGGTTATCCATATCGACAAACGACATTATTTCTGATGAAAAAGATGATGACCACTTTTGTGACTTTAGGAAAAAAGGCTGCTTCAACCCATTTGGTGAAGTAGCCGATCATGGTGAAGATGAATCGATGACTATTGTTAGCTTTGGGTTCGACTGGACCTATCATGTCCATTCCCCACATAGAAAAAGGCCAAGGTGCACTCATGTTGTGCAGCTCATTTGGAGGAGCGTGGATGGCATTTCCATGTATTTGGCATTGAAAGCATCTCTTAACGTGATTATCGCAATCAGCTTTGAGCGAGATCCAGTAATGTCCTGTTCTAATTATCTTCTTGGCCAGCAGATGGCCATTCATGTGTTGACTACAGACTCCGCCATGGACTTCATCCATTAGTCTTTGGGCTTGCTTCTTGTCGAGGCATCTTAACAGGCCTATTCCAGCATCCCTTTTATAAAGTGCATCTCCGCTCAGATAGAACTTCATGGCCATTCTGAGAATCCGTTTCCGCTCTGATTGGCTTGCACCAGCGGATGTAGATCCATCACGAAGATATTCCTTGATGTCTTAAAACTAAGGTTGCTTGACAGGAGGTATTTCGTTTGATACTTCCCCAATGTAATTCCTGTACGTTGGGGCTTTTTGATTTGTGAACTGGATGTTGGGAAACCCGATCCTGTTAGATATACGGATTAATGAAGCCAACGTTGCCAGTGCATCAACAAAGTCATTTCGATCCCGAGGAATATGGACGAAGGTTATTGCTTCGAACTCCTGGGATATTTTGAGGACTTGCCGATGATAGGGCAGCAGATGCAATTCTTTTGTGAGACACTTGCCGGTGGTTTGTCTGATGACCAACTCGAAATCTCCAAAGACCAATAAGTGTTTGATACCCATGGATTGGGCTAGTTTCAACCCCAGTATACAGCCTTCGTACTCAGCCGTGTTGTTGGTGTTGCCAAATTAAAGTTTGGTAGCCACAGGATATTGACCACCTGTACTAGAGATAAGGACTGCCCCAGCTCCGAAACCTTCCATGTTTACTGCTCCGTTGAAATACATTTTCCATGGTTGGACTGTATTCTCTGACTGGAGTTGTTGAATTGTCATAATCATTTCATCTGGGACATATGTCTCCAGGGGCTCGAACCCTCCTAAAGGTGCTTCTGCTAATTGATCTGCAATGCCTTGGCCTTTGATACAATTCTGAGTCACGTAGATAATGTCGAACTCCTGTAGAATCAACTGCCATTTGGACAGTCGGCAATTTAACATTGGTTTGTTGAAGACGTATTTGAGTGGATCCATACGGGATATTAGATACGTTGTGTGCCCATACAAATAGTGTTGCAACCTCATGGCGGCCCATGCTAATGCACATCATATCTTCTCGACCAGGGTATACTTCTGTTCCCCACTGCTGAATCTTTTGCTGATGTAGTAGATAACTCCTTCTTTGCTACTATCATCCTTCTGTCCTAGCATACAGCCCATGGCATTGGCATTGACGGACAGGTACATGAACAAGGGGACTCCCTCCCTCGGAGGTACCAAAATAGGTGCTTCAACAAGCTACTTTTTAATGGCAAGGAAGGCTTGTTGATGATCCTCATTCCATTTGATAGAGGAATTCTTCCTTAACAGCTTGAAGATGGGCTCACAGGCTGCTATGAGCTATGAAATGAATCTACTTATGAAGTTGATCCTTCCTAGGAATCCTCGTATCTCCTTTTTTGTACAAGGCACGGGACATTTAAGAAATGGCTTTGATCTTAGCAGGGCAATTGCTCACCAGGAATCCTAGCAGTTTGCCTGCCTTGACACCAAAAGCGCATTTGGCAGGATTTAGCTTGAGGTTGTACTTGCGTAACCTGTTAAACAGCTTCCTAAGATGGTCTATGTGATCATCCTCCCTCTGGGATTTGATGATGATGTCGTCAACATAGACTTCTATTTCTTTGTGCATCATATCATGAAAGAGGACCATCATGGCTCTCTGATACGTTGCTCCGACATTGATGAGGCCAAAGGATAGTCGTCGGTAGCAAAAAGTTCCCCAGGGAGTGATAAAAGCTATTTTCTCCTGGTCCTCTTCAGTAACCATGATTTGATGGTAACCAACAAAGCAGTCTACGAAGGAATACATGTCGTACTGCGCAGTATTGTCAATCAGGATGTGGATAAAAGATATCAGGAAATTATCTTTGAGACAGGCTTTGTTTAGATCCCGATAATCCACGCAAACTCGTACCTTCCCTCTTGATTTAGGCACGGGGACTACGTTTGAGAGCCATTTGGGATATGTTGATACCATGATGATCCCGGCTTTGAATTGCTTAACGATTTCTTCTTTGACTTTTAAACTCCCTCAAGGTTTCAATCGTCTGAGCTTTTGTTTGACTGGTTTGAACCCTTCTTTGATGGGCATCCGATGGATGACAATGTTTGTGGAGAGACCGATCATGTCTTCATACGACCATGCAAATACATCCTGGTACTATGTTAGGAGTTCGATCAGGTCAGCTTTTTGATCTGAGGTGAGGTCTAAACCTATTTGGATTTCTTTGATGGTTTTGGAGGTTCCTATGTTGATGGTGGAGGTTTGGTCGAGGTTTGGTTTAGGCTTGTCCTCGACCCATTCCTTGATCTCCTCTGGCACCTCATAGTCATCTTCCTCCTCTTGATCAAGATCCGTCAAGTCGAAGCTCAATCTTGCATCATGGTTGGAGTTATGTTGACAGGTTGGCATCTCATCAGCAGAGACACACATATCCAATGCTTGGGTCCTGAAAACAAAAATGCTTTCAATAATATATACAACTGCTTAAATACACATAGCATTTGTAAAGCATGACAAAAGTAACTGCTCCAGCTGTGCAATCAAAAGTAAGCAGTAAATGAAAGCATGATTAAGGGCAGATTGACTGTCTACCCCTTTACCCTTTTCAACTGAGGCAAGGGACACTGCTCCAATTATCCAGTGTTAGATCCTCATGGATAGGGATGATGTGCTCGTCCGTCTCGTCTTGAATGACAACTGAGACATCCCTTAGGATATGACTGAGGCTTTTCTGTGGATTTTTCCTCTGTTTGCTGCGAGGAAGGTGAGCACAATCCTCACCGTCACTAACTAGGAGTTCATCATTCATCCCCTCGTAGTTGATAATCACTTTCATGTTAGCAAACGGGTTTCGTCCTTCGTACAGGATCTTTTCTTTTCCCTTTTCGCTATCGGCCTCAAGCTTGAGGGCTTTCCTTTCATGGATAAGTATGATTGAAGGAAATAACATGGCTGATGCCCCCGTAGGGATCTTCCTCGTAGGTTTCACCCATCCGACATTTGTAAGGTTTGGGAGCAGAATTGTGGAGGCTTGCGCTTTGGGATGTTTGTGTGGATTCCGGTGGTTTGACCCAGATGAGAATCCAAGTCCTGCTCTTCCCATCTGACTTGGGATTTGGATTGGCATCTTAATGCTGTGCTTGTTTTTTTCTAACCCTTCTCCAGGTTGGAAACCCGCAGCTACCATTTCTTGGCCCACTGTCATTACTTTAGTGGAAATTTCAGGCTTTAGGGCTGGTGCCCCAATCAGTAGATATTGAATATCGCTCACCTCGAGAGCTTGAAAACTTACAGGCTCAACCCTGGCGTCCAGGCTAATCATTGGCATATCCCCATGTATGTGGGTAGGGTATTTTGGTTTGGCATTCACTATGATGAGACTGACGTTGATAATGTACTTGAGTTGCTGATGGAGGGTGGATGGAACAGCCCCGGCCATATGGATCCATGGCCTACCCAACAATAAGTTATATCCAGTGGCTATGTTGAGCACATGGAAAGATATGTAGAAGGTGTGTGGACCAATTTCTAGAGGAAGCTCGATTTCCCCCATAGCCTGGCGGCGAGATCCATCGAAAGCCCGGATAACCATGTGACTAGCTTTGATCCGGTTTGGATTGATCTTCATTCTTTCCAATGTGTCGTATAGACAAATGTTGAGGGAAGATCCTCCATCAATAAGCACTCCTCCGATCACGTATCCGGAGGACATAACGGCTATATACAGGGACTTGTGGTGGCCCCTTCCCTCAGCCGGGATATCATCGTATGTGAAGGAAATCACATTGTTGTTGAAAATATGTTCTATCACTTGACGAAATTTCTCTATGTCTATCGTGTGTGGTAGATGAGCTTCTTCTAGTACCTTCGCTAGGATGTTACGGTGATCCTCTGATGATAGGACCAAGTCCAGGATGGATATTTGCTTGGGTGCGTCTTTCAAGCTTTGCACTATCTTGATTTCATTGTGTCCCATCTTTTTGAGGAACTCTTTTATCTTTTCTTCAGCCACCTTTTCTTTTACTTTGGTAACTGGTTTAATCACCCGCTGAGGCAGGTACAATGGATTATCCTTTGACAGAATGGAAATGTTGTTTGAAGTAGAGCTTCTAATGTCCCCTTAGTTCCATGGGACCTTCTTCAGACTGAGGATTGGATACTGAGGCCTGAAGGGCAGAATTAAAGGCTGAGGTGTAGCCACCTTCAAAGGATTTTGGACTTCTTGGACCCCTTTACCTGTCATTATTAGGGGTGTGATGATTGATTCTTTATCGCAAGATATGACAGCCTACTGTGTCCTGATACCATGCATCAGGGATCCAGAGGCTATCTTTATCTGTTATGTCGAGGATTTGATCTCCTCTGATTAGGTCACCTTTCTCAATCAGGTCTTGAATTAGGTTATGAAATGCCCAGCATTCTTCTGTATCATGGCCGGGAGAGTTGGAATGGTACTGACATATTTGGTCAGGTTTGAGTTTTCTGGATTGAGGGTTCAGCGGAGGTAGCAAGTTTTCAACCATTCCCTCGTTGATCATCATTTGCAGGATTTCTTCCATTGACTGGTTCAAATTAGTGAAATTCCTTTGAAATGGGAACTTCCTACCTGCTTGGACACTTGCTTCTTCGATCCCCTTGTCAGTCTAGGGTGTAAGCTCACAAGTCCGGCTATGATCTTGATTAACTTCCGCTGGAGGAGAGCGACTGCCAATAGATTGATGGATTTGTTTCAACATCTTTCTGGTGAGTTGATGTTGGTAGACGACCAGTTCAGCCAACTACTCAATTTATTCCTTGATAGACTTTATTTCTTGCTCTATCAGGAATTATTTTTCAAAAGGCTCCCAACTCATTGGGCTGATGTTGTTGGATTGAGTTGATTCTTCAACATAGCGAAGGTATTTGGATCCTTCTCCACTTGAAGTGTTGATCATGCTGACACTCTCCTCCTTGTGTTGTGGGAGAGGGTTATCTTGGACATGCGGTTGATCGGGCTTTGTGACCACAATTTCTCCATTATCAATCAAATCTTGGATTTTGTGCTTGAGGGACCAACAATCTTGGGTGTCATGTCCCAGTGATCCGGAATGATAAGCACATTTCTTGCTAGGGTCAAAGTTCCTTGCATTAGTGTTAGTTGGCGAAAGGAGTTGGCCAATCTTCTTCTGAGCTGTCAGAAGTTTGAAGACGTTCTCGAGTGAATCCCTTAATGGGGTGAAAGTCCTTCTGCGACCTGACCTCCATATTTTTTTGGAATGAAGGATTTGAAGGCTGTGTTGCAGCTTGGAAAGTGGTATAGTTCCTTCTTTGAATGGGTGTATTGTTTGAATTATCGCTTGAATTTTGTCCTTGTAACACCAAGGAAACTTTTTCATCTTTCTTTTTGTGGACCCTCCGGGGATTACTCCCGTAATTTTCGAATTGGATATGCTCAGCAACAGCTTCGAGTGCTGTTAGGTCTTTTATTTTCTCGGACTTGAGTCCCATTTCGGCCATTTCGCCAGTGTTTGATCATTTCAGAGAAAGGTTTTCCTATGCCTGCCAGGACCCTTTCATAGTAAGGAGCTTCTTGAATATCGATGAAAGTCATGACTATTTCAGATTTTATCATGGCGGGGGTGACTTATGTTGCGACCCATCTCCATCGTTGGGCATATTCTCTGAATGATTCAGTGTTATTCTTCTTGATTTTGGTAACTTGATACCGATCTGGAGCTAGCTGAGAAAAACTGTACTGGCTGAGCAAGGCATGGGCCAATTCTTCCCAACTGTGGATTTTGGAGTTGTCCAGATGGGCATACCAGGCTCTGGCTTCTCCAGTTAAACTCTTCTGAAATAGCTGCATTCGAAGTTTCTCATCCTCAGCATAGGATCAAAGTTCTCCGATGAAAACTTTTAGATGTGTGTATGGATCTCCCAATCCATCATATTTCTCGAACTCGGGAATTCTGAATTTCTCAGGATAACGAGCCCCAGGGAATATACAGAGGTTGAAATAATTCACACTGCCAAATGCCCCAGTCCCCTTAATAGATCGGAGAGTTTCTTCCATTTGTTACAGCTTCCTGTTCTTTGCCTAGGATGGTGATTTTTGGAGTTTTGTTGATTATATCCTGGTTCTGGGGTCCAGGGATCTGAGTTTCGGCCTTTTCTGTATCTTGACCGCCAGCACCACTACCAGATGCTCCTGGTTCTGCATGAGTTTGAGATTATTTTTCTTTAAAGGCCTTGCTTTGCTCTAGAAGGAAACCGGCTAGCTCGGCTATCTGATTTTTCAATCCTTCGAATTCTTCCCAAGACACAGGGGTAGATTCTAGTGAAGCACTTGAAGCCATGTCCGTAGATGGACTGGGTGCTTTTCTGGCCTTTGATCTAGTGATAGGACCAATTTTTCCCTACCTACAACAAAACATAGGAGTGTCAGTTCCCTGTGGTAGGTAATGACTGGATGCATTTATGATGTGTGTTTTTTAAGTTTATCCTGCAAAACCGAGGTTAGTTGTTTTGATGGTAGGATGACAGGATATTTGATAGGAAAGTAAATCTTTCATTATTGTCATTTACTTTGTGCTCCTCAGTAATTGGAGACTTGACATGGAATTGAAAGAGGAAGGCATGAAGAAGAATCCCGTCGGATTCAGTTGATTAGAAGCTGACCTATCCTAGGTTACTCTCGCGGCTTTTGTTTTGGCATGAAGGTTCCCAGATCATCGCAATCTACTAGAAGGGAAGTTAATCCGATCGTTTAACTGGAGCGAATTCTGGGTGGTGCATTTTCAGGAGGCAGCCCGGAGACTTAGTCGTCCCCATAGTCCTTACTTATCACCGACCGGGTTAGCCTCCTGGTGGAGGAACTCACAGCATACATTCACATACATCGACCTTACCGTTTATGCATGCAATGACAGTTTGTGCGAAGCACTAATATGGGTGCAAAGCACTAAAGCATTCATTCTCATTCATTCAATGTAAAGGCATAGCATTCATACATTTAATGAAAGACGCAGCATTCACTCATCCATTGACTGTGGAGACGCAGGATTTCAAGCATTCAGTAGTTTTGAAAGGGAAATGTTTGAAAAGATTGAAAGCGGCCTAAGCCCTCTACTGTCCCTAGCAGAGTCGCCACCAGTCGATGTTGGAGCTACTTCAAAAACAAATAAGAGACACTGAGGCTATAGTTGCTGAACAAAGCAGTGACATCTCTCAAAACCGCTCTCAGATGCATGAGCTGGTAGAACGAGTCAGACGCCTCTCTGAAGATATTCGAACCCCTGATGCTGATATAAAGGGGGAGAATAATGAGCAAGGAGATAAAAGCAGAGGCAGAGGCACCTCCAGCAGCAGAGGTGGAAGATAGAGGTAGATATATATTCAACCACCACCTTAGTAGGGAAGACAAAGGCAAACTCAAGCTGGTCAGTCGTCAGGTGGTAACTCTAGGAGTCCCAACCTTCTGACTCCACGATTTGATCAGCAGCGCCTTCCCATGGCTATACCTCTTAAAAGGAGTCAAGGTCAAGCTTCTGGTTCACAAAGCATGACTTCTACTCATCAGTTGTCTCGAGAAGAGCTTGAAGACATTACCTGCAGAGATGAGCAAACCAGAAGGATGAATGCTGCAGAGTATGACTCTTAGAGAAATAAGAGACAAAGAAGATAGAGATAAGTCTAAGCTTCACTTTGTATTGATGTTTCTATGCTAGATTGTAATATCTTTTTAAACATCAATAAATTCATGCTTATTCTCTAGAGATTTCAGCTGCTCACTAAAACACTAAGCCATATTTACTTTCTAGCACTCTGCACTTAGAAAATGATGCTATGATCCAAATATCCTTGATTATGTCAACATCAAATAGGGGGAGATTATTGGGAATTACATATTCATATTTGATATTGAAAGTAAATATAAATGCTTAAGTGTACAGTCCTTCAATGATCATATGTACAAGGACTTAGATGATAGATCAAAAATGTTAGGTTGATCTGAGCTTTAATGTTTATCATTTATGTAAATAAATGTATAGAAGGAAAGATAAAATTTGTTAGGTTGATCTATTTGTGCTGTAAAAGTTAAAGCCTTGATAGAATTGTAGTCTGTCAAAGGTAGCATTCAGAAGACAAGGCAGAATCGTGGAGCTTAAATGAAGATGTCCAGAATTATAGTCTGCCAAGAAAATCAAGCTTGCAGAGACCAAGGAAAGATTCGTGGAGCTTAAGTGAAAGTATCAGAATCGTAGTCTGCCCTTAGAAGTCACACTAGGAATCATGGAGAAAATCCGAGCCAAGTCAAGAAACGCAGTGTGCTCTTAGAAGTGTGAAGTCTGCAAGACAATCAAGCAGGAATCGTAGTCTACCAGAGAGCTTAAGAGAAATTGTAGTGTTCTCCACGATCAAGTCTGAGTCAAGCTGTGCAAACCAACACACAACGATTGTGTCACAATGACCATAATCGTAGTGTTCCTCCAGTCAGCATCAAAGATCGTAGTTCTGATGAAGGGAGGAAGAGCAACAAATGAAGAAAGGTTTATAGTCATTGACAATTTGATAGTCCCAATGATTCCATATTCATCCTTAGTTCAAATCGAAGAAACGTATTGAAGAAGCTAAGGAAAGGACTAAACCGCCTGCAAAAAATACCTTTTCAGATGTTAGGTGAGGTTGTAGTCTACTGTGTCAGTGGGCGAGTCTGCAGTGCCGTAGGAAAGCAAGATGTCAACATCAACTACACAGAAACATCTGAAGCATTAAATGCAGCAACGGGAGCATTCAAACGAATATATTTTGAATGGCTCTTTTAGGGACATCAAATAAAGATTCAGACTAAGCAAGCAAGATACAAAAAGATAGAATATCAAAAGAAAGCTCAAGAACACTCAACGGTCAACTCTACAATCCTGAAAGGGGAAAACTTGCTTTGTTACTCAGTTCTTCAGAACGAATGCTTAATTACAACTAAGTAACACTCCTCAACAACTACTGTCAATCCAAGTGAGGAACCAAGTCAGAGTACTTGAAGAGTTCAAAAGTGAACTAAGTGAAAATCCAAGTCAGAGGACTTGAAGAGTTCAAAAGTGAACTAAGAGCAGATCCAAGTCAGAGGACTTGAATAGTTCAAAAGTGATCTAAGAGAAGTTCTAGGGCTGCTGGTGTAACGATTGAGATTTTTATATTTAATTTTAAATATTTATTGAGTTAAATAAATATTTTATGTGATTTATTTATGGAGTTAAATAAATAAATTACGTGAATTATGGGAGTGATTTAATTAAGTGTTACATATTAATTTAATGAATGTTATTTAATTGATGTGTATATATTAATTTTATATTGTAGTTCTAATTTAATTGAGAGAATTAAATTAGATGAATTGTGTGTTAAGTGTTACATGAATTATAATTAGCGAGTAATTATAATTATGTGACAAATTATTTTATGTGATTAATTGATTTTAATTGATTAAATAAGAATGTTCTATGTTTAATTAATTAAAATGTGACATTTAAAATATGTGTTAAAATGATTTGTTAAAATAAAAGAAAAAGGAATTTTAAATGATTTTAAATAAACAAGGCCTTGCAATTGTTTTTAAATCTATTTTCCAAACAAGGCCTTAGCTAATAATCCGTTTTTAAATAAAGAGTTTGCCAAACATGACCATATGGCTATTCAAATTCAACTTTTGTAACTTACGTAATTAGTAGTAGTTAGTGTATATAATTATTATATGGGAGTTACATATTCTATTATATGTATATTGTATATACACTTAGAACGTTAGTTTTATAATCCTAAGTTAGTCTAAAGCTAAGAAAAGAGAGCAGAGAGTAAGAAGAGCAGAGAAGAATTTGAGAAGAAGAGAAGGAAAGAAAGGAAAAACGTAAGGAAATTACCATATTCTTCTACAATCATCAAACAAAGGGTAATTACTATCTCATAGTTTTAAAAATTTTAATTAGTTGTTCTTCCTTGTTTTGAGTTTCTGTAAATGTTGGTTTACTGTAAATTTTAAGAAAATGTATTAACATGAATTGTATTTATATATATGGTGTTCAAGTATTGTCAATAGTTGATTGGTATGCTATAAACGAGTTTTCAGAAATCAAATTATAGTAGAAACATGTTTTAATGAATAATATATGTTCATATGGAGTTCATGTATTTGGTTGAGTTTTAGAGTAAAAGTTATGATTTAATTGTTTTAATATGCCTATTGGAATTGTTAGGATGCTATATCCTCAATCATGAAAAGAATATATGTGTTATAAGTAGAATTGATTTAGAATCGAATTTACAGTGAATTGTTTTGTAGAATATATGAGTTTTTGTAAAAATGTCAAAATTGGGTTTTTAAAACCTTTGATTTTCATTATTTGGACAAATTTAGTGATTGGTAGTATAGATAGCATGTGCATTATTGCATATGTATGATTTTCAGTGTCTATGTTACTATATTTTTTTGTTTGTTGGCTTGTATGAGTTAATCGGTGAAGCAGAGTGTTGTGACTGTCTTCCTCTGTCCGTGCTACTGCGCAGCTGCGCCGGTAGTACAGCCAGAAGCAGCGCAGCTGCGCCGGCTGAGCTTTCCCAGATTCGACCCCTGCACAATTACGCTGGTGCCAAGGATGCTGGCTGCGCAGCTGCGCCGCTGCGCCGTGCCCAGTGCAGAGGCAGTGAGTTCTAGTTGATTGATTGTGCAGTTTATTTTAAGCCTTAGTTTAATTGTTCCATGATAATGTGTATGCATCCAGTTGCTATAACATTTCGTCAATATAAATTTGACAAATTGTATATAGTATTTAAATTATGAATTTTAATTATTTAATTGGAATATGAATTACTTAATTATAATTTGAATAATTATAATTATGATTAAATGTTAATTTGGTTAAATTATAATGAATAAAGGTTGATTTATTAGATATTAATTTAAATTGTAATTTATGTAATTGTAATTTAATAAATGCATGCTTAATTATGGATTATAAATTGATAATTTCATGATTAATTATAATTTGTGTAATTACAATGCATGATGTAGTTTAACTAATTATAAATTATAATTTAATTAAAATAAGAGGTAATTATAATTTAAGTAATTATAATTAGATTAAGTGTTTAAATTATAATTGTTTAATTATAATTTAGTTAAATACATAATTGATTTAATTATGTGAGCATGCCTATGTGATGTAATTAACTATATGATGATTAATTATCATTTATTTATTTAACTGGAATGAGTTAACCATGAGAGTTAACCAATTATGTGAATTAGTTATGTGTTAACTAATTTAGGTTATTGTGATTAAATATGTATGTATGTAGGAAATGTTGAAGTACGTGAATTGAGTTAAGTAGCTTGCGCTTAAGGCAAGTCTTCTAAACCCTAAACTCGCTATTTCTACGCAAGTTTCTTTGAATTCATATATTCATTGTTGAGAATGTCCTTTTCATTTCTGTACTAGACAATTATTTACTTAACCGAAGAGATCTTGACTTATTGTTCAAGTAAGATCTAGTTTATTATTTTAAATGTTTTAGGTTACTTCTAAAGCATATGTTAATTCATAATTCTTTTATTTATGAATTATTGAAAGTCTATTTTACTAATCCTTAGTTGATGAACGCGAATTCTAAATTATCCTTGTAAGCTTATCTAAACCAAACTTTCTTTGGTGCGGACTTGAATTCAAATTACTGAGTTGAACAACCCTAATTATTAGGGGAGGTTACTACACATAGCGTTAAGATGTTTGTGCACAATACATGGTACAAAGGGCTGATCCCCCTAAGTACGAGTTAAGGTCCATAGTCTTATTGACTGTTAAAGGTTTAAATAAAAATATTTATAACCTAGGACAAGAGTTCAAAGGTCTTACAGACAAATTCCATATTCGAATTTTAATGTTGATAGAGAATTATTATTCAATTCTTTATTATTGTAGCAAGCTAAGTTATTCAGATTCTTTAAAAGATATTCTTTCATGTAATTATTATTGTTAAACTCCAGTGAGCTGTTGTTTGCTCACTCTTGCATTAAATAACAATTGCAGTTAAGGTTGATAGCGTTGATGCCCCGCCTACGAGTAAAGGCAAGGGAAAGATGAACAAGTGAAGACTTGTTTATTTATTTTGAAATGATTGTAATAAGACTCTTATGTCATGTTTTGTTCGAGCCCCGTGACATACATATTGTCTGGGAGCAGCTGGTTAGGAGAGAGCCATCTCCAGTGATCACCGTAGCTGGTCGGGAGCGTGAGCTGACACCTATTCTAGAAGAAGAGGACGAGGACGAGTCTGAAGAGGAGGAGGAGGAGGAAGAGGATCCCGAAGAGGAATTCCCACCTCACTCTACTAGTGCTGAGATGTACGAGGCAGTCTACGACAGCAACGTGGAGCTTCATGGTCGAGTCGGAGAGCTCAAAGAAACTATTCAGTAGCGAGACGAGACGATCGAGGAAATGGCAAGTGACCTAGGAGATGCACAGTGGAACCTGATACATATGGAGGTTGATAGAGATGCTGCTCGATTTAAACTGGCAAAGCTGAAGCAAGACATCTAGGAGGAGTCGAGAAAGAGAGCCAGAGCTAAAGAGATAAGTTTGAGGGCTAATCAACGAGCCGATCGAGCTGAACGTGAAGCTGAAGCCAAGAGGGCCAAGCCGAGGGAAACAGAATATGCTTTTCATACAGCTATAGAAAGAGCTCAGGACCGTGTTTTCTACTATCCAGCTCAGTTCCAAGGTTTATCGTGGTATGTGGTGGACCGAAGAAAGGCATTCCGGGTAATGGAAGAGGAACGCAGAGAGGCTGTGCGACGTATTAATATGCCTAGGTAGTAGTAGTAATAGCAGTAGTAGTAGCAGTAGCAGTAGTAGTAGAGCTTTTGTTTATGTGTTACTTTTTGTAGTAAATAAAGTAAATCCCATAATTTGAGATAAGAATGGGATAAGTTAATAATGTAATCCTGCAACTTTTCCAGTTCAGAAAGGATGATGTAAATGGTAGAAATGCTATCTGATTGATGTTTTTAAACTGCGACTAATGAATAAAAGAAGTTTATTGACGTGCTATGTGTTCTATGTGAACTGAATTGTTTAAAACGTTTAAGTATGAACTTGAATATTTAAAAAATTGAATAAAGGATCTAATAATAATATTTTCTTAACAGAAAATGCCTCCTAGAAGAAGAACAACACGTCAAAACCCCGAGGGTTCGACGAACAACAACAATAACGATGGGACGAATCCCAACTCGGTTCAGCAGTTGGTGAACCTGTTGACATGAGCTCTTGCGTATCAGCCGCAAGTGCAGGGTACTACGTTCAAGGAATTCAAGGCAGTAGGACTACCTGAATTCAAAGGATCGACCAACCCTATTGAGGCTCAGAAGTGGTTTATGGAAATGGAGAAGGTATTTGACGTAGCCCGAGTAGGTGAAGACCAGACGACAGCATTCGCGACTTTCATGTTGAAGTCGGATGCTAGCTTCTGGTGGCAGGCTAATAAGACCCGGGAGGGAGAAGGAGTCATAACATGGGAACGTTTCAAGGAAATGTTCTATGAAATGTACTTCCCAGTGAGTTCCCAGGACCAGATGGAGGTCCAGTTCCTAGAGCTTAAGCAGGTAGGGATGATGGTGTCCGAGTATGCCGCTAAGTTCAACGAACTGGCCAGGTTTGCTACTTACCAGGTCAGCACTGACGCTAGGAAGGCGAGAAGGTTTGAACGGGGACTGAAGCCCTAGCTCTACAGCAAGGTTTCCATGTTCCAGCTGAACACATTTGTGGCTGTGCTAGAGAAGGCCATACTTGCTGAGGGAGAAAGTGAAGCGATGACGAAGTTCAACCAAGATAAGAAGAAGAAGAATGAGGTAGAAACCAAGATTGGGGGTAGCAGCGCTGTGAACCCGAAGAGGAAATGGAATGACAACACCTCTGCTGGGAGTCAGCAAGGAAGCCAGCAGAAGAGGAAGTTCGAAGCATGTGCTACATGCGGTAAGAATCACACTGGCGTGTGCATGAAGGGGAAGCGGGTGTGCTTCAACTGTGGTCAGGAAGGCCACATTGCACCTAATTGCCCAAACCCGATGAAGGGAGCTTGCTTTGAATATGGATCCAAGGATCACATGGCTCGCAACTGGCCTAAGAAGCTGACGGCAGGGTCAACAGGGAGCGGAGGGAATGGAAGCGGCAGTACCGTTACTATTGTTGCACCATTGCAAGCTGTTCGACCCACTGCACGAACATTCAATATGACGGTGTAGGATGCTGTGCAACCAAAAGATGTGGTGTCAGGTATTATTCCGGTCAATAGTATAAATGCATATGTATTATTTAATTCGGGTGCTACTTGTTCATTCATATCTGATGATTTTGCTAAAACCCTAGACTTACCTGTAGAAGAGTTAGTTTACCCCTTAAACATAGAGATTGCGAATAGGGAAGTTATTCCTGTTAGGTGTGTTTATAAGAACTGTAGACTGGACATTAAGGGTCAAGAGCTGAGAGTAGATTTGATTCCGATAAAACTTGGGGAATTCGATGTCATACTGGGTATGGATTGGTTGTTCAACCATGGGGCGATAATTGACTGTCAGAAGAAGTTGGTAAACCTTACGACTCCATCGAAGTTAGTGTTCTATGGTAGCAAATCGCCTAGACAAACGAGTTATCTGACGGTTATACAAGTCAAGAAACTTCTTACGCAAGGCTGTGTGGGATATCTATCCTACATAGTAGATACGCGTAAGGAAAGCCCGAAGGTGGAGGAGATATCGGTAGTTAAGGAGTTTGTGGACGTTTTTCTGAGCAATTTGCTAGGACTTCCGCCAGATAGGGAGATAGAGTTCGTGATCGATCTAGCACCAGAAACTGCTCTGATTTCGAAGGCTCCGTATAGAATGGCTCCAGTTGAGATGAAGGAACTGATGGTTCAACTACAAGAATTGCTAGACAAGAAGTATATTCAACCGAGTGTTTCGCCGTGGGGAGCGCCTGTTTTATTCGTGAAGAAGAAGGATGGGTCGATGAGTCTTTGCATTGAGTATAGGGAGTTAAATAAAGTTACAATCAAGAATAGGTATCTTTTACCTAGGATCGATGACTTGTTTGATCAACTGAAGGATGCGAAGTACTTCTCAAAAATTGATTTGAGAAGCGGGTATCATCAATTGAAGGTGAGGAAGGAAGATATACCTAAAACGGATTTTAGGACTCGATATGGTCATTACGAGTTCTTGGTGATGTCATTTGGTCTCACGAATGCCCCAGCTGTATTTATGGACTTAATGAACAGGGTGTTCAAGCAATTTTTGGACAAGTTCGTGGTAGTGTTCATAGATGACATCCTGGTTTATTCCAAGACCGAGGAGGAACATGCTGAACACTTACGACTAACCTTAGAATCGCTGAGACGAGAGAAGCTTTATGCTAAATTCTCGAAATGCGAATTCTAGTTGGAACGTGTGCAATTTCTTGGCCACGTGATCGACAAGGATGGTACTTCAGTGGATCCGTCGAAGGTTGAAGCTGTTATGAATTGGGATTAGCCGAAGACGCCGTCTGAAGTGATGAGTTTCTTGGGATTGGCAGGTTATTACCATAGATTTATCCAAGACTTTTCTAGAATCGCAACTCCGTTGACGAATTTGACTCGTAAAATGGTTAAATTTGGTTGGACAGAGAAATGTGAGGAAAGTTTTCAACAGCTGAAGAAGAGGCTAAGTACTGCGCCTGTATTATCTTTACCGGATAGTTCGGGGAATTTCGTAGTATATAGCGATGCCTCACATAAAGGATTAGGCTGTGTGTTGATGCAGAGCAACAAAGTTATTGCCTATGCGTCACGTCAGCTAAAGGATTATGAGAAGGGGTATCCGACCCATGATCTAGAATTGGCGGCAGTAGTGTTCACCCTAAAGATTTGGAGGCACTACTTATATGGAGAAAAGTGTGAAATATACACAGATCACAAGAGACTGAAGTATATATTTACCCAGAAGAATTTGAACATGCGCCAAAGAAGATGGTTGGAACTGATTAAAGACTACGATTGCGAGATACTTTACCATCCGGGTAAAGCTAACGTTGTCGCCGACGCTTTGAGCAGGAAAGGTCGGAAGAAGCTGAACGTGTTAACTGATCAGGATCGGTTAATAGAACAGATAGCTAGATTGGAGTTGGAGGTGAAGCTTCTGAAGGAATCGGATGAAATGTTATTTCAAGTAACTACTGGTTCTACTCTAGTAGACAAAGTGAAAGAAGCACAACTTCACGATGAAGAATGTAAGAAGATTTGGAGGAGGATAACCGATGGCGAAGAGTTCAAGTTCAAGATCGATAATGAAGGTCTGTTATGATTTGAAGGTAGAATCTGGGTACCTCCAGTACCTGAGGTCAAAGAGGAGATTCTGAGCGAAGCTCATAGTTCTAGATATTCTATTCACCCTAGGAGTACGAAGATGTACCAGGATCTCAGGCATCATTTCTGGTGGCCGAATATAAAGAGGGATGTGGCTGAATGCGTTGCGAAATGCCTTACGTGCCAGAAAGTAAAGCAGAACACCAGAGACCGAGTGGTTTGCTACAACCGTTAGAGATTCCAGAGTGGAAGTGGGAGCACATCACGATGGATTTTGTGGTAGGTCTTCCAACGACTCAGAAGGGATTTGATGCGATATGGGTTATAGTGGATCGACTGACGAAGTCAGCCTACTTTCTGCCGATCAGGGTTAAGTACAACCTGGATAAGCTAGCGAAGCTATACGTGAAGGAAATTATTTCTAGACATGGTGTTCCGATGTCAATTGTGTCCGATAGAGATCCACGTTTTACGTCTAATTTTTGGAAGCGATTGCAAGAATGTCTGGGAACGCAATTGCAAATGAGTACAGCGTATCATCCTCAGACTGATGGACAGAGCGAGAGAACGATTCAGACGCTTGAGGATATGCTGAGAGCTTGTGTGATGGACTTCGCCTACAACAATAGTCATCATGCGAGTATTGGCATGCCGCCTTACGAAGCTTTATACTGCAAAAAATGCAGAACTCCTTTGTGCTGGGATGAAGTCGGGGAACGTCAATTGTTGGGACCAGAATTGGTACAATAAACCGCCAAAATTATATAGCTGATCAGAACGAGATTAGTTGCTGCTCAAGTCAGATAGAAGAAGTATGCCGATCTTCATTGACAAAACCGAGAATTCTTACCAAGAAGTTTCGTGTTCCTAAAAGTATCTCCCTGGAAGAGGAAGATTCGATTTGGTAAGAAGGGAAAGCTGAGTCCCAGATTTATTGGACCTTTTGAGGTGTTATGAAAAGTTGGCGAGGTAGTTTACGAGATTGCATTACCTCCGGAGCTCGAGAATATACATAATGTCTTCCATATTTCTGTGTTAAGACCTTACAAGCATGATTATAAACATGTAATAGAATATGAACCTTTACAATTTGATAAAGACTTAATATATGAAGAAGTGCCTGTTCAAATAGTTGATAGAAAGGAACAAGTACTTAGGAATAAAGTGATACCTTCTGTTAAGGTAATCTGGAGGAACCACAGTGCTGAAGAAGCTACGTGGGAACTCGAAGATGTTATGATAAAATTTTATCCGCATTTATTTGCTTAACTTTTGTGTGAAACCTCTTAAGTACTGATTCTGGGGACAAAATCCTTTTAAGGAGGGAAGAATGTAATAGACAAAAAAAAATTATGTGTGATTCTGGGGACAGAATCCTTTTAAGGAAGGAAGATTGTAAAGATTGAGATTTTTATATTTAATTTTAAATATTTATTAAGTTAAATAAATATTTTATGTGATTTATTTATGGAGTTAAATAAATAAATTACGTGAATTATGAGAGTGATTTAATTCAGTGTTACATATTAATTTAATGAATGTTATTTAATTGATGTGTATCTATTAATTTTATATTGTAGTTTTAATTTAATTGAGAGAATTAAATTAGAAGAATTGTGTGTTAAGTGTTACATGAATTATAATTAGCGAGTAATTATAATTGTGTGACAAATTATTTTATGTGATTAATTGATTTTAATTGATTAAATAAGAATGTTCTATGTTTAATTAATTAAAATGTGACATTTAAAATATGTGTTAAAATGATTTGTTAAAATAAAAGAAAAAGATTTTTAAATGATTTTAAATAAACAAGGCCTTGCAATTGTTTTTAAATCTATTTTCCAAACAAGGCCTTAGCTAATAATCCGTTTTTAAATAAAGAGTTTGCCAAACATGACCTTATGGCTATTCAAATTCAACTTTTGTAACTTACGTAATTAGTAGTAGTTAGTGTATATAATTATTATATGGGAGTTACATATTCTATTATATGTATATTGTATATACACTTAGAACGTTAGTTTTATAATCCTAAATTAGTCTAAAGCTAAGAAAAGAGAGCAGAGAGTAAGAAGAGCATAGAAGAATTTGAGAAGAAGAAAAGGAAAGAAAGGAAAAACGTAAGGAAATTATCATATTCTTCTACAATCATCAAACAAAGGGTAATTACTATCTCATAGTTTTAAAAATTTTAATTAGTTGTTCTTCCTTGTTTTGAGTTTCTGTAAATGTTGGTTTACTGTAAATTTTAAGAAAATGTATTAACATGAATTGTATATATATATGGTGTTCAAGTATTGTCAGTAGTTGATTGGTATGCTGTAAACGAGTTTTCAGAAATCAAATTATAGTAGAAACATGTTTTAATGAATAATATATGTTCATATGGAGTTCATGTATTTGGTTGAGTTGTAGAGTAAAAGTTATGATTTAATTGTTTTAATATGCCTACTGGAATTGTTAGGATGTTATATCCTCAATCATGAAAAGAATACATGTGTTATAAGTAGAATTGATTTAGAATCGAATTTACAGTGAATTGTTTTGTAGAATATATGAGTTTTTGTAAAAATGTCAAAATTGGGTTTTTAAAACCTTTGATTTTCATTATTTGGACAAATTCAGTGATTGGTAGTATAGATAGCATGTGCATTATTGCATATGTATGATTTTCAGTGTCTATGTTACTATATTTTTTCGTTTGTTGGCTTGTATGAGTTAATCGGTGAAGCAGAGTGTTGTGACTGTCTGCCTCTGTCCGTGCTACTGCGCAGCTGCGCCGGTAGTACAGCCAGAAGCAGCGCAGCTGCGCCGGCTGAGCTTTCCCAGATTCGACCCCTGCGCAATTGCGCTGGTGCCAAGGATGCTGGCTGCGCAGCTGCGCCGCTGCGCCGTGCCCAGTGCAGAGGCAGTGAGTTCTAGTTGATTGATTGTGCAGTTTATTTTAAGCCTTAGTTTAATTGTTCCATGATAATGTGTATGCATCCAATTGCTATAACATTTCGTCAATATAAATTTGACAAATTGTATATAGTATTTAAATTATGAATTTTAATTGTTTAATTGGAATATGAATTACTTAATTATAATTTGAATAATTATAATTATGATGAAATGTTAATTTGGTTAAATTATAATGAATAAAGGTTGATTTATTAGATGTTAATTTAAATTATAATTTATGTAATTGTAATTTAATAAATACATGTTTAATTATGATTTATAAATTGATAATTTCATGATTAATTATAATTTGTGTAATTACAATGCATGATTGTAGTTTAACTAATTATAAATTATAATTTATTTATAATTTAATTAAAATAAGAGGTAATTATAATTTAAGTAATTATAATTAGATTAAGTGTTTAAATTATAATTGTTTAATTATAATTTAGTTAAATACATAATTGATTTAATTATGTAAGCATGCCTATGTGATATAATTAACTATGTGATGATTAATTATCATTTATTTATTTAACTGGAATGAGTTAACTATGAGAGTTAACCAATTATGTGAATTAGTTATGTGTTAACTAATTTAGGTTATTGTGATTAAATATGTATGTATGTAGGAAGTGTTAAAGTACGTGAATTGAGTTAAGTAGCTTGCGCTTAAGGCAAGTCTTCTAAACTCTAAACTCGCTATTTCTACGCAAGTTTCTTTGAATTCATATATTCATTGTTGAGAATGTCCTTTTCATTTCTGTACTAGACAATTTTTTACTTAACCGAAGAGATCTTGACTTATTGTTCAAGTAAGATCTAGTTTATTATTTTAAATGCTTTAGGTTACTTCTAAAGCATATGTTAATTCATAATTCTTTTATATGTGAATTATTGAAAGTCTATTCAACTAATCCTTAGTTGATGAACGCGAATTCTAAATTATCCTTGTAAGCTTATCCAAACCAAACTTTCTTTGGTGCGGACTTGAATTCAAATTACTGAGTTGAACAACCCTAATTATTAGGGGAGGTTACTACGCATAGCGTTAAGATGTTTGTGCACAATACATGGTACAAAGGGCTGATCCCCCTAAGTACGAGTTAAGGTCCATAGTCTTATTGACTGTTAAAGGTTTAAATAAAAATATTTATAACCTAGGACAAGAGTTCAAAGGTCTTACAGACAAATTCCATATTCGAATTTTAATGTTGATAGAGAATTATTATTCAATTCTTTATTATTGAAGCAAGCTAAGTTGTTCAGATTCTTTAAAAGATATTCTTTCATGTAATTATTATTGTTAAACTCCAGTGAGCTGTTGTTTGCTCACTCTTGCATTAAATAACAATTGCAATTAAGGTTGATAGCGTTGATTCCCCGTCTACGAGTAAAGGCAAGGGAAAGATAAACAAGTGAAGACTTGTTTATTTATTTTGAAATGATTGTAATAAGAGTTTTATGTCATGTTTTTGTTCCGCACTTTATTGTTTATGTCAAGGTTAGAGTAACCCTAGGATTATTGTTTTTAAGGTTGTAACCCTTGTTTTAAGTGAGATTTTATATAAAGATTGTAATTTATTTTGAGTTATATTGGGTAGATATTTGTTATAGTTAGAAAGTGAACACCAAATCATGTGGAAACGAAGTACCCGGATTTGGGGGTGTCACAGCTAGCCTTGAAGGGATCTAAGTGATCCAGTTGTAAGAGACATCCTTAGTGGATTTCCTACTCGTGGAGTAGAAGAGTGGATTTGGAGCCTTGTTTGCTCTGAACCACTTAAAATTTTGTGTCTCATTGTCTCTCATTAATTGCTATAACTGTCATATCTGTTATAACTGCATTAACTGCTCATCAAACCATAACTGCAATATCTTGAAGAGGAACAAAACATATATTCCGCTGCTGTCAGTATAATCAATACTGATAAAGTATTTTAAACAAAGAATTTTTAAAATATCTATTCAACCCCCCACCCCCACCCCCACCCCCTTCTAGATAACTAACGTGCCTTTGGGAACTAACACATTCATTTTTAATTGACACAAAGATTAAGAAATTAATACAATAATATTTTATTTGGTTGACTAAAATAATTATAAAATCTTAATAACCGTTCTAAAATTTATTGAAAAAGATAAAATAAAAACAAGTTAACATTTAATATAGGAATAATATGAAAAATGATGTCATTAATATTGCTTCCTTGAAATGTACAAATGACAAATAATAAGGAATAAATTTCACTCTCTAAAAAGACATAAAAAAGAATGGAGGGTGGGAGCTGTCGTTAGCACTCCTAAGTTAAAACCTTGCTTCTACTCTACTATCACAAGAATGAGTATAGCAATAAGCAAGGATCGATTCCAAAGAGAGTGTATTATTTTATATTTATCCAATTATTTTTCAATGAATTGGAGGTTTTGTTTTGAATAACTAAATTAATTTATAAGAAATATCAATAAGTAAAAATCTTTAATTCTTCAGTTCAGTATCACTTTTCCACAATCATAGATTAATCAAGTTTTAATTACAATATTTATCCTTCAATGAGATTAATAATCCTAGATAACCGCGATCGCTAATTATCCAAAATTCTTCTTATGTGTAAGTCTAATTGTCGACGTTGGAAAATATAAGAAATACCGCGGGTCGATTTATAACCCGGTTTTCCTCAAGCCAATCTTCCTAAGTTATCTCTACCCTTATTCTTTTTATTGCAAAAAAGGTTTTGAAGGGTTTTTAGGAAAGAGGCCAACATGTGTATATGTCGACGATTTGATTTAAACAGAGTCGTCATTTGGCAGTTTTGAAAATGGTTGTACCAACTCAATCGAGTTTGATTTGAAAAGAGGCCCAATTGCTAGACACTATCGAAACTTGATCTTTGAAATCGAAGTTTTGATTTCGGGGGCTTGGTTAAGTGTGGGGAAGGTGTTAGGCACCCCACGACTCCCGTGTAAACACGGTACCGCAATCTTTTCAATATTTCCCTTAAACCTGGAATACGTGAGTGAATGCGGTTTGAAAATTGGGCCTATTGAGTTGATTGATTGAAATCTTTGACAGGCTTCATTGAGCCTATATACGAAGGGTTTGATTTGATTTTGAAAATCAGTCTTTGATTTGATTTGTAAAAAGTATTTAATTTTAATTTGCAAAAGCTTTGAAATTGATTTGACAATGATATTTTGAAAGCTGTTTATCAAACCCCTACGCTAACATAGGAATTGAAGCACATTGCCACTTTCAATTTTATCCTTATAGTCTTAAGGCTGCATGCAAATGGTGATTTGTCAGGCTGCGAAGCATCCTCGACCACTAGAAATATAAAGTGTCGGTCTCCTCATGGGTATGAAAACCATCGGAGGGACGCTGACACGACAATCTATATTTTCACTATGTTGAGACCTTAAATCCGGATAATCGTTTTAAGGTCTGTGTGCATGTACATTTTACAGAAAAACTGGCAGGCTACATCTGTAAATAGAAGTTTGTCCATCGTGGAAATCAGATTCTGATCAGTTTGATCATGAATCCCACGATTCCTAGGCTCACATATGAGTGGCTAGAAAAACCTGCACAGTTCAAATTTGAATAGAAACAGATAAATAAACCAAGATAGCCAGAACCAAAGATTCATTCAGTAAATCCCAGTCTGCACGGCCGAAGCGTCTCGTTCCCACTAGATAGCGATCTAAGGGACGCGATGTTGCTTTCGAAGCTAAAACTATAAAAATAATTAGATTTAAATTTTTTTTAGCTATTATAGCTTCCAGGTTCTGTCAGGATCTGTTTGAACCGTTGAAAGCTAGAATTTGCGAGATTTGGATAAATCTAGTTCGCCCACAGAAAAATTAGTGCAAATTCATATACAAATAAATGTTGAATGTAGCAGTTGAATATATTAAATAAAGTAATATATATAATTATATATATATAAGCTGTAAAAGGGCGATGGGTTTTCATCGCAAGCCCGGACTGGAATCAAAATATATATTTATAAAAACTATAAATAGCCACAAAATAATTCAGGCTATGACAGAAATGAAATATATATATATATACAATAATAATGGCGATGGGTTTTCACACATGTGCTCGTATTGGAATTGAAATTGACAGAAAGTAGTCACCTAGTGACTGGGGAGAGCACCCAGTATGGGAAAGTGTGCAAAAGCAGTAAAATGGCCACGAAATAGTCCAGGCCGACTGAAAATATATATATATTGACAGAAATATAGTCAAATAGGACTGATATGAGTACCAATGATGGTGAATGTCGCTTATATATGCGTAAATATATATAAAAGCGGTAAACTACCTCGGATTTGACATTCGGGCTTGACAGAATTGAAATATTAGTATATTTGCAGTTAAATATGTACAAAAGAGGGCCAAACCCTGACTGGGGTGATAACCCAGTCCGACGAAGTTGCCAGAATGTGTGTGCTAGTGCATTGGAGCTACTGGAGTTGCCGGATTGTTAATCTGAGTTGTAAAAATATTGAAAATGGAGTTTATGTACAAAAATGTATCAATTTTTGACGAAAACGGCCACGGAACTAAGTTCCGGGCATATTTAGAAAATGAAAATTTGTGTTCAAGTGTAAAGCATTGCAAAGTAGTAGTATTGACTTTCTGATCGTAAAAATACTTACAATGGACCGCAATGCGGGCTTTTTGCCAAATCGTAAGCTTTAAACGCCCAAATCTACCGGTGGTTTTTTGATATGTGGTAGTATATTGGTATATCTATTTGTTGGAGTGAAAATATTTGGGTTTGAAAGAGGTGTAAAAGTCAGAAAATCAAACTGGCAAGGCTTCACTGCGTTTCCAAATTTTTTTGAAATGAACGGGGGGGCACGTTTATTTATAGGCCAGGGAGCCTGCACTCTACCTGCGGTAGCCGCAGGTAGAGCTGCAGCTCCCCTAGGTATGGCCCACATGCCCGGCTTGGTCGTCTCGAAGTACGTGCACTCCGAGCAATACGATGTTCGGTCGAAAACTTTCTAACTTTTAATCAGAGCGTCCGTTTGAGGCGTGCGATACCTTTTCAGAAAGCTCTGCCCGAGAGTGTCACAATGACATGGAAAAAAAATATTTTTTGGGTCCAGGAAGACGTGTTCATAACCAGGTCTTCGATTCCCCGCAGTTTGTCCGTTGAGCTGTCTTGCGTAGTTGCCACTCGGGATTGTCGTTAGGATTCATTCTGACTTTGGCGGCATCGATTTGTCTTGAGTTTGACCAAGTCGGTTGAGATTCAATGAAATAACCGTTGTACCCCTCCCGGGGCTGCCCGTAGTGTCGATATGGTCGTTGGTTGACTTCCGGGAGCTGATTCCAAGACTTGGATCCCAGTCAAGTCTTTTGACCTCAGGGTTGTCTCTGAGGCTGACGTGGTGGTTCCAGGTTTTTCTCTGGAGTTTTTGTGATGCTTCAAGGTTGATGTCTGAGGTTGACCTGATGTCCCGGGTTGAGACCGGGGATGACCTGCACTTCCTGGGTTGAGACCGGGATCGAGTTCAACTTCCTGGGTTGCTGCCGGGGATGAACTGTGTTTCCTGAATTGAGATTGAAGATGTCTTGACATGTCCTATTATTGAGGTCGGGGTTGATTGGTACCTCCCAGGTTGAGACCGGGGTTGATTAATGCCTCCCGGGTTGAGACTGGGGTTGATTGATACCTCCCGGGTTGAGATCGGGGTTGATTGATACCTCCCGGGTTGCTGCCGGGGTTGAATTAACTTCTCGGGTTGAGAACGGGGTTGATTTTGACATCCCGAGTTGAGACCGGGGTTGAGCTGGATGATTCGATTGACTGTCGGAACTTGATTGATGGTCCGATTGACTGTCGAAACTTGATTGATGGTCCGATTGACTGCCGGAGCTTGATTAATGGTCCAATTGACTGTCGAAACTTGATTGATGGTCCGAATGACTGTCGGAGCTTAATTGATGGTCCGATTGACTGTCGGAGCTTGATTGATGGTCCGATTGACTGTCGAAACTTGATTGATGGTCCGATTGACTGTTGGAGCTTGATTGATGGTCCGATTGACTGTCGAAACTTGATTGATGGTCCGATTGACTGTCGAAACTTGATTACCGATATTGGAAATCAGATTTAGGTTGAAAAACCGGCGTCGGCGGGCGGATTTAGATTGATTGACGATTTTGCCCTCCTACCGGGTTAGTATTGGGGTAAGGAAAATTTCAAGTATCTACACTAATGCGACGATCGCCAACAAAAGATCCTAACTATCATATAAACCAGAACTATCAGTCTAGATTTAATACAATAGAAGCATGAAGAATGAGAATTAGATTGTTCCAAGCAATAATTGCACAATCAGGAATTATTTAAATTATCTTCTGAAAACCTTAACAATACCCAAAAGCTTGTCCACAATCAAGTATCATTAATTGCTACTTATTACTAGACATACATCGTTTGCTTAATATATATCTCAATCTAGCAGATGATATTTATCAGATTAATCTAACTGGCCATATCAAATTAATCAGATAGTACAACATACAAGAAGTTTATGTAGATAATCAAAATAAATCTCACATATGAAGAAATAAATAAAGTAAACTTGATCAAATCGTTAATTGTAAGTATGGTTCAACATCTCTTCAGAATTGAATTGAAGTAGTTTAGCTTGACATGCTTTGATTCCCCAAAACTAGGGTTTTTCTGAATGTAGAAGATGATATGAGATGATATAAGATGATCCCCTTTATATTGGGTCTTACATGTCTTTATAAATTCTAAAACAATCTCTGAAAACCTAAAAGTTCGCAATCCAAATTGTATTAGAAGTTTGCCTAAAACTTCCCAAAACTCAAAATTACTGTTTTCTTGCAGTCAATCTCGCCGGGGCGCATTTTCCTTCATAAAAACTCGCCAAGGCGAAGTTTGGCAGAGAAAACTCATCGAGGCTAAGTTTTCCTTCATAAAATCTCGCCTGGGCGAAGTTTGGCAGAGAAAAACTAGTCGGGGCGAGTTTTTAGACTAGCAAACCTCGCCTAGGCGAGGTTCCATTTTCTGCTGCGACATTCTTTGGTAAAATGAGCATAACTTTTGATCCAGGAAGAGTTACGGGGCTTAGTACATATCAAATCGAAGCTCTCGACAAGATCTACAACTTTTATTTTTTGAGCATTGACATATTCTGATTGGATCAAGGTTAAAATCGGCTCCAAGGGTCTGCTATGTAAATTATAACTTCCCAACTTTGAGGTTTCAACTTTCGCTTGGTAAAAAGGTCATAACTTTTTCATATTAACTCCGATTGGGACAATTCAAGATGCTACGGAAAGCTAAGGAATAGCTCTATAATAAAATCTATGTCCCAAGCCAAGACCATGAACATGAATCCAACTTAGCATTAAAATTCCACTAGTCTTCCCGTTTTCCTCGTTTGAGCTCCATTTCGACCTGAAACCCATAAACAAACCTATTAAGCCCTTGTTAACAACCAAACATGCAATAGACTACATATAAAGGAATAAAAATAAATAAATATCATGCACTCGTCAGAGGGGGTAATAATAAACTGTCGATAATGTTGAGCAATATTTATGTTATAAAAAAATACATTTAGCGATATTTTTGCACTTATTTCAATTACATTTCCAACTTTTAACAATACTTATTATTTTAACAATATAATTACTATTCTGACATTATGAATGATCTAAGTAAAAGTTATGATTAAAATGTGAAACTAATGGTGTAAACGAGTCGAACCGATAGCGAATAGAGAGCTATTCGAATTTGACTTGAAATGTTAAATTCATACTCGAATTCAACTCGAATTCGAATTGTATTTGAAAAATTCTACTCGAATTCGACTCGACTCGAATATTTATTACTCAAATTCGATCAGACTCAGATCAAATTATATTCAAACTACTCGCGAGCTTCAAATTCAAGCTCGAATTTGAGTCTCCACATAATAACTAGCTTTATAATAAATATAATTATAAATTTAATTTGTTATTTTATTTAGAAATGAGAAAATATATTTACTATTACACTTTACAAATATAAAATCATAATTAAAATTAAAAAGAAAACAAAGTAATAATAATTAATTAACCTAATTTAATTTAATTTTGTATATATTATAAGAGAATGTATCTAATATCTAATCAAATATGTATCAATCAAGTATGCATCGAATCACAATTGAAAATTCGAATAGTTTGAATCTTGAACGAGTCGAGTATAACCTTACTCAGATTCTAATCATATTTTTATTCGAACTATTTTTTATGCTCAGATTTGGATCATATTTGTGATGCCCCAAAATTCGGTCTATCTTTACACCCGAATTTCGTACATCACGAGTACATCTCATTCTAGACATACATCATTATATAACTAAATATAACAACATACATCTAAAAAATTCCAAGTTCTATTACCTTAAAGCTTTCATCCATTCAAATAATGATAATTACATTATTCTTTACTTCTTACAAGAGTGACTTTTATCCGCCACAAAGGATTCATAACAGTTCATTAACCTAATCTATAGTTTAATTGACAATTCTACATTATAAGTCTTATCTTGATCTTCACACTTGTTCATATAATGTGTTAGTTCCCAAGGGGCACACAATAGATCTAGAAGGGGGGGTTGAATAGATCCTTTTTAATTTTTAAAGTTTTTTCCTTTTCTTTTGTATTGCTAAGTAATTAGCAGATGACAAACATAAGAATCAGTTCATGCACAGCGGAATAAATTAAAGATCATCTTCAAAGATATCTTGATAAATATAGTTCTAATGTTAGTTTAGGTGTAAGTGGTTATAGCAGTTATAGCAGTTTATAGTGCATAATGTAAATGACATAAAGTAAAAGACATAAGGGGTTTTAAGTGGTTCAGAGACTAAGGCTCCTCCTCCACTCTTCTGCTTCAACAAGCAGGGATTCCACTAAGGAAGGGGTAACTCTGAATCACTAAGATTCCTTCAAGGCCATCAGCCTTGGAACTCTAGTTCACTAAGAACTCTTCAAGCCCAGTAGACTTGGAACTGTAGACTAAGTCCAGCAGACTTAGAATCTCTTGTACCCTCTGGTACTCAGCAAGCCAGCAGACTTGACTTAATTTAGTCACGAAGACAAGGACCCCTCAGCCCTAGTTGTTTGTTTGTTGTTGGTGCTGAGCTGCTAAGATGACTTTAAGCTTGTTCATCTTCTGGTACTTAGTAGCTTTGTGTGATCTTCTGGCATTCTGCATCGAGACTTGATCACCACTGATGGAATGCTAAGTTGTACATGAAGCTTGACATCCTAAAGTACTTAGCAGTCTGATATATCTTCTTGGTGCAGCTGATCTTTGTTGTTTATGCTTGACTTCATCTGATTTCAGCATAACACACTATCACCATTGAGGATTTGCTAAGTCTTTGCACTTTAGGTAGACTTCTTCTGGTTCTTAGCATCCTTTGAACACTAGTTGTCTTGTGTGCAGATTCTGCTCTACATCTACTTTTCTTCAGCTCAAGTTGTTCATGGTGAATCGTAGAGTGGCTCTAGAGATCTGCTTTCTGGTCTGCCATTCTAGCTCTTGTCTTCTTGGCTTTCTCGGCTCTCAGCTCAGATACCATTGTGGTTGGCATTCTCCTTCGTGTTAAGTGAAGCCTTTAGCAGTTAAATTCCTTCATCATAATTGCTTCACTCCTACTATGGTAGTCTCACTGCCACTGAGACATTTTCTCTGTTAAGCTTTGTAGAACTCTCGTCGAGTCAACAACTCTTCACCTTTGAAGCTTCAGCTGTTATATACTCCTCCATCAGCTTCCCGTTGGAATATAGCCATTGGAAGCTATTTGAAATGCTTCAAAGATTCTGAGTTATTTGATGCAGACTACTGAGTTGGCGTGACCGCACCTTTTTGACTTTCCTGACACTACAGTCTGCTGTTTCACCTAACACCTCTAAGATGTCACTTTTAGAAGTCAAGTTAGTAGTCAACTTTATTTCTCCTTTTTGTTTCCTCTATCCAGACCAAGAATGTTGACTACTGCATCGATACTCTCAATCAGCAACGTTCGATTGTCAGTCTTCATATTGAGACATTGCTGAGACTCAATAATCAGACGACCGAACTCCACGATTTTGATGCAGACGTTCATGTGCTTGATCATAGTTTGTTTACGGCTGTTGCAAGTTAACTGGTTTTGACAACACTACGATTCTGAGAGTGTTTTGTGATCTGACAATGTAGAACCCCTTGCTCTTCACTCTTGCAGTGCTTCTACTATTCTGCTTGCCTTGACTCGCATCAGGAACTGATAACTTGGCTGACTTCTCTGGCCCTTTTAGTTTAAAAAACTCTTTTAATTAGTCATGCTCAGCTCTCTCAACTTTCTACTCTGTGATCTCCTGTTCACTCTTCATGGTGAGGCTAAGCATTAATAATCCCTTTCGTCTGTCTTTATAGGTTGGCCAGTATCTCTGTAGATGCTTTATCAGTTTCTGCTACTCATTAGCAAACACCACGATCGTCATAGTCACCAATAAGATCGTTGTCTTCTGTTTGACAGTCACTTCATTCATTGTCTTCTAATGGACACTTGTATAAGACTTCTTCTAAATGGCTCTTCACTTCTCAATCAGCCTTGCTGATAGAGTTGGTTCTTCGATCTTTTATTTGCTTGCTGGCCATTTAGAAAGTGCTCTTTGATCCTCTCCAGGTAGACTGCTTTCTAAACCTTGACTACTCTTACCAGAGTGAGATCTTTGTGTAAACTTCAAGAATGCTCAACTGTTGAGAATCGTGTAGCCTCTACGATTCTTCCTTAGCATTGTGAGCATTTGCCTGACTACGTTTTGGCCTTTGTTCTGCAGACTATGATCTGGCTTTGGTTCTGTAGACTACGATCTAGCTTTGGTTCTGCAAACTACGATCTGACTCTGGCTTTGCAGACACTACAACTGTGAGTGTAGTCTACGACTCTGAGAGTAGATCATATGACAGACTACGATTTCTGCCTTAACAACTACAGTCTCTGACTGATCTGCCCGACTACGATTTTTGCCTTGGTTATGATCTGCAGACTCTACTCCTTCGAGTGAAGCCTACGATTCTTGACTTGGCTCGGCAGGCGCTCGACTGGCGCTTTGCAGGTTGTCTCCACGATCTTGAAGTAGCTTTCTTGGCAGACTGTGATTTCGAGAGCGGCTATCTTTACAGACTACGGTTCTGCCTTGATAGACTACGATTCTACCTTGACTCTCTCGGCAGACTGCGATTGCTGGTGCAGTGCTCCACGATCAGACAGGCCTATCTATTAAATTTTATAAGATCAACCTAACAAGCTTGATCTTTCTATTCATAGTCCTTGTACATTGTAATCTTTTGAAGGACTTCACAAAGCTATTCATTTATGTTGGATCATCCTAACACATTTGATTTTTTCAGTCTATGTCCTTGTACATATATATCTATCATCTATCAAGGACTTTATAGCTTTCATCAATGCAGACATATTTGCATATTCATTCATTTAGTTCATAATCAAATCTAATATAAATAGGAATAACATTCTCATGCATATTCCTAACATAATGAACAACAATTCCGTCGGACACCGGTCAGCTTGATCTTTACGGGATCCTTAAGTTTTTTCTAACATCGTCCGCTGAAAATGTTCTTATTTAAAGCAAGTGTGAGCATTCAATTACTCAGTAAGTCATAGCAGTTCTATAACAACAAAATCAAGAATTATGCATTCTTTTTAAACTTTAATAACCGAACAAAGGTTATGAAGCAGCTTGAATAATAAGAATACGTTCTGCTTCCTATCATTTTAAAACATTCATCACATTTACTTTGTCATACTTTCATTTTTCTGCTCTTTCATACACATTCTGTCTTGCTAGAATCATTAGCACAGACTAAACAATAACAATTCATGAATAAACAGAACTCCTTAACATTGAACAGTTCAATCACAGAACAGTTCAATTCACAGAAACACCAAAGTGTTAAAAATTATGGCACAAGGCCTCATACATTCTACCACATTGTACAAATATCACACATTTGCACATACGAAATGCTTTCTCATGTTCAACATCTGAGAAAGCTAAAAAAACTAACATTTATTTAAAATATGAATGAAGTTAGGAAACTTGCCTTACGCACAGCTGCAGCTTACAGTTTACGCTGAACTGCTCATCGAAACTCCTATGTATCACATAAGGAAACACACATACCAATTAGTCATATATTTGACTTACGCATTGGTTTAAACTTTGCTTTACTTCTTATGGTTCGCGTTCTTGCAATCTAACTTTACGCGACCAAACTCCATATTCATTTCTTCGATTGTTATGACATACGGAGATGCCACAACCTTATGATTATCTTTTACGTAGATTTACATTCTCATCTTCTTCTATAACATTTATACCTATCACACATCGAGTCTCTAACAGTATTCAATATAGTACGTTGAGTGGTTTCCCACAAACAACCAACAAACTAGTTTCCCATCTCGTCCACACTATCTTTCACAACGAGTTAGATCGGTTGCTAGTTCGTATATACCTTCGCTCTCCGAAGGAATCGTTTAGCCCAAATACCATATATCCACCATTACAAACTATGATTGTACCAAAACTCAAACTTAACCTATCTGAACCATTAAAACTATAATGTTCGTTAAGTTAATTATCATTTCATATCTTACAGCGTCCGGTATATTTGAATTGGAACGTTATTCAAGTTATTATCATTAACTCAGCTTTCCAACGTTTACACGTTATTCATTACTCTTCGTTTCTTTACGTTCAAACCATACACGGCGTGTATGCTAAGTACGTTTAACTTATGTGTACACTTAACACCTTTACGTCAGATTAAGTGTTTTATGCTTACTTTCTTTCCACCATTCGTTATCCGATTCGAATTCGGACCATTCGTTCTTCTCACTACCGTTCGCTACTGTTTATAGATACTTACATATCATACTTTGCTAACATCCATTAACGTCTAAGTTATACAAATCAATGTATGCTTAGAACGTTAATTCAACGCAATTACGATTTCTCGTATAGCAATTACATATTCTAAGTTCATATCGTTCGTCTTTTAAACTTCCACTCAACCTTTATTTAAGGTTTTAATCTCTCTCATTCGTAATCTATTACATGAACATCACGTTCATCGTTCTCTCATAATGTCTAAGCTATATTGTGTGTCGTATGCTAAGACCGATCGTTCATCACAACTACATTGCGTTTACAGCGTTCATTCGCTTACACTTAACTTTCATTACGACATTATAACATCAAAATGTTATAAGTCACCCTTTTCATTCAACGTCCAAGGAATTACAATCATAGCAATCCCACACATTCGTTTTAATGCGAACACGGTCCCTCGATATCGGTTACGTATTACACGTTCATCGTTTTATAACCTTTATCCGACGTTTCATCGTCAAACTTAAGGTTTTACTCATTATTCTAGATATTTCTTTTTATGAACATTGCATTCATGCTTGCCCCTTAATTACCATCTAAAAATTTGGACAATAAAAATCTTCAGTCGAAAATTTTCCCTTAAGGGCGATGCGGCGCCACTCTTAGTTATAAGACGACTTGCAGTGAATGAAGACCCGGCCAGGCGCTACGGCGCTGGAAATCAGGGCATGGGCAGCGCTGCAACGCCTGCCCTGAGCCTTTGATTTTTTTTTAGTTTTTCAAATACATGAAATTCCCGAGCTCGTAACGCGATCGTTATAACTCAAAATTGGCTCGTTCAAAAGCCATTAGCTCACATATCTCATATACTTCAATTCTATCTGGACAGGATAAGTTTCTAAATCTGTTAACGATAAATTCACCGTTTAAATTTTTATTACGCGTTCGTTAAACGTTCGTGAATGTTCATAGCTCGTTTATTCATTTTAAGTCAGAATTCGTCCGTTCTTGAGTCCGCAACTCTTAAATACATAGTTCTAAGATACGTGATTGATAACCAAGGTTTCTGAGTTAAACAATGACTTTTGACTATCGTTCTGGGAATTCTACAATTTCGACGATTAACGTCTAATCCCGTAAATTTCGTCATAACTTCGTTGTTCGAGATTTTTACGCCAAACCAAATGGAATCAATCCATTAGTTATTCATCTATGATCCTAACCAACCATAAGCATCTAACTTACGATGGTTTTCAAATTGTCCATCAACAACTTCTTACCGCGTTCTTCGCGTTCTTCGTTCCTTCTTCGTTTTTAATCTATATTATGATTACGATTTTACGTTTTCTCGCATTTTAACATTATGAGTTTGATAATTCATCCTTATAACATCGGAGAGTTCAGACAACTCATCATAATCGTCCATTAACATCCAGAAATTCATAGTTCATATAAAAAACTTTTAAAAAATTTATAAACTAACTTCAATTTCTTCTTACTTCCTTTTCTCATGATTTCAACTATATGAAAATCATTCTTAATATCTTTTACTTCCATTATCATTAAGTTATATGATTTTCATATAAGAACTTAAAGAAAAATGGATTAGGATTAGGTTTTAATTACCTTTCTTCTTTGATTCTTCCTTCTCATGGACAAAGCTTGCTAATTGCTAGCTTTTCCTTCCTTCTCTTCCTCTTCTCCTGTGACAACCCGAATTTTCAAGAATTAATAAATAAGAATTTAATAAATAAAATTCTTATTATCTGATGTTTTGAGTTTGAGTATGTGTATACGTGTCATATATTGTGAAATATGTGAATTGATGTGAAGAAGATTTTAGATATTAATTTTAATATTACTGAATTAAATAAATATATTAATTAAATTATTTATTGAGTTAAATAAATAATTATGTAATTAATATGTAGTAATGTAATTAAGTGTATTATATTAATTAAATAATTATTTAATATTTAATTTAATTAATACGTAATGATTTTATGTTATAGTTCTAATTTAGTTGGGATAATTAAATTAGATGAAGTTATGTGGTAATTGTTACATGAAATTATAGTTAGCGAGTAATTATAATTATGTGACCATTTTATGTGATTTATTGATGTTAGATTTTAATTAATTAAATTAATGTTAAGATTTAATTAATTAAAGGATAACATTAAATATATGTGTTAAAGGATCAATTAAAAGAGTTAAAAGAGTTTTTAAAACCGTTTTTCCAAACAAGGCCTTACTTTTGTTTTAAACTAGTTTTACCCAAACAAGGCCTTACCATTAAAACCTGTTTTTAAAATGATGAGTTTTGCCAAACAAGCCTTAGGACTTTTCAAATTCAAACTTGTAACTTATGTGATTAATTGTATTTATGTTAATTATTATAGAGTAATTATATTGTATAAGTTATATATCATATGTATATACAATATACGTTAAGTTAAAAGAGTTAGTACGTTAGTTTTCTAAGCTAAGTTTAAACAAAGAAAGAAAGAAGAAGAGAGTTAGAGAGAGTTATCAGAGAAGAAGAAGAGAAAGAAGAAGAAGAAGAAGAAGGGAAAACTTTGAGAAGACAAAGCAAGCCCCATCATCATCATCTCCATCTCTCTCTTAATTCAAAACTAGTAAGATTATAATCTTAACCCTTATACTCAATTAATATGTGTTGTGTTTCTTCTTGTAAAATTAGGTTTTCATGATTATAAATTTATATGTATATATGGTGTTCATATGTTTTCATATGTAATTGTATGCCATGAAAGAATTTTCAAAGTACAATTGTTGTAAAAACAAGTTTTGAAGTTATGTTCTTATATGTTTTCATAATTTTAGAATTCTATGTAAAAATCTTTTGGTGAAACTTCATAATTTTGATATGTGAATGGGATGTGTGTGTATATATATGTATATATATGCTTACATGAGATTTTTATAGTGGTTTAAGAGTTTCAATTCGCAAGGACATGATGACCATGATGAAATCATGTTCATAGTATTTGATTATGAAGTTATGTTGAAAATTGTTCTTAAGTCATTGATGAAAGCATGAAGTTATGAGTAATATGTGATATAGAATGAGTATATATGAGTTATATGGTTGTTTTAACAATTCAATTCATAAAATTTTGATAAATAATAAGAACGGGGTTCATAGTGATTTTCTGTGAACTAATTTCTGAAAAATAGCTTTTGAAACTATCAAATTGGTGTTTGATTATGAGTTATTATTGAAATTGATCATGTATTATGTTAGTATGTTAAGAATATGAGTTATCACAATTGGAATTACTTGAATTGGTTTAAAAACGAATTCGTAGTAACAATTTTCGCCAAAAACACTTGATTTTACAATTTTCTTTAAAAATCATGAAATCTTAGTTTTGAATACGTGTTATATGGATTTTATATGTTATGATCATGTTTAAGAGTTTAAAATATTGTTTGTATCAAGTTTCATGTTAGTAAAAATCGAATTCGGTGTGAAGAAATAAACCATATTGGCTTATTTCTCCACTAGTTCGAGAACCAGCACACCCACCAGCAGTGGGCCCTGCCCCAACGGGTGTTTTAGCATTGGGGGACCCGCCCCAGTGGGTACCCTTGCTGTTCGGAGTGGTTTAATTGTTGTAATACAAAACTGTTTTGACCTCCGTTACTAAAATGGCCATAACTTTTTCATACGAACTCCGATTGAGGATATTCAAGATGATCCGGAACGAGCACGAGTAAACCTATAACTTTTGCTTTTTTAACTTTTTTGATTTGAGGTCGTTAGAAGGGGTCAAAATGGTCATCTTTATGACTGATATGTTTTTGGAGGTAATCGGGGGGCGTCGGGCATGCAAGTATGCACATGTAATGCTCCCGACCATGTAAAATGATGTTCTAACTTCCATAACATGACTATTATGTATTATAATGATACTTGACATTAACCATTGAGTATTAGACAATTTGTATGGGCGTGTTAAGCGTGCGCAAATGCGTGTCGTTTGGACGTTCGAATAGGCAAGTTTGGCGTACAGACGTTCAAGCGTCGCAACGCCGTAAAAAGTGTGTATAAACTTGTTTAATATTATGTTTCTAATAAGAATAAAACATTATAGAGTAATATAACCCAACATAGGAGCATGCTAAGCGCATGCAAAAGAGGCGAATTAGGTGTGTGACGTATAAACGTCGAAACGCCGTGTAATGTGTTAATACACTTAAATAATATTTTGATTCTAATGGAATGAACATTATAAGATATAAAATGGGATTAATATAAAACCAATAAGTAGTCCTAGCAAGACTTAAACACTTGAATGAATTTTGAATATTACTATCGATAGTTAACACAATAAAATTGAACATTATATATTGATAGTAGGAAGAGTTATGAGATGTAGAGTAGAGTTTAAATTATAACTACTATGTGTTGCTATGTGACTAATAGTTGATGTGCATGATTATATAATTGTGTAGGGCACGTGAAGTGTAGATAGCTGTAAGCTGTTAAACTATTATTGGTAAACAACGATCCAGGCAAGTCTTTCGGTTCCTATTTTCTATGTAAACTTGATGATGAACTGTTTTAAATTGTATTACAAAGAGCATGATATGTTATATATGTTGTAAGTATGAAATGTTAAAGTCAATTTATGACTACATTGATTGATTAAAGAATGTTGATTGAGTAAGGAACTCAATCTTTATAATTGTTATGTGAATTAAAGCATGTATGCCATGTTACTTTAATTATTATGAGATGTATGTTGAGCATGTTTATTATGTGCTACGTGATGCATGAAAACTGTTAGTTCTTGCTGAGCTGTCGAGCTCACTCTTGCAAATAACCATTTTTGCAGGTCAAGGATATAAGGTAATGATACGTGCTAGTTGAATGTTAAGATCAATAGCGATACAAGAAATTTTTTATTCTAGATGAGTAATGTAATTGTTTTAAATATAACATGATTGTTAAGTTGTAAAGTTGAGCTATCCAATGTATAGTGGATATTGCTTGTGATGTAATACTCTGTATAGAAACTTAGAGAAAGCGATTCATGTAATAGAATTGAATCAAGGATATGTAATGTAAAGGTTGCGATTCAGGGCAATAAAGAAAGTTTATAAAAGGCATTTTTAGTGATTTTTAATATCGAATAATGATGTAATGAGAGATTAACGTTATATTGTTAACAATCGAGAAGGAGAATATTATTGTATGAATTTTGGGGTCGTTACAGTTGGTATCAGAGCTATAGGTTATACACCTTAGGTAAGAGTATCTTAGGCTATGATCTTAGATTATAAGAAGTTAAGTTTAAGTTATGTATAATGAAAAGGTGAGTCTTTTCACATACGTAGATGTATAGGATGAGTTAAGTCCTAGAAATGTTATAAGAAGAAGATTAGAATGGCGAGGAATAAAACTCGAATAAGATATTGAGCAACATGAATGGAATTAGAAATTCTTAAAGAACGAGAATTGATTAATAAACAAAAAAATTCAAAGAAGAATCTTGAAGAGATGTAGAGATAAAAACCAGGAGTTACCTAACTCCAATAATCTAGATGACGAATAACGATGAATAGACGAAGTCTATAAGATTAAAAGCATAAATGAAATCATAGTATGATATAATGAGAGGTAAAGATAAGAAGTTTTTTTGAAACAAAACTATGATGAGATAAAAAAAAGAATGATAAGGGAGATGATTATAAAATAAGATCACAACGTGATCTTTTAAAGTTGTAAAAGAAAGATGGTCTGTAATGATTGAATGGTTATAGTTTGAGACTATAACGAGAATGTACTATGATATAGTACGAGATTAACTCACGAGGAGTTATAAATGATGAGATACAGAAGTCTGTATCGAGTATAGAGCAAGAAGTTATGAGTAAGATAGAGTTAAGTGGGATTTCAACTGAGGACTCATGTGGTGGCTGAGTTGTACAAATCTTTGTATGGGCAGGGTTTTGTGCTTACACTTGGCTTATCATATTGATAATCATTGGAAGGTTGGTGTCACGCTATCGATATATATATGATGAGAAGGTGATTCTTTTCTCATATTATATTTGATAGTTAGAGTGAATAGAGATTGGATTAAATGATATTAAGATTACATTAGATGATCTTAAGGTTAGGCGAATTCTTAAAACTCATACTTATGGTTAGTTCATGACTCATAGTCGTATGTATGTTTTGAACCCCTAAGTATATGGACAGTCTCTGATCAGTTCTTTGACTACATATTGCTAGGACAAGTTCTTAAACTCATATTATTGTGGCAAGTTCCTGAACTTCCAAAGTATGGTAAGTTCGATGAACTATACTGGGTATAGAAAGTTTATAGTATAGAAAGCATTGAGGTTGTTTAAGATTGATAGAATGATTAGGTAATGGTGGAGTAAAGAGTTATATTGATGGAGAAAATTTTAATATTCTAAATCTCCTAGCTTTGCTAGATTTTTGAAATTTATTGACTTCGTGCTAATGTTGCAGTTCTGTTTTTCTTGAAAAATATTGGATCAAATGATAGAACCAATGAAATTTTAAAATAGTGCTATTATTCACATGTCTATGCTAATTGCTTCAGCTAGACAAAAATGATTTTTAAATCTTCAAAATGTATTTTATATGCATCATTTGATATGGTGTAGAAACAATAATCGAAGAAGTTATCAACGCAGTTAAACCTAGTGTTGGATGTGATCGTATGATCGTCAGCCCACTATGGTATGATGTAATATGACGACGTCATGTAATGACGAAATCCTCAACGTACCATTACTACGGTACGGTATCAGGATATTATGAAAAGATTTATTTATTTATTTTTGGTTTCCTTAAACGAAAAAAATATATATATATTTTTGAGTTGGTTAAATATATATATATATATATATATATATATATATGTTTCGATTGATGTCCGAATTGTTGCTAGAAGTCTATGCTACTTGATTCAGCTAGACAAATATTGAAAGAGGTTTATGAAATTCGAGCGTTTTTGGTCAAACTATGTCAAACCAAATTGTTTTGGTGCGGATTCAGATGTTAAGAAGCTGAGGTGAACAACCCTATAAAAGGTGATATGTTATCGGAGACAATAGTTCCGAGTGTAACGCATATAGTCGTTACGATGTACTACGTTTATGCACGACGTAGGGGTATGATAGGCTGGCCACCTAGAGTATCGATGCAGTTTATAGTGTGAAGTACCGGGGGTGAAGCACTATTAAACCTAGAAAGAAGTTCGGGGTCTTGTGACCACTCAACATTATTGGAATCTTTTAAATTCCTGAGTTATTTATATCGTTTTCCATTTATTGAGCAATTGTGGAAGATTCTTATTATTCTGATGGAGAATGTAGCGAGAAAAATAGCCCTTAGAAAGAAGTAGTGGTAGAACGCAATAATTTATAAAATCTATTTTGATAGATTGATATATAAAGATTGATAGACTAAAATTTCGAGAACGAAATTCTTAGAAGAAGGGGTGAATGTGATAACCCGAATAATTATAGATGGTGAATTATGTAGTATATGAATTCGACGAGTAGAATATTCGGTAATGATCCTTAGAAAGGAATGAACGAGTTAAAGAATATATAATATTTGATATATAATTGAGTTTAAATTGAAAATTATGTAATAAAACCTAATAGTTGTTGAAGAAATGAATGAAATATATATATATATATATATACATATATATATATATATGTAAAACTTTTTGCTAAGTTAACGTGTTGAAGTTATTCAACGATAATTGTGGAAGAGATTTTATGAAAATCGAGTAAGGGAGATTTCGTTGATTCCGAGGACGGAATCCTTATAAGGAGGGAAGGATGTGACAACCCGAATTTTCAAGAATTAATAAATGAGAATTTAATAAATAAAATTCTTATTATCTGATGTTTTGAGTTTGAGTATGTGTATACGTGTCATATATTGTGAAATATGTGAATTGATGTGAAGAAAATTTTAGATATTAATTTTAATATTTATTGAATTAAATAAATATATTAATTAAATTATTTATTGAGTAAAATAAATAATTATGTGATTAATATGGAGTAATGTAATTAAGTGTATTATATTAATTAAATGATTATTTAATATTTAATTTAATTAATACGTAATGATTTTATGTTATAGTTCTAATTTAGTTGGGATAATTAAATTAGATGAAGTTATGTGGTAATTGTTACATGAAATTATAGTTAGTGAGTAATTATAATTATGTGACCATTTTATGTGATTTATTGATGTTAGATTTTAATTAATTAAATTAATATTAAGATTTAATTAATTAAAGGATAACATTAAGAATATGTGTTAAAGGATCAATTAAAAGAGTTAAAAGAGTTTTTAAAATCGTTTTTCTAAACAAGGTCTTACTTTTGTTTTAAACCTGTTTTACCCAAACAAGGCCTTAACCATTAAAACCTGTTTTTAAAATGATGAGTTTTGCCAAACAAGCCTTAGGGCTTTTCAAATTCAAACTTGTAACTTATGTGATTAATTGTATTTATGTTAATTATTATAGAGTAATTATATTGTATAAGTATATCATATGTATATACAATATACGTTAAGTTAAAAAAGTTAGTACGTTAGTTTTCTAAGCTAAGTCTAAACAAAGAAAGAAAGATGAAGAGAGTCAGAGAGAGTTATCAGAGAAGAAGAAGAGGAAGAAGAAGAAGAAGGGAAAGCTTTGAGACTCTCACTTAATTCAAAACTAGTAAGATTATAATCTTAACCCTTATACTCGATTAATATGTGTTGTGTTTCTTCTTTGTAAAATTAGGTTTTCATGATTATGAATTTATATGTATATATGGTGTTCATATATTTTCATATGTAATTGTATGCCATGAAAGGATTTTCAAAGTACAACAGTTGTAAAAACAAGTTTTGAAGTTATGTTCTTATATGTTTTCATAATTTTAGAATTCTATGTAAAAATCTTTTGGTGAAACTTCATAATTTTGATATGTGAATGGGATGTGTGTGTATATATATGTATATATATGCTTACATGAGATTTTTATAGTGGTTTAAGAGTTTCAATTCGCAAGGACATGATGAACATGATGAAATCATGTTCACAGTATTTAATTATGAAGTTATGTTGAAAATTGTTCTTAAGTTATTGATGAAAGCATGAAGTTATGAGTAATATGTGATATAGAATGAGTATATGTGAGTTATATGGTTGTTTTAACAATTCAATTCATGAAATTTTGATAAATAATAAGAACGGGGTTCATAGTGATTTTCTGTGAACTAATTTCTAAAAAATAGCTTTTGAAACCATCAAATTGGTGTTTGATTATGAGTTATTGTTTAAATTGATCATGTATTATGTTAGTATGTTAAGAATATGAGTTATCACAATTGGAATTACTTGAATTGGTTTAAAAACGAATTCGTAGTAACAATTTTCGCCAAAAACACTTGATTTTATAATTTTCTTTAAAAATCATGAAATCTTAGTTTTGAATACGTGTTATATGGATTTTATATGTTATGATCATTTTTAAGAGTTTAAAATATTGTTTGTATCAAGTTTCATGTTTATCATGTTGGAAAAAATCGAATTCGGTGTGAAGGAATAAGCCAAATTGGCTTATTCCTCCACCAGTTCACGAACCAGCACACCCACCAGCAGTGGGACCAGCCCCAACAGGTGTTTTAGCCTTGGGGGACCTGCCCAAGCGGGTACCCTTGCTGTCCGGAGTGCTTTAATTGTTGTAATGCAAAATTGTTTTGACCTCCGTTACTAAAATGGCCATAACTTTTTCATACGAACTCCGATTGAGGAGATTCAAGATAATACGGAACGAGCACGAGTAGACCTACAACTTCTGTTTTTTAAATTTTTTAATTTGAGGTCGTTAGAAGGGGTAAAAATGGCCATCTTTATGACTGATGTGTTTTTGGAGGTAATCGGGAGGCGTCGGGCATACAAGTATGCACATGTAATGCTCCCGACCATGTAAAATGATGTTCTAACTTCCAAAACATGAATATTATGTATTATAATGATACTTGACATTAACCATTTAGTATTAGAAAATTCGTATGGGTGTGTTAAGCGTGCGCAAATGCGTGTCGTTTGGACGTTCGAATAGGCAAGTTTGGCGTACGGACGTTCAAGCGTCGCAACGCCATAAAAAGTGTGTATAAACTTGTTTAATTTTATGTTTCTAATAAGAATAAAACATTATAGAGTAATGTAACCCAACATAGGAGCATGCTAAGCGCATGCAAAAGAGGCGAATTAGGTATGTGACGTATAAACGTCGAAACGCCGTGTAATGTGTTAATACACTTAAATAATATTTTGATTCTAATGGAATGAACATTATAAGATATAAAATGGGATTAATATAAAACCAATAAGTAGTCCTAGCAAGACTTAAACACTTGAATGAATTTTGAATATTACTATCGATAGTTAACACAATAAAATTGAACATTATATATTGATAGTAGGAAGAGTTATGAGATGTAGAGTAGAGTTTAAATTATAACTACTATGTGTTGCTATGTGACTAATAGTTGATGTGCATGATTATATAATTGTGTAGGGCACGTGAAGTGTAGATAGCTGTAAGCTGTTAAACTATTATTGGTAAACAACGATCCAGGCAAGTCTTTCGGTTCCTATTTTCTATGTAAACTTGATGATGAACTGTTTTAAATTGTATTACAAAGAGCATGATATGTTATATATGTTGTAAGTATGAAATGTTAAAGTCAATTTATGACTACATTGATTGATTAAAGAATGTTGATTGAGTAAGGAACTCAATCTTTATAATTGTTATGTGAATTAAAGCATGTATGCCATGTTACTTTAATTATTATGAGATGTATGTTGAGCATGTTTATTATGTGCTACGTGATGCATGAAAACTGTTAGTTCTTGCTGAGCTGTCGAGCTCACTCTTGCAAATAACCATTTTTGCAGGTCAAGGATATAAGGTAATGATACGTGCTAGTTGAATGTTAAGATCAATAGCGATACAAGAAATTTTTTATTCTAGATGAGTAATGTAATTGTTTTAAATATAACATGATTGTTAAGTTGTAAAGTTGAGCTATCCAATGTATAGTGGATATTGCTTGTGATGTAATACTCTGTATAGAAACTTAGAGGAAGCGATTCATGTAATAGAATTGAATCAAGGATATGTAATGTAAAGGTTGCGATTCAGGGCAATAAAGAAAGTTTATAAAAGTTTTAAATATTTCGCATTTTTAGTGATTTTTAACATCGAATAATGATGTAATGAGAGATTAACAATATATTGTTAACGATCGAGAAGGAGAATATTATTGTATGAATTTTGGGGTCGTTACATCTCCCATCCAAGCTCCTCTCTCTCAAGTGTTGGTGGTTTTTGCAAGAGAGAAAAATTCCTTATATAGAAAACCAAGGCTAGGGCAAAATAGTCTTTTAGGCCCAAAGTTATTATTCCCACCTCCTTTAGCAAACCTCCTTAACGAAACTTCCCCTAAAAGTTTCGTTGTTCCGTCTTTCAAATTTCGTCCGACAGTTCAAAAAACTGCGATTCTCGGAATCCAAATATTTTTGGATATTCCGTCTTTCCTCTACCGAATAACTTTTATGTGTTCCTCGAAACTTCAAAAAATTGAAAAACACTTTTTAATGATTAGCGTTTTTCTTTACATTTTCCCCTAACGTAGTTAAACAAATGAAAAGTGCATAAAAGTACTTTTCGTCGTTTTTATTTCGTCAGATTTCTGCACGTTTTTTGAGAAAAACTTTTATCGACTAACATAACTTTTCACGATATATTACTGTAAAATCTTCAGACGGAATGTCATTACGACATACCGAACTCTCAGAATGGCCTAGGTTATTCAAACTCTAACCCTTAGGGTTTCGGCGTGTGAATAGTGTATATTTCGTCTTTTTCTCATAAATATTTTTGTTCCCTGAAATCTTTTATTTTTCGTCTTGAAAATTCTTACTCGTTCATTCTAGCTCACAGTCAGAATACTCCTCGGCTTATGATCATCCTAGGTCATAGAATGAATAATAAACATATAACACATAATATAATTAATAAAAATTCATTCTATTAATTAATAATTCTTTAAACTAAATTTCTGGACAATCAGATTTTTCGGGTTGTAACAATATTATTAACGAACTCGAGTCTCGCTCGTATTTTTTTAAATTAAGTCCGAATCGAGTCCGAACTGTTTGACTCGTTTACAACCCAATGGAGCTATGAATTTGTTCTCTTTTAATTCTTGATCATCAATTGATTAAATTGGGGAGTAATGTCAAGTTAATGAAAGTTAACTCAATCAATAAGTTTAGGGGGACATTGTTCTAGTGATATTTCTAGTGATTTTTTCTTTTTTTTTAGTAACTCCCAAAAAATGTATAGTATTTATTTCAACTGAAATTTTATAAAAAACAGTGTTTTAGGTGTAATTTGAATACATACAAAAAATATGGTATGTACATAACAATATCGTCATAGAAGGACTCTAACTCAATACTTGCATGCCCATGCTTGACGCAATTTCACACGCAATTTTAAATGAACAATACTACTATCACATAATGCTCACATATACACATGCATACTATGGACTCCGCTTGACGTGTGAGGCCCGCAATATATATATGTGTATATGAATATTATGTGAGATTATTTATGTGATAGTAGCATTATTTATTTTAAATTGTAGTCGTGCTTATCAAAATTTAAAGCTATGCATGAATGCCACACTTTCACACGTGAAGGTGAAGCCAGATTAGTATAAAGCAATAAATTCTTCGCACTAAAAAGATATAATAGTAGTCCATTCCGCACTTTATTGTCAGTCCATTCATTGTTATACTTACGGGCACGTTTGGTTGACCGAAATTGTTTTCGGATGAAATGGAATGATAGTTAAAATCGAAATTAGATTATAATAAAATTAGAATCGAATTCTTAATTTATGCTTTTAGTAGTTAGTACCCTACTTAAAAATTATACTGAAATAGAATAAAATAGAATATAATAACTAAAATATTTTTAACTAACTAAGTAATAAATATAATAATGCAAAGTAAGTATAATACATATTAATATTATAATACTATACTAATATATAATATAATAACATTATAAATTCATATATAATATTATTATATTAATATTAATATAACGTAATAAAATAATATATATATATATATATATATATATATATATAAATATATAGTAATATGTATAATATTATATATTATATTAGATATTCTATATATTTATATATATAATTATAATATAATATAAAAAAATATAATATTATATATTACATTATATTTGGAATATATATATATAATGTTATATTTTATAATATTAAATATATATCATATATTATATATTATATATTATAATATAATATAAAATAAATATAATACATACTAATATATACAATATTATATATTATATATTATATTGTATAGTATATATTTATATATATAAATTATAATATAACACAAAATAAATATTAAAAATTATAATATTAAATATGCTATATTATCTATCAAATATATATTATTTGTTATAATATTAAAATATATATTTAGTATATAATACTATACATAATAATATATATTTAATCTACAATATAATATATGTCATATATATACATATATATTCTATTAATATAATATAATACAAAATAAATGTAATACCTATTAATATATATATATATATATATATATATATAGATATATAATCTAATATATATCATATATATATTTATCTATTTTTATGGGTGAGTGCATTTTTGTCTTAACATTTTTTCCCTATTCCTTTACTCATTGAAATCGCGCTTCCTTAGAGAAGGGGTAAGAAATCGTGATTCCAATGTATAAAAGAATTGTAATTCCGTCGGAATAGTCATTCTGACCAAACTTAACATACCAAACATCGGAAAGGAATTGTTGGTCGGCATGACCATTCCTTTCCGCCCTCTATCCAAATGCCCCCTTGGGAATTAGGAGTAATAGTTGGACACAAATTATATATAAAAAATCATATAATACTATAAAAAAATAGAGGGAATAAAAAATGAAACCTACCATAAGATATTTTACATATTCTTATTAGTATACAATACATGAGTTCTATTTTTTGAGCACAACTTTTTATGTGTAATTTATTTTATACTTAGTGTGTGTATATCCGAATTTCTTCGAATGGTATAGTGAGATAAAATATTTTAAAATTAGATTTTTTTGATACTAATTTTTTATGAAAAAAATTGCAAAAGCATTTAATTACACAATTATAACTAAAAATGTTTTCAAAAAGTGAAAAACTCGATTTAGACAAGTATATGGTGTGAAATTTTAATATTTGTTCAACAATTTAAGGACAAATGTGTAAATTGTGTTTAGCAATTTAAGGACAAACTATATCTATATTTTTTATTTTTGAATTAAATATAAATATGTAAAATGGGAGGAGGAATTTTTTTATTTTTCAAATTTCATATATGTATATATCTATATATATATATATATATATATATAGTTGTTTGGATATTTTTGTATATATACATATATGTATATACATATGTAGTTGTTTGGATATTTTTGTTTCATCAAAGTATTTTTAAAAGGGAGCAATCATATATGTGACAAGTTGATGGGAGATGTCACATGCAATATAAATAATTTGTCAGTTGTCACCACAAAAAAGATGATGAAGAGGCCTTTGCTTGATGGAATTGAAAATGCCTTCATTTAAACACATCACATGCTATTCCTGAGTTCCTTGTGGTTGTGGATGCATTAGGGGTGGGCCTCTAGTTAACATGCTATGGCTGCAATTCATGCCCACTCAACTTTCAACCTGTGTATAAAAATGTTGAAATCATTATCTGGAATTGATGGTGGAGCTAATTAAATTCATTCTCATGTGCAAATTTTGGTTAGCCCGCATTCAATGTAAAGTATTTTAGGGCCAAGTTCTCATTTAGGATCATTCATCCAAAACATCAATGTGTTTTGGTGGCTAATATTTTACAAAAAAATATACTCTTTACGTGTCCAAAAGATAAACAAAATATAATTTACACACATATTAAAAAGAATAAAAATAAAAAAGTTAAAAAAGTTAAAAAAGTTTTAAATTTACCCTTAGTAGCCCCACAAGATTATATAAAGTGATACTACTTTTTTTATATACTAATAGATTCCACTATTAGTGGCCCCACAAGATTATATAAAGTGATAACTACTTTTTTTATATACTAATAGATTCCACTAAATGACTTAGTTACCATGCTAAATGACACTTTTGTCCCTTCAATTTGTCACTCACTTTCAAAGCCGTCCCTAAAGTTTATTTTTCATCAGTTAGGTCCAAAAAGTGATTTTTTTTTGGCATTTATGTCCTTTTTACCCGATTTGATTGTAACCCGACCTAACCCGATCCATTTATCTTTTACCCAATTCGATAATTTTTGCACTTCTGTACCTCTAAGTTACCCGATTTTATTTTTTTTATTTTCAGAAAAAATAAATTTTATTTTCAAGAAAAAAATTATTTAAAAAAAAATGAGTAAAGTTTCAAAAAATATATATTAAAAAATAAATATTTATTTTTAGAAAAAATAGGAATTTTAAAAATATGAGTAAAATTTCATTAAATATAGATTAAAAAAATAGAACAAAAAAATAAAACCTTATTTTTAGGAAAAAATATTTTTTTTTAAAATGAGTAAATTTTCATGAAATATAGATTCAAAAAATAAAACAAAAAATAAATATTTAATTTAAGAAAAAAATAGAATGTTTATTTTTTAAAAAGTGAGTATAGTTTCATAAAATATAGATTTATAAAAAGAAAACAAGAAAATAAAACAATATTTTCAAAAAAAATTGCAATTTTTATTTTTTTAAAAATTAGTAAAGTTTCGTAAAATATAAATTCAAAAAAAATAAAACATAATTTTCCAGAAAAAAATAGAAATTTTTTATTTTAAAAAAGAAGAAGTAAAGTTTCATAAAATATAGATTCAAAAAAAAATTTACAATAAAAAATGTAAAATAAATTAAAAGTAAATGAGTAAAGTTTAATAAAAATAAATTTACACATCTTTTTAAAAATAAAAAAGTTTATATTTACTTTTTAGAATCTATATTTTATAAAAATTTAATCATTTTAAAAAAATAAAAAAATTATTTTTTCTAAAAATAAGGTTTACTTTTTTTATTTTATACTTTTTTTAAATATATATTTTATGAAAATTAAAATATTTTAAAAAAATAAATTTTCTTTTTTTTTTCTGAAAATAAATATTTTTTTTTTGAATCTATATTTTATGAAACTTTTTTTTTTTTTTTTAAAAGAAATCTCTGAAAAAAAAGTTTTATTTCTTTGAATCTATATTTTATTAAACTTACACATTTTTACAAAAATAAAAATTTATCTTTTGTTTGAAAACATTATTTTATATATATATTTTAATCTATATTTTATTAAACTTTATTCATTTTAAAAAAAATAAAAATTCTATTTTTTTTGAAAATAAAGTTTTAATTTTTAATTTTTTATATTTTATATTTTATATTTTTTTAAAGATATATTTTATAAAATTTACTTATTTTTTTAAAAAAAATATTTCTATTGTTTTTTGAAAATAAATTTTTATTTTTTTGTTTTATTTTTTTTGAATCTATATTTTATAAAACTGATAGGTCTCCAAATAAATCAGTTTATTTTGATGATGTTGATTATAACAAACTTAGTAAATAGGATTAATATTAAAAAGGTAGAATCCTCTCTATATGATTATTATTATATATTGATTTTAATTATCCTATTTTATTCCTATCAAAAATATTTTTCATCCTAAAATTGAATTTATTTTTCTTGACCTTGATAAATTAATTATCAAGTGTTAATTAAATTTATTCAAATATTAACATTTCCTAAGTTAAGGAGATTCCTATTCTTTTCTAAATATAAGATTTTCTAAAATCTTTTATTGGGCAAAGAGTATTTCAAAACCTTTTATAATATATATATATATATATATATATATATATATATATATATATATATATATATATATTAAATGGATGTGTGTGTGGCGAAATGTGTGTGAAAATATGTGTGTGAACTATGAAAATGCATGTGTGTGTGCATGTGCCGAGTATGCATTAAATTTGGGTGTATGCAAAATAAGAAAACCAAATGCAAATGAGTGTTGTGCATGGGTTTTGAAAAAGTAAAACGCATGCCAAAAAATTTGAGTTACTACCTATATGCAGAACTTTTTCAACTTCAAAATCCTATAAATAGAAGGCTTTTTATTCATTCTAATTTCACCAATTTATAAAGCAAAGAAAAACTATATCTCCTTGTCTACATAATTTCTCTGCAAAAAGTTTTCTCTACATCTTCTATTTCAAAGTTTTATTTCTTGAAAGAAGATTAAATTGGTCAAAGTAGTTGAGATAAGTCATTAAATTTCTGTATTTATATTATCTCATATCTGCTTATATATATAGATATATTAAAGATAAATTGTTATACACATCTATATATATATCTATATTTAATCTATTAAATATTATAAAAAGTCTACACTTAGATACCGGATAATTCGGATGTCATTTATATGAAATTCTCCGAAACGGTCTTTAAATCCTAAGTGACTTTTTAATAATATTGATACATTATATAAGTATTGAAAAATATTTATATAATTATCAGATTGTGAAACACACAATTTGGTCAAAACTTAGATACCGAATAATTCGGATGTTACTTCTATGAAAGTCTCCGAAACGATCTTTAAATCCTGAGTGACCAAATTTTCACAACATAGATTAACTATAATATATATATATATATATATATATATATATATATATATATAAGTGGGTGAATATTTATCATACTTAATTGTGATACACATTTATATATATCTATATTTAATCTATTAAATATTATAAAAAGCTTGTACTTAGATATTGGTATAATTCGGATGTCATTTATATGAAATTCTCTGAAATTGTTTTTAAATCCTGAGTGGCCAAATTTTCACAACATAGATCAAATTTAATATAATATATATACGTGGGTGAAACAAATTCCATTAAGTACTATATAATTGATAAATCTGTTATATTTGATAAACTTTCATAAACAAGTATTTCAATTATAAACTTACTTATTAAACAAAAATACTTGTTGCACTATAAGTGATTTTATATGATTTTCTAAAATCAAAGTTATATCTTTTCAAAACCATAGAAACACATTCTTTATAAAGAAGAATCTTTTCTAGAAGTATTTAAACCATAGAAAAATATTCTTTATCAAAAGAAAAGAAATTTTTTATCAAACTGCATCAATTTATATATCTGCTTATTTGAAGCATTTCATATAAAAGTCTTGAACTTTTATTTATTGATCATAAAATACATATCTGTTAAACTTTTATTTAATATTTGATCATAAAATATATATCTGCTTATTTAAGAAGCATCAACTATAAAAGTTATTTGAACTTTTATAAGTCTGTACTAAACTTTATCTGCTTACTTTAGAAGCAAATTCAAACTATCTTTTTGTATAAGAAAAAGGATAGACTCAGTTTATTTTATATCTGTGAGAAAGACAAAAATTCTTTGACTAAGACCAGAGTCTTAGAGAGGTCAGCTGGTAGTTAGGTCTCTAGTGAACTTGTGAGGTGAGGAAGAGATTGTTGTTTCAAGACCAGGTTATAGAATAGTTCTGAGCTCTAAAAGAAGGTTCAACTAAGCTTGAGGAAGGAGCTGGGAGTTCACTGTCCAAGATAGTTAGTTGTGAAGAGTTGTAAGTTGATCTATAAAACTTTGTAAAGGTTTCTCCACCTAGTGAAGGAGCATTTATTACGGGGAGTAATAGGATCTCAAGCCCTGGAGATGAGCTTGAGACTGGACGTAGCAATATACCCGAGTTGTATATTGTAAACCAGATAAATCTCTGTGCATTATGTGATTGAATTTTTCTAACTCTGCATATTAATTTCTTACACTATAAATTAATTTGCTAAAAATTCAAAAAGGCCTAAGATAATTTTTTAACCAGTAATAATCCATTCAACCCCCCTTCTAGATTATTATTGGACTTTCAATTGGTATCAAAGCGGTGCTCTTTAACTTGTTTGTTAAGTGAATACAGGCATATCTAAGAGTTGATTCATCTATAGCCTACAATGCTACCGATTGCGGAGAAGGACTATCAATGTCTAGACCTCCACTATTTGATGGCACAAACTTTGTCACCTAGAAGAATAGATTCAAAATCTATGACAAGTCACAAGGAATCAAAATCTAGCTGGCAATAGAACGAGGTGTAAGAATTCCCACAAAAATTAAAGGTGAAAAGATCATCGATAAAGATGCTAATGAATTCACCACTGAAGATGAGGAGACCATGAATATAGTTGCCAAAGCCGAGCAATTGCTTACCAGTGCTCTTATAGAAAAAGAATACAAAAGAGTTAGCAACTGCAAGAATGCTAAAGAAATCTGAAAAAAATTAATTGTAACCTATGAAGGAACCAATCACATCAAAGAGACCAGAAAAGATGCTCTAATCCAGGAGTATGAAAGCTTTAAGTTAGAAGAAGGTGAAAAAATCATTGATATGGAAACACACTTTTCCATGATCATTGATGAACTGGAACAACTGGGAAAAACTTACACAACAAATGAGAAGAACAGAAGAATCCTCAAATCTCTTCCAATTGTATGGAAAATTAAGGTCACAGCCATCAAGGAAATGCAAGATCTAACTGCATATCCTCTTGACAGCCTTATTGGGAATCTTTGTGCCCATGAAGTTGACATGCTAGTCGAAAAAGCAGGATCAGATACAGATCTCAAAAAGAAAGGGATGGCTTTCAAAACTCTACTGGTTGATCAAGAAAGCGATGATGAGGAGTTAAATGAAGAACTCCTGAGTCTAGATAATAACGAAGTTGCTTTATTATCAAGACAACTCAGGAGAGTAATACAGAGTAAAGCAAAAAGATATGGCAAAGGCTTTATGAAAACAAACAACAACTTCAACAACTTCAGAAACAAGCAAGCCTTCAAACCAAAAAGCACAAGGAGCAAACTTCAAAGCCAATAACAACAATTTCAGAAATGCTGGCTCCAATGAAAATTCAAATACATGATTCGAATGCAATCAGCTTGGACACTTCAAGAAGGATTTTTCTAAGCTAGCCAACAACAAAGTGCTAGTGGATGAAGAGGGCTGGGATCTAAGTGATGAAGAAGTAACTGCTGAACAACCCGAGGAAATTACAAATCTATGTCTAATGGCAGACAATGAATTATCACCAAAATCTGAGGTAAATTCAGAACATCAATTACCTAGTACTTCATTTGTCACACTAAGTCTAGATAACATAAATAAAGAACATTATGAACTACAAGAAGCATACAATTTTCTTTATGAAGATAATGAAATAATTAAAGAAGATTTTATTAAACTAAAAATTTCATTAGAAAAATTAATTAAAACTAATAGAAATCTAGAAATAGAAAATTCAAATCTAATCATAATTAATGAAACTTTAAAAAAAGAAAATGACTCTTCAAAAAATCTTGTATTAAAAGAAGAACTAGAGAAATTAAAGAATATAAATAAAAATCTCGAAATAAAAAATTCAACACTTATTATTTCTATTGAAAACCTTGAAATTGAAAATTCAACTATTGCTGTACTTATTTGTTGACTTGTTCATATTCTAACCTTAATATTTTGATGATGATTTGGTTTGTTGTACTAAATCATTTACTGTGAAATTTCAGAAAATTGATAAAAGGATTATTTTGATGATTTGATCAAAGACTTTGAAGACATTTGTGTCCTAAGATTTTATGTAAGGTCATTACAAATATTTAATTTTTCAATTCAAGGCTCTAGGACATTTTATGTGCATTTAATATGATAAGTATTTTATGCATGCTCAAAATTGAAAGGAAATTCAAATTGAAATATTAACTGTTTTTTGCTAAGATTTACACAATTAGTTGCCATATCGTATGTTGCTAAATAATCCTAATTCTATTAAGTTTGTATGCTACACGTGTAAGGTGAATTAGAGTTATTGTGCATCTTAGAAATTATTTTTATGACGGCAGTATAATGATTAATATCTATTAGTGGTTCATCTGCATATGTCTCGGAACTCATATATTTTGATTATTTTGGAAAGTTGTTTTTGGGATACACTTGCCAATAATTACGGAACTAACATTCTTTTAAAGCTCCTAAGTTGCTTATTACAAAAACTGTGTGTTATCTTCCTTTACACTTATTACGGATTTGATATATCTTCTATATTGGAAAGGCAGTGTGATTTGTTGCGGCAGTTTTTAAAGAGTCATGATTACATTAGGAGATTTGATATTGAAGAAGTCAAACAAATAAATCTAGTTGAAGATATACACGGATTAGTTTTAACTGATTATATTTTATCCGTTTGATTTGTTCATAACAGAAATATAATTGTTATAACGGAACTAAATTTGCAACGAAAATATTTTTATGGCTATAAAAATCAAATGGGCTATCTCAATTTGATAAGACACACACGAATTAATTTTTGCACTATCATACTTGAAAAGTCATTCTATTATTCTTGGTGCAATTATACAAGTTGCTGTGCAATCAATATTTAGATTATTTCCGGCTAATTTTCGTGAACTCTAAATTGGTGATATCTCTTTACTCTTTGATCATTGCATACATTAGTTGAGCCTTGTATTGTTAAATTGATTATTTGCTTTGATCATTAGACCTCTATATTTGTAATTTTTTTTATTTAGACTAAGGATTGTCTAAAGGTATTTAATACTGGTGGATTAAGAATTGTTTACAAACAGGTTTAAGGAAGCATAGGTGCTTAAGGAGTGCATTGGTGCATAAGGAGCAAAAGTGCTCAAGTGAATTATTGTAATTCAAGTATTGAAAGAATCTGTTTTGTAAAAGGGGTCAATTTAAAGAAATAAAGTGAGTCTCCAATACTAGTTGGTATTGAACATGGACTAGGCTATTATTATAGAGGATACTAGCTGAACCACGTAAAAATCTTAGTGTTCATCTTATAATTTGCTTTACCTTATTTGGTCACAAAAGGTATTTAACTGTTTTGATAATTAAAACTTGGATATTTTACTATCTTAAGAAAAATTGTTAACACTAAGTATTTTTACAAAGATTATAAATTCAACAAGTTATTTTTATTAAATAATAAGATTAAAGACTTAATTAAGTAGGCCATATTTATCTAGCAAGTTGCATTCGTTAATATAGTAGACTGAATTCATTAGTTTTTAATAAAGTTCAAAAATTGGTCATAGTTTGTTCCCACACTTATTCAACCCCCCCCCCCCTTCTAAGTGTGCCTTATCTAAATTTCATTTGGTATCAAAGCTTGGCTCTATTTATCTTGGTCTTAAAGGTGACTTGTCGGGAAAGATTCTAATATGGTACAATTCGGGAACAACAATCAAGAAGGTCAATCAACCAATAGACCTCCTCTGCTGCATGGAACAGAAAACTACAACTTCTGGAAATTTCGAATGAGGATCTACCTTAAAAGTGATCCTTGGGAATGGTGGGTCGTGGAGAATGGATCGGTTATTCCAAGGAAAGATGACGGCACTCCAAAGACATTGCTAGAAATGGACTCAACTGAAACTTACATGGTTTCCTACGACTCAAGGGCTATGAACACGTTACTTAGCAGCATGGTACAATCCAAGATCGACAAAGTTTCCTCATACAACACAGCTAAAGAAATTTGGGACACTCTAGTAGTGAGCCATAAAGGTACATCCAAGGTAAGCGAAGTCAAACTAAGCATGCTCATGCACGACTATGAAATGTTCAAACTTGAGAAAGACGAAATCATAAAGATAGCTCAATCAAGGTTTCTAGTTCTCCTAAATTCGTTAAAGCTACTTGACAAATCCATTCCATAAAGTGAGATCAACCGTAGGTTACTTCGGGCTATGTCCAAGAGGTTTGCTTCTAAAATTACTACTCTTCAAGATTCTGCTACTATTTCTACTATGGATACTCTAACTCTTTTTGGAGAACTTGATGGAATATGAACATCAATTAAAGAGATATGATGATGAGGAGAAAACTCCTCAAAGAAAAGTTTTAGCTCTTAATGCAGGAAATGAAGAGAAATTTAATGATGACTCAGATGAAGAAATAGATATGATGTCAAGGAGACTCAAAGGACTACTACAAAGGAAAAATAAGAGGAGGAATACGTTCAACTTAAATAAGTTCAAGGGAAAGCAAACCAAAGAGACATGCTTCGAATGTGGATGTCCCGGTCACTTCAAAAAGGACTGCTTTCAACTAAAGAACAAAGGAAAAACGGGCTTCAAGGATAATAAAAGAAACAAAGCACTTGTCACTTGGAGTGATGAAGAGGAGTCCGAAGTTGAGGTCGATGCCAAGGATGAACTAGCTCAAGTTTGCTTCATGGGAATAGAAGGTGAAGCAAACTAGGTATCTATTTATGAGTTCAATTCTTTAAAATAAGAAAATTAAAAATTAAAAGAAAAGAATGCATGTTTAAAAAGTTTAGTTAATTCATTAATGAGTGAATTTGATTCTTTAATAGATGAAAAGAAAGAAATCGAAAAAGAGTCATCTTGTAAAGAAGAAAAGATTTTGATTGCAAAGAATGATTATCTTGATAATTATAACAAAATACTTTTTAATAATGTAAATAATTTGAATAATGAAGTTCAAAAATTGACTAATGAACTTAAAATAAGAGATGTATGTATCGATGCATTTAGTGATGAATCTCGTTGTAAAACTATTCCTACTAATGAACTTCAAAAGGAAATAGATTCATTAAAATTATCTCTTGCTAAATTCATTCAAGGAGAAGAAAACTTAAATTTCATATTGGGTAAACAAAGACCTAGTTTTGAAAGACAGGGAATTGGTTATAATTCTATGCATAAAAAGGGAGATGTGAAAATGCTAAAATCTAAGTAACGTTTTAGATTAAACTATTGTTCTCCTTTCACAACATGTAAAAATTGTGGTATTAAAGGTCATTTGGACACAAACTGTTTTAAGAAAAACAAGATTAAAAAGGTATGGGTTAAAAACGATGATTTACTTGCAACTAACATTAAAGTACCCAAAAAGATGTGGGTACCAAAAGGATGAATTATCTTTTCTTGGCAGGTATGTCTCAAGGCAAGGGTTCCATCTCAAAAATGGATTCTTGATAGTGGATGCTCTCGTCACATGACTGGTGACAAATCAAAGTTCGTGGAGTTAAAGATCAAGAAGAAAAATGGAACGGTTACATTTGGAGATAATCGAACTTGCTAATGTACATCTTGTTAGTGGACTTGAATTTAATCTTATAAGTGTTAGTCAATTAATGGATAATGGTCATCAAGTAAAATTTGAAAAAAAATGTACAATCTCTCATGGTACTAACAATACTACTCTAGTTGCACAAAGGGAAGGAAATATATATACTCTTGATTTTGAGCAACAGGATGAAGAACTATGTCTTGTCTTTATGCAGGATGAGGCTAATTTATGGCATAAAAGGATGGGGCATGTTCACATGGAGTTAATCAAGAAACTATCCTCAAAGAATCTCGTCAAAGGATTGCCGAAAATAAAGTATGAAAAGAAGGAAGTTTGTGTTCCTTGTCAACTCGGGAAACAAGTAAGAACATCATTTACCGCAAAGAACATGGTATCAACTTCTTCTCCCTTGTAATTACTTCATCTTGATTAGTTTGGACCAGAGAGACATGCTAGTATTAATGGTAATTTTTATGCATTTGTAATAGTTGATAATTTTTCTATATACACATGGGTATTGTTTTTAAAAACAAAATATGAAGCATTTAAAGAGTTTGAAAAGTTGATAAGAAATCTTGAAACAAGGTTTAGTTACAAACTCATTAGAATTAGAAGTGATCATGGTACTTAATTTCAAAAGGACTTCATAATATTTTGTGATCAAAAAGGAATTAGCTATGAATTTTCAGCTCCAAAAATTCCTCAACAAAATGGAGTAGTGGAGAGAAAGAATAGAACGTTACAAGAAACAGCTAGAACTTTGCTACAAGAAAGTAAACTTCCTAAGAAGTTTTGGGCCGAAGCTGTAAACACATCTTGTTATGTCTTGAATAGAGTACTTATTCGTCCAATTATTTTGAAAACTCCTTATGAGCTCTTAAATAATAAGATTCCTAACCTAAGTTATTTCAAAGTTTTTGGGTCTAAATGTTTTATTCTAAATACTAGTGATAACTTGGGAAAATTTGATGCTAATCCTATGAAGGTATTTTCATTGGTTATTCACAAAATAGCAAGACATATTGTGTATTTAATGTTAACAAGTTATGTGTTGAAGAATCAATTTATGTTACATTCAGTGAGACTAACAATGATCTTTCAAAAGAAAGAGATGAGGATGCAGGTAATTTGGAGATTTCAGTGAATCCAGCAAATCGAAAAGGTACATTCAGCAAACTGAATGAACGAATTCAACAAATTGAATTAGACAACTCACATGAAATGGAACAAGAAACAACACAAGAACTTGAAGAAGATTTCTCCCAACAAGAAGAGATAATACATGATGTCCAAATGCCAAAGACTGCAAGATATCTCAAAAATCATCCACCAAAAAATATCATTGGAGATATAAACAAAGGAATCACCACACGGAGAGGCTTACGAAATCATTGTGCATTCTCTGCATTTTTATCAAAATTGGGGCCAAAGAATGCTAAGGAAGCTATCCTTGATGAAAGTTGGCTAATGGCAATGCAAGAGGAACTTCAACAGTTTGAACGATGTCAAGTCTGGGAACTTATGCCACCTCTTGAAGGGTTTTCCATTATAGGAACAAAATGGGTATTTAAGAATAAGCTTGATGAACATGGGACAATCACTCGAAAAAAAGTTAGATTAGTAGCTCAATGATACAATCAACAAAAAGGAATCGACAACGAAGAAACTTATGCCCCAGTTACAAGGCTAGAGTCAATTCGTATTTTGTTAGCATTTGTTTGTTACAAGAAATTTAAGCTTTATCAAATGGAAGTGAAAAGCGCCTTCCTTAAACGGATACATCAATGAAGAAGTATATGTAAAGAAACCTCCCGAATTCGAACATGAGAAGTATCCAAATCATGTCTATAAGCTAAAGAAAGCTCTCTATGGTCTCAAACAAGCTCCAAGGGCTTGGTACGAGGGGTTGGGTAAGTATCTTTTTTCAAATGGTTTTACTAGAGGTAAAATTGATTCTACATTGTTTATTAATCATGCAAATAAGGATATTATTATTGTTCAAATATATGTAGATGATATAATATTTTGTGCTACTAATGATTTTCTTTGTGAGTGATTTTCAAAGTGTATGCATAAGGAGTTCGATATGAGCTTGATGGGAGAACTGAATTATTTTTTGGGACTCCAAATAAAGCAAACTAAGGAGGGAATATATATCCATCAAACCAAATACACAAAAGAGCTACTCAAAAGATTTGGTTTTGAAGGATCCAATTCAAAGGCTACACCCATAAGTACATCAATAAAGCTTACTTATGATGAAAAAGGTATAGATGTAGAATTAACCAAATACCGAGGTATGATTGGTTGTTTATTATATTTAATTACATCTAGACCGGATATAATGTATAGTGTATGTCTTTGTGCTCGGTTTCAAGCAAAACCTAAAGAATCCCACTTATAAGCTGTTAAAAGAATTTTTAAGTATTTAAGTGGTACTATTAATTTGGGGTTGTTTTATCCAATTTGCAACCACTTTGAACTAATAGGCTACTCAGATGCTGACTATGCAGGATGTCAAATTGATAGAAAAAGTACCAGTGATGTTTGCACATTTTTGGGACAAAGTCTTGTGACTTAGCATGGTAAAAAGCAAACTTCAGTTGCTTTATCAACCACTGAGGGTGAATATCTAGCTGCATAGAGTTGTTGCTCTCAAATATTATGGATGAGACAAACTCTATGTGATTTTGATATTTTATGTGATAGTGTGCCTATTTATTGTGATAATTCTAGCACTATTGACATATCAAAAAATCCTGTTTTGCATTCACGTACAAAACATATAGAGGTAAGGCATCATTTTTTAAAGGAATAATGTTTCAAAAGGATTAATTAAATTAATTTTTATTCCTGCAGAAAATTAGTTAGCTGATATTTTTACCAAACCCTTAAGTGAAGAAAGATTTTGTATTTTAAGAAGAGAACTAGGAATGTGCATGGTATAATTTTTATATGTTCTCTGTATGTTATTAGACTACATCTGTTTGATATTCATTATCTGTTCATGTATCTAATAATACCGACGGCTATTCATTACTGGGAAATGTACTGATGTATGTTACTATTTGGCTCAATTCTTGGTATTATCACATCATAACAGTCTTTTAGATATCATAAGTATTCTTGAGATTTGAAAAGATATGAAGAGATTTATCTTCTCGAGACGTCTACTCGGTTTCCTACTCTTCCATATTAAATCATCTTCTTATCTCTCACTTTACCAAAGCACATTAGTTGTTGCCTTAGTAAACCCTCTTTTTCTCTCATCGTGCTAACTCTCTCAAATCTCTGCAACAATGAAAACTCGAGCAAGCAAACGATCTTCCGGCATATTCATCAACGACGGTCAACAGACTCGATCTCCATATACAGTTAAAACAAAGAAGAAGTCCAAGCGACAGCAAAGGCTGGCGTACTGTGCATGTGTCGTCTGATGAAGCTACTCTCTCAGATGGGTCAGATTCAAGCTTCTCATTCTTAAAGTTTTTCGGATCTTCTCAACAAAAGACCACGAAACAGTCCTCAGACATGGAACATCCTTATTCACAACCTGAATCTCCTTCGATTCTGGTAAATTCTAGTTCTTCTCTTTCTGATTTGCCAGAAAATTTCTTTAAAGGACATAGTTTCGAAGAGCAATTTAAAACTTCTATTGCTACAAAATAGTTTGTTTATGAGAAAATTTTGGATTTGTTCTATTTCAAAAATTCTCCTTCTGGAAAAACTTTTTAAATCAAGTGGAATATCATCTATGCTTTTTCCTCATACCAAGGCTTACCCACGGTTGGTTCAACAGTTTTACACCAATCTTGAGTGTCATAGTGATTGCTATACATCTTTTGTTAAAGGAAAATCGTTGTTCTTTACTGTTGTTGATTTTGGAAGCTTTCTTAACATTCCCTCTGCTGGACCATGTCCATTCACACTAAAAGGTGCTGCAAACATTCATTTTCCACCTCTAGAACAACTTCAAAATTGTCATGAACAATTTCACTTTAACTTCTCTTTTTACCCCAAAAACTATTGATGTCTGTCCTACTGCTTTTGTTCTACACAAATTGGTTCGTTATAATATGTTTCCCCGCATTGGTGGTGGTGCATATTTTACATATCAAGATTTGGTGGTTGTGGCCATGATTCTTAAAGGTGTTTCTTTTAATTTCTCACTCATGATGTTATCTCATATGTTAAGTTGTATTCGTCAAACTAAAAAGGGTTTTCCATATGGCTGTTTTCTAACCAAGGTTTTCCAGCATTTTAATACTTATCTTGATGATGAAGTTGTTGTGTCTCACAATGAGTTTGTGAATTCTGCTAATTTAAAACCTCATATTTCTCTTGTTAATGGTGAGTTTATTCGTATTATTCCTGATCCTCTTCCCATATCACCTACTCCTTCCTCTTGGTCTACTCTGCCAAATCACACTGACTCCTCTCCTGAAATCTTGAGTATGCTGACTACTATTCTTCAGAATCAAGAAGCTATGTAGATTGACATTGTTGAGGTTAAGCATAGACTTCAAGTCTTGGAAAAAGGCAAGCTGCCCATAAGAGCAAATGATTTACAACAATGTTTTACTCGGATGGAGGATGAGTTCATTGACTTGCAGGCTGGCTTTGAGTTACACACTACGGCTATGGTTGAAGCCTTATAACGCAAGATCAATCGGAATTCATGTCAGTTAAGTCAAGAAATGATGTTTATAAGTTATCAGATTGGGGAGTTTGCTGATTTTATGGTTGTCAAAATGAATGATGTTGGATAGAAGTTGCATTTTCAAAATATGTATTCAACGATTCTTGAATGGCCTCATTGCAATTGGATCGCTGAATATGTTGGTGATTTTATGGATCTTCCTCTACCCAATGCTACGTATATTCCTCGTCCCCCTCGCTTTTCTGATACTTTGTCCTTGGAAGAACGACTTCATCGTATTCTTCATCGTCCGTATTTTCCTCAACGTCCTCCAATCTTTCGTGAATGTTGAAGATATTGATTGATCGTTCTTTTTGACTAATGACAAAGGGGGAGACTTGACTTGAAGCTGCATTGCTGGTGGTTGCTTGATGGTTTTTTATTTCTGTTATGTTTTTAAGACTTTGATTCCTGCACCCGCACTAGACTTTTGATTACTTCACCAGACTTTTTGATATAATTTTTGGGATAATTTGCAATTGAATATTTTTGATTAATATCGAAGTATCTGTTAAGACTAACATATCTGCAGGTTATGAATAATGCTTGACAAAAAGTATGATGGGTAATTTGATTTTATTAATGTCCTGAAATACAGTTGTATGCATGGATTTAGGGGGAGCTATAATTTTTGGTGTTGTTATCATCAAAAGGGGAGAATGTTGACTTGTTCATATTCTAACCTTAATGTTTTGATGATGGTTTGGTTTGTTGTACTAAATCATTTACTGTGAAATTTCAGAAAATTGATAAAAGGATCATTGATGATTTGATCAAAGATTTTGAAGATATTTGTGTCCTAAGATTTTATGTAAGGTCATTGCAAATATTTGATTTTTTAATTCAAGGCTCTAGGACATTTTATGCGCATTTAATATGATAAGTATTTTATGCATGCTCAAAATTGAAAGGAAATTCAAATTGAAATATTAACTATTTTTTGCTAAGATTTACACAATTAGTTGCCATATCGTATGTTGCTAAATAATCCTAATTCTATTAAGTTTGTATGCTACACGTGTAAGGTGAATTAGAGTTATTGTGCATCTTAGAAATTATTTTTATGACGGCAGTATAATGATTAATATCTATTAGTGGTTCATCTGCATATATCTCGGAACTCATATATTTTGATTATTTTGGAAAGTTGTTTTTGGGTTACACTTGCCAATAATTACGGAACTAACATTCTTTTAAAGCTCCTAAGTTGCTTATTCCAAAAACTGTGTGTTATCTTCCTTTACACTTATTACGGATTTGATATATCTTCTATATTGGAAAGGCAGTGTGATTTGTTGCGGCAGTTTTTAAAGAGTCATGATTACATTAGGAGATTTGATATTGAAGAAGTCAAACAAATAAATCTGGTTGAAGATATACACGGATTAGTTTTAACTGATTATATTTTATCCGTTTGATTTGTTCATAATAGAAATATAATTGTTATAACGGAACTAAATTTGCAACGAAAATATTTTTATGGCTATAAAAATCAAATGGGCTATCTCAGTTTGATAAGACACACACGAATTAATTTTTGCACTATCATACTTGAAAAGTCATTCTATTATTCTTGGTGCAATTATACAAGCTGCTGTGCAATCAATATTCAGATTATTTTCGGCTAATTTTCGTGAACTCTAAATTGGTGATATCTCTTTACTCTTTGATCATTGCATACATTAGTTGAGCCTTGCATTGTTAAATTGATTATTTGCTTTGATCATTAGACCTCTATATTTGTAATTTTTTTTATTTAGACTAAGGATTTTCTAAAGGTATTTAATACTGGTGGATTAAGAATTGTTTACAAACAGGTTTAAGGAAGCATAGGTGCTTAAGGAGTGCATTGGTGCATAAGGAGCAAAAGTGCTCAAGTGAATTATTGTAATTCAAGTATTGAAAGAATCTGTTTTGTAAAAGGGGTCAATTTAAAGAAATAAAGTGAGTCTCCAATACTAGTTGGTATTGAACATGGACTAGGCTATTATTATAGAGGATAATAGCTGAACCACGTAAAAATCTTAGTGTTCATCTTATAATTTGCTTTACCTTATTTGGTCACAAAAGGTACTTAACTGTTTTGATAATTAAAACTTGGATATTTTACTATCTTAAGAAAAATTGTTAACACTAAGTATTTTTACAAAGTTATAAATTCAACAAGTTATTTTTATTAAATAATAAGATTAAAGACTTAATTAAGTAGGCCATATTTATCTAGCAAGTTGCATTCGTTAATATAGTAGACTGAATTCAGTAGTTTTTAGTAAAGTTCAAAAATTAGTCATAGTTTGTTCCCACACTTATTCAACTCCCTTCTAAGTGTGCCTTATCTAAATTTCATTATTGAAGATTCTCAAACACTAAATCAAGAGTTAAGTAAAGAAATTAATACAGTCAAGGAAGAAAAATCCTCTCAACAAATAAAAGAGAAAAATGAAGAATCCACCTTAATAAATCAACTTAGAATGTTGACTATAGAACGGGATGACTTAAACTCAACAGACATAAAATTTACAAAAGGTAAAGAAAACCTTGATGTTATGCTCAGTCAACAATGATGTGGTTTTAACAAAGAAGGATTAGGATATATCGAAGAATCTAGTAAGACAAAAGATAAAGGACTCTACCATGTTAAAAGTAAAGAAAAAGAAAGTCATGCATCTCCTTTTTTAAAATGTTCTTATTGTAACAAGAATGGTCATTCTGTTTACTCATGTAATGCCAAAAATGGAAACTACAAAGGGAAAATGATTTGGGTACCAAAAGGAACTTACAATACACCCATTATCATAATAAGAAAATCTCATGAAGGATCATCTAGAAACATTCATCAAAATCCTTCAAGATACATTAATAGAGCAAATCATGCATCTTACAGACCTACTACTCATAGAACACTTGTGTCCACTAATACTTATTATCCTGTACCAAATTTTGTAAAGAAAAATACAAATGATCCTTATACAAAATGGAAAACTTACCCTAAGGACCCTTCTCATTAAAGGGTACCAGTCTGTGAACTTAATATATGTTGCAGGTATGTCTCACAGCTGACTCTAGTAAAAATAAATGGTACCTTGATAGCATTTGTTCAAGACACATGACAGGCGACAAAAAAACTGAACAATCTACAAGCTACTGATTGTGGTGAGGTAACATTTGGAGATAGCAACAAAGGTAAAGTTATTGGAATTGGAAGTGTTGGCAATAAACACATAACCATCTCTAATGTTCAATTAGTCACAGGACTCAGGTACAATCTTCTATCAATTAGTCAATTATGTGATAGTGATTTTAAAATAACCTTCAGTCCTCATAACTGTTCAATATTTGACCAATCTAATAATTATGTCCTAGAAGTCAAAATATGTACACGCATGACCTAGAAACATACTAACACCTTGAAAATGTGTGTCTTGTATCGGCTAATGACAATCCATAGTTGTGGCATCGTAGGTTAGGACACATTAACATAAAATTAATAAATAACATATCTTCTAAGGAATATGTCCGTGGTCTTCCTAAAATAAAATTTCTAAAAAACCATATCTATGAAGCCTGTGAATTAGGAAAACAAATACACGCATTTCATAAACCTAAGCTCACAGTGTCAACCTCTCTACCATTAGAACTCTTACATATGGATTTGGTTGGTCCTATCCCTAAACACAGCATGGGGGGTGCTGTTTATATTCTAGTCCTAGTTGATGACTATTCACGATTCACATGGGTTGACTTTCTAAAATTCAAAAATGAAGCGATAAATTCCTTCTCAGCATTATGCAAGAAAATCCAAAATCAACAGGGAAACTTTATTATTTATATTCGGTCTGATCACGGAAAAGAATTTGACAATTCTGATTTTATAATGTTCTGTGATGAGCACGGTATAAGCCATAACTTCTCTGCTGTATACACACCACAATCAAATGGTGTGGTAGAAAGGAAAATCGTACCTTATAAGAAATGGCCAACACTATGCTAAATGAATACCGTCTTCCTAAATACTTTTGGGCTGAAGCAATTGCAACATCTTGTTATATCCTAAATCGAGTCTTGCTAAGACCAGTGTTGTTAACAACACCTTATGAGCGTTATTATAAAAGAACACCAAAAATAAATTACTTTCGTGTGTTTGGGAGTAAATGTTTTATTTTAAACACTAAACAATATTTGGTGAAATTCGATCCCAAATCTGATGAAGGAATATTTCTGGGATATTCACTTAACAGTAAGGCTTATAGAGTATTCAACAAAAGAACTCTAGTTGTTGAGAAGTCAATGAATGTAACTTTTAATGAATCTGAACCTCCTCCTAAATTTAAAGAGCTCGTAGATAATGATGTTGTCATTGAAGACATTCTCAGAAATATGGAAGAACTAAAAATACACAATACATCTCTACCTGTCAATGTTAATCCTCTTGAAAATCTTAATCCATAGTTAAATGACTTACCCAAGGAAACACCTGTCATTAGAAATCATCCTATAGAAAACGTAATTGGTGATATCGATAAAGGGATTCTTACGAGATCACAAGTTCAAAATCTAGCTAGTCACTTATCCTTCTTATCTCAAATCGAGCCTAAAAACATAAAAGACGCATTGCTCGACGACGATTGGATTATAGCTATGCAAGATGAACTTGAACAATTCACAAGGAACAAAATTTGAGAGTTAGTTTCAAAACCTGAGGAAACTTCTATTATTGGAACTCGATGGGTTTTTCGTAATAAATTAGATGAAAATGGAACTATCATACGAAATAAGGCAAGACTAGTTGCACAATGGTATAATCAACTTGAAAGAATTGATTACGATGAAATTTATGCTCCTGTTGCTAGAATTGAATCTATACGAATGTTACTAGCCTTTATATGCCATAAAGATTTTAAACTATTTCAAATGGATGTCAAATCTGCCTTTTTAAATGGTATTTGTAAGAACCCGAATTTTCAAAAATTATTAAGTAAGGATTTAATAAATAAAATTATTAAACTGTGAGATGGGTCCGAATAAGAGTATATATATGTGATATGAGGTATGTGGTATTATATTACATAGGGTAATATGGACTATGTAATATGTATTTTTGTGATTAATAAATATATTATTAATATATATTTGTTATTTATTTTAGAGACGATTCAATTGAGGTAAAGGAGGTGGATAAGTTCATATCGATATTAAATAATTTATAGAATTATTTTATCATAGTAAATTGGTGACATTAAATATCCTTAATGTATAATCACCATATTCTTGTGTATGTGTATTAATAACTAGTATGTTTATAATATAGGTTATTGATAGTACTTAAGCTATCCGTGAATAGGTTGGGATAGGAAAGCATGAGTTAGTTAAAGGAATTAACTAATAAGAATAAATATTAGTTAATTTAAGTTGGGAGTTATATTATGGAATAATATAATGTTAATATTAAACCTTAATGATATAGTACAGTGTTTAATTTACTTAAGTAAAGAAGTGAATTAATATATATGTTGAATATATGATTATAATTAGTACCTTCTATATATTACTTAGATGGTAATATGTGAGAAATCCTAATGTGCGAATAACGTTAATAAATATATATACGTTATTAAAGGGAGATGAAAATTATTATATCTTTAAATGAATAATTAATATTTGAAGAAATTATTTTGGGGACAATTTATAGAAAGGAAAGAGAAATAAATATTATATATTTCTAATAAAAGATATTAAAATAATTTTTAATATTGAATTAGTTTAATAAAAGGAGAAAATATTATTTTTGAATAATAATATTACCTTATATGTTTTGTATGAGGTGTGATTAATTAATATAGTAAATATATTAAAACGTATTTACTATATGTAAATAAATTGATGAAAACAATTTATTATAAAATAAACTTATTACCTATTTTCTATATATAATGTACATGTGCCGTATATGTGATTATTTCTAATAGATATTATATTAATTATAATATCTTGAGACAATAAGTAAATTATTTTTTAATAATGAATGTGCTTATTTGGAGAAAACATAATATTTTATGTTATGGCTAAATACATAATTTCTAATGTATTTTCAAGGGAGTTTAATTAATGAAAGGAAACTAAGTTATTTTAATATATTAAATAACTTAAGTTATTATTTGATCGTGAATATTATTATTTGAATAATTAATAGAGTATATATATTAATTACTATAAGCGTAAAGGTTGTATTTATTATAAGTATAATTAATTGAGATAATTTAGCATTTAAGTGCTTGAGTCACACAAATATTATATTAAAAGAATAATAAGTGTGGTGGAAATAAATAAGTGTTGAAAATAATAATAAGCTTGAGATTAAGCTTGTGAGAAATGCCTTGTGTGGAACGATAATAGATTCGGTAATGAATTGATTAATTTGAGGATGGAAGAATTATTAATTAAACAATTAATCTATATTAATTGTTATTATAATAATATGTTGATTTATTATTGTGGCTAGTAATAGTATAATAATAAAGAAATTGATTATAGTATTGATGAAGAATGAGATATATTATCTTATAATCGTTATGGGCAATATAATATTATCAAGTAATTATTTGATAATATGTTGATTAACGAGTAAAAGATTTATAAATATAATAAGATTTATAAACGCTAATCAATTGTTATAGAGGTTAATAATTGATTTACGAGGAAGAGATTTATTAATATTATTATTAATTAATTGATAAGATAAGTAATTTGTTAATTCTTATGTGCAAGCATGCGATATTAAGAGTATAACATATAGTAGTTACGCATATGTTATATAAGTGTAGCGTGACATCTTAATGTGACTATATAATATATAAGAACTATATATTATGGTTGATCAAATTGTATAAGTTACATAAATAATGTATATGTGACAATATGTGATGAGTGGATACATTAAGGTATATGTATGAAATAATAAATTACACTAGATAAATAATTGTTAATTGATAAGGATTTCAATAATTTAATATAATTGGAATGATAGAGTTGGGATAATACAATGTGATGATACCTGAAAGAATTATATCCGGTAAGATGAAATGTACATTGATTATATATTTGCAAGTTAGAATTTACTACATGATAGTATTATTTATTTATTGGAATTACATTGTAACTCTATTTTAAACCTAAGTGTATAAACAATGTACATGTATATAGCCTAAGTATTCACACTTGCTATGTTGCTGAGATTAAAATTTGTCCCACAAAGAGAGTCCCATCTTCTCTGCACGTGAAAGCTCATGAAGCCTATACTAGCTACTCTATGCCTATTTTTCTCAAACTCAGCAATTGTAGCTTATGATGATAAAGGGAATGGGTATCATGATGGATATCACCAACTCCTTCTTGCACAATGGACTATCCTTCATTCCATTAGTTTGTAATAAGAGGCAAAGCTATTGTCTGTGTATTTAGTTTTCTATAAATGAAGCCCCCTCTTTCTCATTTGATGTTGCTGAGTTTTCTGTCAAGTATAAGCTATAGAGTGAGTGCCTTGAGTTGTGGAGAGTCTGAGATATAAAGAGAGAGAGAGAGTTATCAGTTGAGGGAGGATCACAATAGCAGCAAAACAAATTGCAGAGGTATAAAAAAATTTTACATTCATGTTCTTCATTTTTGTAACTTGCTAAAATCTTAATTCTTGGATTGAGCATGGATTTATTAATTATTGGATTGGAATGTGATTATTAGGTAGTATATAAGTTGATATGTATGTTTGAGTGTGTTAGAACATGTCTGGAATAAATTTCGTAGAAAAATCTTGAATTGGATTTGGTAACTGTCGAGCAGAAAGCTGCTTCAGTTCTGGCCGGCCACCTGCGCAGCTGTGCCAGTTTTGTACTGGCCAGCGGGGCAGCTGCGCTAGGCCTGAACCAGAAATTTGTTTTCTGTTATAGAATATGTTATGTGCTAGCATGTGGTATCCCTTAGAGTAAGCATGTGAACTAGACTAACATACATATATGAGTACATTCATGTAGTATGAGCATGTATAGCCATGTTAACATACATTATTGATGAAAAGCTTCATAGTTTGTAAATGAACTTAGAACTTGTTAAAGTGAACTTGTCATGAACATACCATATATGTATTCTGATATTTGTAGCTTGTGTAAATGACTTAGACATGCATGAAGTCAGGATTAACATGTATGAATAAGTACCTTGACATAGCATGAACATTTTGACTTCGATAGTGTGCGATTTCTAAAGAAAGTTATAAAGTTTTAAAATAAGCCTTGACACGTGCTATTGATGCTTATGTTCTGACTTTTTGAGCATGATTGCATGGTCTAGATAGGCATGAAATATAAATTTAAAAGTGTTAAGTTTACCCTAGCATTTATGGTTTAAGTCATAATGGTTTCAAAAGAAAGATTCAGACTTTTTGCAAACTAAGTTGCGTGATCATAGTGTATTAGTGTTCTAATATGTTTGAGCATGCATACTAGAGCTTTTAAAAGACATGTATGTGCACACACCTTACTAGACACTATGAAAGTTATTTAAGCATGAATTAGATATGTTTTAAAGCAATTATCAATGCTAGTTGTGCGTATATGGTAAAGGTATTTGTGAGCATGAGTCTTAACTAGCATGGCACCTCACATATATACGTGATGAACATAGTAGCATGTTTACATTATTATTTCTGAGTTATAAAACAGAATCTTAATGATGCATTAAGTGTTGATTTGTGCAATGGTTATATAAAACTCGAAAACTATAATTCCGTTAATGTTTGAGAAACGTATGAATAATAAGGATCATATAAGTTCTAAATATATGTCGAACACCTTTAGTTAAGTGTGTGATACATGTATATGAAGGATGATAGTAAGTATGTATGGTTAAGGTATACCTATACGTACATAGTTATTCGAAGAATACGATGAGAAAGTAAAAACGAAGGTTCTAAGAACCAAGTTAGATAATAATGTAATACTTAATATTATATTGAGAAAGTATGAAGGTATGACTAATGGAAACAAATCCATAATTATATAACTGTGTAGGATTACACGAAGTGCAGATATCCTTAAGCAGTTAAGTCGTAGTTGTTAAACTACGAATCAGGCAAGTCTTTCAGTTCCTATTTGATATATGAATTCAATAACTGTTAGTTGAATTATATTATGATGTGATAATGTGAACTTATATATGAACTGTATATGAGATATAAATGAGATTGAAAGTTGATCTTTGATGATATACTTGTTATGTGAAAAGTAACATGCGTAGTAAATATATATTGTTTAGAAATGCATGAACTGAGTATGATGTTGTATGCTATCTGATGCATGAAAACTGTTAGAATTGCTGAGCTATCGAGCTCACTCTTGCAAATAACCATTTTTGCAGGTTGAGGACTTACGAATAAGACTTTGTGCTTCTTGATTGATAAAGATAGAAAGTATCGCAATGAAGAATACTGTTTAGATTATTACTTGAACCACATTTAGGTTCTAGAAGTTGTACTTGATAGTTGTTTACGATGTTTAATACTTGTCGTATTGTAAAGATGTATTAGTTAATACGACAAGGATATCGAATTGAGATGTAAACGTTTATACAATAATTCAAATATAGTGAATCATATATAGTGATTTAAGGATTTGTAATTGATTTAAGATTGTGAAATCAATAAAAGATTTTATTCAAGGAAGATTAAAAAAGTTTAAGTTATTCCGTATTTTTATAATATCGAACATGATATAAGACAGGAATGGTAAATGACCAAGATTGTAACTTGTAAAAGTTTGGAGTCATTATACGAGATCTTGATAGTGAAAAGAATTTATATTCTAAATTATAATAAAGCAAGTTATATTCTTTTACTAAGGATTAAAAGATGTAATAGTTCGATTATAGTAGTATCGTGACTGCACCGGATCCGAGAAAAGAGAGAAACCCGGATTTGGGGGCGTCACATTATTATTGAAGAAGAAGTTTATGTTAAACAACCTCCTGATTTTGAAGATACTAATTGTCCTGATTATATGTATAAACTGCATAAAGCTTTATATGGTTTAAAATAGGGCCCAAGAGTATGGTATGAACGATTAAGTAAATTCCTGTTAGAAGATGGATTTAAAAGGGGTACCTTCGATACTACTTTGTTCACGAAATATAAAAATGATGATATCCTTATTTTACAGATCTATGTTGATGATATTATTTTTAGTTCTACTAACATTTCTATGTGCAATGATTTCTCTGAAAGCATGACTAAGGAATTTGAAATGAGCATGATGGGAGAATTAAATTTCTTCCTAGGATTGCAAATCAAGCAAGGACAAAAAGGTATTCATATCTCTCAATCTAAATATTGCAAAGAAATGATTAAAAAATATGGATTAGAATCTGTAAAACCTCTTAACACTCCTATGTTAACCACTGATAAATTAATTGCTGATGAAAATGAAAAAAGTGTTGACACAAAGAAGTATAGAGGAATGATTAGCAGTCTTCTATATATTATAGCTAGTAGACCTGACATTATGTTCAGTGTTTGTAAATGTGCTAGATTCCAATCAAGCCCTAAGGAATCACACTTGATTGCAGTAAAAAGAATATTTCGTTACCTAAAGGGAACTACAGATATAGGTCTATGGTATCCTAAAGGTCAACCATTTAATCTTGTTTGTTTCTCAGACTCTGACTATGTCGGTCATCATGTTGATCGAAAAAGCACAAGTGGCACGTGTCAGTTTCTGGGTGGATGCGTAGTTTCTTGGTTCTCTAAGAAACAAAATTCAGTGTCCATCTCAACCACTGAAGCAAAATATATAGCTGTTGCACGATGTTGTGCACAGATATTATGGATGAAACAAACCCTGGCTGATTACAATAAAAAGTTTAACTGTGTCTCAATTTTATGTGATAACACCAGTGCTATAAATCTGAGTAAAAATACTGTATTACATGCTAGATCGAAATATATAGATGTTAGACATCATTTTTTACGCGATCATGTAAACAAGGGCATTATCAAGTTAGAACATATCGACACAGAATTAAACATTGTAGACATTTTCACTAAACCTTTAAATTCTGAAATATTCTGCAAAGTGCGTCTGGATTTAGGTATGTTAGATATCTCAACCTAATTATTATTAAGTTTTTAAAATTTTTTGTTAATATTTTTATTAAAACTATTAGTATCTCAAAATTTAATATATATAGTATAAATATACATTTATGTAATTATATTATTTATAAATATTTCTATATTTTAGAATTAAAGTTATCAAATATATAAGTATTTTTTAAAAAATAATTTATTTTTCACTTTTTATAACTAATTATCATATTACTTGTTAATTTTTTTTATTTTTTTAAAAATATTTTTGTATTTTTATAATATATAAATATTTCCATAGTTCACATAATATATATATACCTTGTTAATTTTTTAAAAAATTATTTATATATATATATATTTTTATTTTTAATACGAATATTTCAATTATCAGTATAATTATACTCTTATATTTATTATAAAAATATTATATACAAATAATAATTATTCATATTAATATTTATATATTTTCTTCATAAATATTAATTATTTATATATTTAATAATCCAATTTTAAAATTCTTAAATAATTTTTAACCACTTATTCTTATTTAATATATATATATATATATATATATTTAAATTATTAAGATCAAATCTGGGCTGTTGATCAAAGGAATAAATCCAACGGTCAATTCAATGCTCAATCTGCGGCTGCCCAGTCAAGCCAGTCAGAAGCCACCCTCAACAAACACGCGGATCAAGCTAAACAGCCGTTCGATCAAAAATAGAAAGCACAATTTGATCTCAGCCGTTGATTTTAAACCGATCGATCGATACAAATTATAAAAATTACCAGATCAATTTGGACCATCCATCAATTTTTAACCCAAGTCTCAACCGTTTGATCAGTCCATTTACCCTAAATATAAATAGTCAAAATTATTTTTCTTACCCATTTTTCATTCTTCTCTCTCTCTCTCTCTCTCTCTCTCTCTCTCTCTTCAGCCGATTCTCTCTCTTTCCTCTCCACGTCTCTCTCGTTTCTCTCACAAACCCTAACTGTTTTTCATCCAAAATGGTCGTTCTTCAGTCAAAATTAGTAGATTGTAAACCGATAAATCGATTCTACACCCTTGATTTGGTCTATCCACCACTCAAAAATCCATTTTTGTTCAAAAATTGTCCACTGGCAGACTCATTTTCTGAGTTTGAACATTCGAGTCTGAACTCCATTTTTCGTTCAAGTCTGTTCTGAACTTCGATACACCGATCTTTGATCTGTTCTGAACCCTAGTTCCTCTGGTAAGCCATCTTCCACCTACTCTTCTTCTGTATATACATCTGAAATTTCTTTCTATCGATTTTTCATTTGTATTTATTTTAAATAAAAATAATAATTTATATATATATATATATATATATTAGTCCTATTTCTAGTACGTTTTTTAGTCCAATTTTTTTATATAGATTTCAAAATATCTAGTATATTTACAAATATAATACATCTGAATTTTATTTTTACCGATTCCTATATTTTTTTTTAAAATTATGTTTTATACATAAATATATATTTTCATAAATATATATATATATATATATATAGATAATATTTAAATATTTTCATTAATATATATATATACACATATAATTTCTTTATAAATATTTTCAAAAATTATATATATTTAATTTCTTTACAAATATTTTCTTAAAAACTTATTATTTTCTTTAAACCGATTATTTTTCTTCTCATTTCACATTTTTTTTTAGTTCGTTACTCTCCTCGTTTAACTTTTTCTTATTTCTGATTAACTCTCTCAGATTTTTTTTGTTCGAAAATTTTTGCTTGACAGTTGAAATTTTTTTTCTTCTAATTTTTTTCTTAACCCTAATTTTTACAAACACACAAAAACCTTTTTAATAGTTGATTTTTTATTAAAAAAAAAGGGGGAAAGAAATTTTTTTAAACCCTATTTTCTTGTAACTGTTACAAACCCTAATTTCTTTTACTAACTACAATAGGTTTGATTTCACTTGCCTACATCTTTATACTTGTACTTGTTCCTATTTCTAACAAACTGTTTAAGCTTTTATGAAATAATTTGGATGCTGGGCCTGAAAGAAATAAGCCGTATTACATTGTGCGAATAAGCTTGCAGGTAATTTCTTTCTCTCTCTGATTATCGCAGTACACGAAATGTACTGTTGATGGGTTTTTGACTGAATTTTTTTTTGTACTGATGGGATTTTAGCAAATGATAAATAGTTGTTTACATTTCTTGTTTGATCACATACTTGCTGAATTGGGATGTTTTACTGTTATAGGTGAAAACCTCTAGGTTTTAACCTCTATTTTTGGACAATTTTTTTGTACCATCTGTGCTGAATTGGGATATATGACATGTTTACTGTTATGGATACAAACCTCTAGGTTTGAACCTCTGTTTTGGGATTGCTCTGTTCTGATAAAATCTTTACTGTCTTGGGCTGTTTTGATATATGACTTGTATCTACATTTTTTCGAATAATAAGCTTCTGACAAAACCAAACTATAATTATTGATTGTTCTCTCTGCTAGTATGCTCACCTACTCTATTTTTTAGCTGAACTTATTTTGACATGAGGTCACTATAACTAATATTGAGATGCTTGGACAATTTTTTTGGTGTTAAACATCTGTTTTATGAAATAAAATCATAATTTGATTAGACATTCCCTTTTTTCTATATTTAATTAAGCTCTATCAGGCTTAAAACTTAGTCACATCTCTTCTCTGTAATCTGTCTGAGACCTGAACATCTGTTTACTGTATGCATTTACTTCTATCTAATTCACAGACTTACTTCAATTATCTACCATCTCTATAAATGGGTATTTCATAGACTCACTTCACATGCCCCTTTCACCTCTATCTGTACTTGTCTATCTGTGTGTCCTTGTCTATCTGCATTGTTTTAAACTATCTGTCCTTTTTAAATGGAAGAAGTTTATTCTTCAAAAAGAAAGAAACTACCTCTTCTTTCAGAGTAACATTCTGACATACATGCACCAAAATTGCTCACTATACCTGCACAAGTAAAGTATAGGCACTTAAGACACAACCTTATGCCTGACATGGCTACTTCTTTCAATAGTTTCTCTGACTTGTTAGAGAAAATTAAAAATGTTGGTTGGGATTGCATGGTTATTTTCTCCAGTAGACAGATTTACCCTGCTCTTATTGTAGAGTTTTACTCTCACATAACTTTTCTTAAAAACACATCTAGTCTGCTAACTGGCATCTCTACTTACATAGAAGGTCAGTAATACATCATTAATGAGGAACTTATTTTAAATGCCTTGCATCTAAACAACAACATGCTAAAAATGTCAAGAGTCAATGACTATGTGCACGCCATTAGCATCTCTACAAAGAAGTGCATGACATTTAACATAATCTGGCCACTGTGACTGATCAGTTGGTACCTGCTCAGCTCTTTGATAGACCATGTGTAAGACCCCAACTTTTATGAATAAAGATTTAATTTTCTTTATATTATTTCGAAACAGTAAGGTGTTGTTTTGATAAATATGAAAGTTATGGGTGAAATGTGCAAACATTTTTAAAATGAGCAAGTGGTTATAAAATATTCTTGTTGTAGGGGAATATTCGTTTGGTCGTGGAATATTCTTGTTGTCAGGGAATATTCGTACGACGGCGCAGCTATTTGTGGGCCCCCACAACGGAATAACTGTCGGATATAGAAAGCGACAGAAATAACTTTTTTACAAAATAACGGCGTAGTTGTTACCGTTAGTACTGTTGAAATACCCGGTGGTTAAAATACAGTGATACACGATGTTGCACAGTAGCACACGGTATCGCACAGTATTTCGAATTATTGAGTCTTACGTGAGAAGCCATTACTCAATAATGGTTACAGTAATTACTGTTCAATATTTTATATTATTGACTCAATAATTGCTACGTTGATATTTTATATTATTGACTCAATAATTGCTGCATTGATATTTTATTGACTCAATAATTGCTACGTTGCTATTTTTTATGATTGATTCAATAATGGCTACAGTTGATATTTTGGTATTATTGATTCAATAATTGTCACTGCACAGTATTTCACATTATCAACTCAATAATTCATATTATTTGAATAATATTATTAGATAGCATTATTGACAATGTCTAAGGAAGTTCTGTCTAGGAGGGGTTATTTAATTGCGCGCCAGTAAGGAGAAGTCCTTATCGGAAGGCCCCCTCTTTCCTGAGAACGACCTGGTTGTCAATATTGTAGTTCTGTAATATTATCTGTGAATAATTAATTATTGATTTATATGATAAGGAAATATTTATTTTGTGGATATTAAAGAAGGAATTGGCGCTGATGAGTTTTTATCAATATTTTGGTGTGAGAAATTATCTGTTTATGGATTTCGGATAATTTATGTTTGGAATTTGGAAAAACTTCCTTCTACAAAGTTGTAGAGAATTAAATTTCCTATGGAAGGACATAGAATTTGTATTTTTCTGACGAATGGGCTATTTATTATGAATTATTGAAGTTTCGGAAAATAAATATTATTTAATGGGTGGGCCCCAGTTTTGTTGAAAATCTGAATTTTGGAAAGCCGCTAGGCGGCGGATTTTTTTTAAAAAATAATAATATTTTATTATTTTAGTCTCCTTTGGCATCCTAAGCTTTTCCTATAAATAGGGTGCTTAGGTTAGAATTGAAAATCACACCAGAATCAGAAGTTTTCTCTCTCTATAATATCGAGCGTATTTTTGTGAGTATTTCTATACTTTGAGTATTAGTATTCAACGCAAGTTTCCTTCGATATTATATCCGATATTCCAGTCAGAGGTACTATCTTTTTGAGGTAAGGGATGTTATTTTCTTTCGTAAATGATGTTATTTTTTTCAATATCATTATACCAAAATATTGACATGGATTTTATGTTGAAATTTTTACTTTTTCCGTCAGAGTTACTATTCACGTATACGGCACTATTCACGTATACGGCACTATTTACGGAAAAAAATTAAATTTTCTTCTATTTGTCCAGATTGTTGTCAAGGTTACTATCTTTTGTTGGATCTAAGTTTTGAGCTTTATTCTTGAATTTTGCTCCATAATTGATTATTACGAAGTATTTTTGAATACTAAAATACGAATCCTTAATATTCCTTTATTTCACTGGATTCGTTATTTATATGGTTTTTCATCATCCTCAGTTCTAAGTGGTGATATAACTGAATATCTTTGGCCTGTAGAGCAAAGATGAATGATTACCTGATGAATATCTTTGGCCTGTAGTGCAAAGATGACAGGTGTTGAGATGAACATGATCACTGATGATACAAATGAATATCTTTGGCCTGTAGTGCAAAGATGAATATTTTATTCGAGATGTATATTGATTGATGTTACAGGGATAAAATATTGATGATGGACTTTTAAATCATAGAAGATAGTAGACTTCATTCTCTACTTAACTCTTCTAAGAAATTGTTATTTCCGCTGCAAATATTGATCTAAGATTGGTTGTCCATTATATTTTATCTGATTTATTGAAGACTAACGATAATTTATTTTTCATTATCTTAGTCATAATATTCTTTACTGAGCTAGTTGAGCTCACCCTTTTCATCTGTTGTCCTCTTCAGAAAATGAGAATGTCGCAGGGACTAGTTGGGGGACAGAGTGATGGTCTGAGTTAGAGCAGTAGTAGTCCTCACTATTTCTGATAAATAGTGTGATAATAATTGTAATGAGGACTTAGTTTGAATCTTAATATTTTCTACATATTTGTATTGACACTCACAGTTGTGTGGTCGTATTTTGCACGACCGTATGATATAAAGTTTGTATTTGAATTCTGTACCATGTATTTGGCGACTCAGAATGGGTTGGGTTGACTGGACCTATTCTGGGGGCGTCACACCATGCAAAGTAGGGTGTGAGTTTTTCACTCCTCCATGCCAGTTTCTTGCTCGAATATTTAGATATAATCTCATGCCTGTTAGAGAAAACAAACTTTTTCATCCTTTTGACTTGGAATTGATAAAATGTGTCTTGAATCAACATATGCCTTACAATTTGCCATATTTTCTGCTGAGTTCATTTGAGTATTGCTATCAGCATAATTGTCTGGGTTTTGGTCTTCTCCTTACTCCTATATTTCAACACCTTGGCATTAATGTGCTTAGCAATCAGATCCAATATGTTAAGAGTAGCAATATTGTATCTCATTTAAATATAAAACCCAAACCTCTTATGATATTTGATCCAGAAGTGGCTGAGTCCCCTGAACCTCACCAAAATTTGTTGTCCCAAATTGATGCCTTAAATAGTTTAACTCAATTGTCTTTGAAAAACCAATCCAATATGTTGAGTCAAATAGAGTATCTTCAATTTTCTGTGCATCATATTAGAGACATGTTATACATGTTGATGGAACTTCAGAAGGTATCTGTGCCATCCTAAATTTCCCTGCTGGCACTAGCTCAGCTCAGGCAGCACAGCCTGAACAGAATCCGACTGAAAACCCTCTTCCTTCTCTTGGCCTGCACTTCTCTCATCTATCAGAATTCTAACTATTTGAAAGCCTTGTAATACATATATATATACTGACTAACTATTTAGGATGACTGTACGATAATACTAACAAACACTAACTATGCATGAAATAGTTTAGTACTGTTTATCTTTTGTAGGCTCTAACTTATGATTAAATACTAACCTTTTCTGCAGGTTTAAAATTTAGTCACTAACTTTGTTCTGCAGGTTTAAAATTTTATTACTGACATTTTCTGTAGGATCTGGACCTAATTCTTCTATTCCCCACTTTTTGTAATGACAAAGGGGGAGAAGAAAAATATATTGTGTTATAACTGCTATATATTAACTGCTATGTCACTGCTACACACTACATTAAAATTTTGATGAGTTTAATTTTTTTTTTGAAAAATCTGTGATTTTCGTTAAAATTGAAACTCATGTATACACTAAGGGAGAGCAGTTACTAAAGGGAAGCAGTTGTAAAATCAGAAATATTTTTGATTTGTTGTCATCATCAAAAAAGGGGAGATTGATAGGTCTCCAAACAAATCAATTTATTTTGATGATGTTGATGATAACAAACTTAGTAAATAGGATTAATATTAAAAAGGTAGAATCCTCTCTATAGGATTATTATTATATATTGATTTTAATTATCCTATTTTATTCCTATCAAAAATATTTTTCATCCTAAAATTAAATTTATTTTTCTTGACTTTGATAAATTAATTATCAAGTGTTAATTAAATTTATTCAAATATTAACATTTCCTAAGGCAAGGAGATTCCTATTCTTTTCTAAATACAAGATTTTCTAAAATCTCTTATTGGGCAAAGAGTATTTCAAAACCTTTTATAATATATATATATATATATATATGTCAAATGCATGTGTGTGTGGCGAAATGTGTGTGAAAATATGTGTGTGAACTATGAAAATGCATGTGTGTGTGCATGTGCCGAGTATGTATTAAATGTGGGTATGAGCAAAATAAGAAAACCAAATGCAAATGAGTGATGTGCATGAGTTTTGAAAAAGTAAAAGGCATGCCCAAAATTTTGAGTTACTACCTAAATGCAGAACTTTTTCAAAAACAAAGACATGATAATATTCGGATTTTGCCCAATCCGTGTGCTTCCTCCTTCATTCGAACCATTAATTTTTCATCATGCAATCTGAACCTTTGATTCAAAAATTAGATTTTAAAAATTACTATTTTGCCCTCAACATCAAAATCCTATAAATATGAGACATTTCAGTCATTCTAATTTTACTAATTTACAAAGCAAAGAAGAGTTATATCTCCTTGCCTACATAATCTCTCTGCAAAAACTTTCTCTACATCTTCTATTTCAAAGTTCTATTTCTTGAAAAAAGATTAAATTGGTCAAAATAGTTGAGATAAGTCATTAAATTTCTGTATTTATATTATCTCATAGCTGCTTATATATATAGATATATTATAGATAAATTGTTATACACATCTATATATATATATATATATATATCTATATTTAATCTATTAAATATTACAAAAATTCTACACTTAGATACCAAATAATTCGAATGTCATTTATATGAAATTCTCCGAAACGGTCTTTAAATCCCTAAGTGACTTTTTATTAATATTGGTACATTATATAAGTATTGAAAAATATTTATATAATTATCAGATTGTGAAACACACAATTTGGTAAGAACCTAGATACCGAATAATTCGAATGTTACTTCTATGAAAGTCTTCGAAACGGTCTTTAAATCCTGAGTGACCAAATTTTCACAATATAGATTAACTATAATATAATATATATAAGTGAGTGAATATTTATCATACTTAATTGTGATACACATTTATATATATCTATATTTAATCTATTAAATATTATAAAAAATTTATACTTAAATACCGATATAATTCGAATGTCATTTATATGAAATTCTCCGAAACGGTCTTTAAATCCTAAGTAACTTTTTATTAATATTGATACATTATATAAGGATTGAAAAATATTTATATAATTATCAGATTGTGAAAAATACAATTTGGTCAGAACTTAGATACCGGATAATTTGGATGTCATTTTTATGAAATTCTCCGAAACGGTCTTTAAATTCTGAGTGGCAAAATTTTCACAATATAGATTAAATATAATATAATATATATACGTGGGTGAAACAAATTCCATCAAGTACTATATAATTGATAAATCTGTTATATTTGATAAACTTTCATAAATAAGTATTTCAATTATAAACTTACTTATTAAACAAAAATACTTGTTGCACTATAAGTGATTTTATATTTTTTCTAAAATCAAAGTTATATCTTTTCAAAACCATATAAACACATTCTTTATAAAGAAAAATCTTTTCTAGAAGTATTTAAACCATAGAAAAATAATCTTTATCAAAAGAAAAGAAATTCTTTATAAAACTGCATCAATTTATATATCTGCTTATTTGAAGCATTTCATATAAAAGTCTTGAACTTTTATTTATTAATCATAAAATATATATCTGCTTATCTGAAGCATTCCATATAAAAGTGTTGAACTTTTATTTAATATTTGATCATAAAATATATATCTGCTTATTTAAGAAGCATCAACTATAAAAGTTATATGAACTTTAGAAACAAATTCAAACTATTTTTTTCTAAAAGGAAAATGGTAGAGTCAGTTTATTTTATATCTGTGAGAAAGACAAAAATTATTTGACCAAGAACAGAGTCTTAGAGAGGTCAGCTGGGAGTTGGGACTTTAGTGAACTTTGTGAGATGAGGAAGAGATTATTGTTTCAAGACCAGGTTATAGAATAGTTTTGAGCTCTAAAAGAAAGTTCAACTAAGCTTAAGGAAGGAGCTGGGAGTTCGCTGTCCAAGATAGTTAGTTGTGAAAAGTTGTAAGTTGATCTATAAAACTTTGTAAAGTTTTCTCCACCTAGTGAAGGAGCATTTATTACGTGGAGTAATAGGATCTCAAGCCCTGAAGAGGAGCTTGAGACTGGACGTAGTAATATACCCAAGCTGTATATTGTGAACCAGATAAATCTTTGTGCATTGTGTGATTGAATTTTTCTAACTCTGTATATTAATTTCTGACACAATAAATTAATTTGCTAAAAACTTAAAAAGGTCTAAGATAATTTTTTAACCACTAATAATCCATTCAACCCCTCTTCTAGATTATTATTGGACTTTCAGAAACTTTATTCATTTTAAAAAAATAATTTTTAAATTTTTTCTAAAAATAAATTAGTATTTCTTTGAATCTATATTTTATTAAACTTTACTCTTTTTTACAAAAATTAAAGTTTCTATTTTTTTTGAAAATATAGTTTTTTTAATCTATATTTTATGAAACTTTACTAATTTTTTTAAAAATCAAAAAATTCTATTTTTTTCCTGAAAGATAGGTTTTATTTTTTTCTACTTTTTTTGAATATATATTTTATGAAACTTTACTCATTTTTTTTTTAAAAAAAATCTATTTTTTTTCTATAAATAAAGTTTTATTTTTTGAATCTATATTTTATTCATTTATTAAAAATAAAATTTCCTATTTTTTTGAAAATATAGTTTTATTTTTTTATTTTTTTTGAATCTATATTTTATGAAACTTTACTATTTTTTAAAAGTTAAAAATTCTATTTTTTTCATAAAAGAAATTTTTATTTTTTGAATCTATATTTTATGAAACTTTACTCATTTTTAAAAAAATGATTTTTTTCTAAATTTAAAGTTTTTTTTGTTTTACTTTTTTGAGTCTATATTTTTTAAATTTACTCATTTTTTTTAAAAAAATCTATTTTTTTTTTGAAAATAAAGTTTTTTGAATATATATTTTATGAAACTTTACTTATTTTTTTGCAAAAATATTTTTTTTATATTTTTTAAATACAATTTTTTTTTTCTGAAAATAAAGAAAATAAAATCGGGTAACTTAAAGGGGTAGAAGTGCTAAACGATTAATCGGTCGGGTTACAGTCAAATCGGATAAAAGGGACAAAAACGCCAAAAAAAAAAGTCATTTTAAGGACTTAACTGACAAAAAATGAATTTTAGGGACGACTTTGAAACTGAGTGGTAATTTAGAGGGACAGAAGTGTCATTAAGCCATTCACTTTATGTAGTTTATCTCATCCTTTTGGAGATAAAAAATTTGTACTTTTAGTCATCCTTTTGAGGATGGAGGGAGTAATTTTGTTAACTAGAAATTTTTCCTATTCTAATTTTCATATATCTTTCATTGTAACTATAAATTGTTACCATCAAAAAGATTTTCAAAAAAAAGAATAAAAGATAAAAAAGAGAAGAATAGAGGCGTTGTTGGTATGTTTTTGTATTATAAATGACTAAAATTGCAATTAAAGCCAATAATAACGTGTTTTAAAATACAAAACTTTGATTCCACTTTTAGTCATCATTTCAACTACATCAAAAATATAAGGATGGATCGTGTTTGTTCTATTAAACCCAAAAATAATTGCACTTTTCAAGTGATATAAAGAATATCGCTTGTTTTGGGAATTTTTTTTAAGGATATTTGAATTGATAAGAATTGATAATTTAAATTTTGTAATGAAATTTTATTTTAAAAAAATCAAATTAAATAGGAGGAGGAAAGAGAAAAAATAGTTTAACAAAGAGAAAGTTCAAAATAAAGAAATCGCCTGCTTGACCCTCTGATAGCCTACCTAAAGCTGCGTTTAGATTGAAGGAACAAATGTATGAATGGAATGACTCATTTTTATGGAATAAAAAAAATTATGTTTGGTTGCGATTGGAATTAATTGAACCATCCTTGTTTTTTTTGCTATTTTCGACTGAAATTTAACATTCTTGCCCAATATTTCATGTTCAAAGCCTTATGAGTAGTTTTTTTATCATTAAGTTATGAGAGTCTTGGGGGAGAGAGAGTATGAAATAACTCATTCCAACTAGAATGGAATGAATTATTCCAATCTACATTCCATTCCTTCAATCCAAACGCTGTTTGAAAATATTATAATTTGAATTTTTTTCAACCTGTGTGTTTTTTTTCATCACTTATATTAGATTACAGTTTTAATATATTCCAGTATATGACCTATTTTAAAAAGACTGATTAAAAGATGGAGAGAACAATTCAATATATAAGATCATTATTGATTTTTAAAAATTAATTTAAGAAATTTCAAACTCAAAATAACATATATTACTATAAATTTGGTTAATACAATGATACATAGTATAAACTATTTAAAAAGTACCACCAAGTATAATATTAATTTATTAATTTTTAATTATAAATGAATCATATTAATTTTAATAAGAAATATTTTTAATTAATTTTTAAAAGTCAATAATAATCTTATATTTTGAAATAAAGAGAGTATTATATACATGACAATATACCCCTAAACAGGGGACTCACAGTTTAAAAAATAAAACATTACAAGCTGGAATTGTCCTTTAACTATGAGATAGTTAACCATTTAACTTTTTTTATGCAAATTAAATTTACCAATGAAACATTCTAACATAATTTTTAACAATAAAAGGCTTAATATAAACATATTTGGTTCAAAACTAATTCAAAGCACAAATTAAGTCATTCTTAATATTTAGGGAAATGATATTTTCAACTCTTGAAAATAATAATTTTAAAATTTAAAATACATTATGTATATTGTATAAGTGTGCAATACATATATTACGCTAAAATTAATATTCTAGTGCTCAAAAATGTCAATCCTCAAACATTTATCCACAAAAATCAATGTCTGAAATAAAATTGAATTAGGATCGACTCTATTATATTTATCTTCTAATTTTTCTCTATACACATGTAACACAAATATTATATTTACTGACATTTTTAAGTACACATCAATCTTTCAACTTACACATATTAAAATCATGGGATTAAATACACTTTTCTCAATTTACTTGACCTCGGTTTACAAATATATAATTGAACTTGAAATTTTTTACGGTCAACTCATTGAACAGTATTTTTTACAAAAATTTGAAAAACATTCTATTTCGTTAAAAACTTAACAGAAAGTCTACATGGCATCACATGACCACACTTATGTGGAATATAAGACCCACTTTAGATTTTTTTTAATAATAATAATAAAATAACTTCAGTTTGATTTTTTTAGTTTTCAAGCTTGGACTTTTTTTAAAATAACAAATAATTAAATTAATTAATAATAAAATATATTAATGTATAATTTTTACAAATGTATTTATATAAAATTAATGAATTCATATTATTTTTTAATTTTTAAATATTTTAAGTTCACTTTAAAAATATAAAATTATCTAATATTTTGAAATGGAGAGATTATAATTATAATAATTATTATAATAATAATAATTATTATAATTATTATTACTATTATGATTATAATATTTAAAAACAAATTTCCACCAAAATAGCCATTATATTTTACAAAACAAATTAATTTATAAATTTAAAGCAAGTTATGAATAATATTTAAAAATAAATTACTACCAAAATTAGAAAGAAATTAAAATCAAACTAAAATATTACAGAACATATTATCCGATCAGATAAAAACACATGAAGGTAATAAAAACATATCTCGTCAAATAAAAACGGACCAAAATGCAGCCATAAACTGCAACAGATCAAAACCAAAAAGAAATCAAAACAATCCAAATCAAAATACAGAACAATATAAATCAAAATCAAATCAATCAAAAGGTTAAATACATTTTTCCTCCACTCTATTTATAAATGCATCATTGAATTTATTTTTTTTACATTTGATTCACCAAATTGATTTTTTTTTTCAAAACGTTACAAAAACCGTTAAGAAAGTTTGACTTTTAATAGAAATTGTTGTCAGATTTCTCAATCAATAATTACGTGCAAATATACACGATCAACAAGTAATAAAGTGATAAGAAAGAGTGTCGTACCCACGATAATACTATTTAACAAATTCCAACTACTAGTTTTATATCAATCCAATTTTATTTAAACAACCAAATTTTGTGGTTTTTCAATTAAAACTAGATTAAATTAACTAAACTAATTTTAACACAAAGATTGATTCAGATATTAAAGGCTTAAGACTACAATATCCCCAACTATGCAATATAAATCAATTATCCAATTTATCCAATTATTAAATCACATGAGTTGTTAACAGGAATTCAATGTATTTATAAGCCATTTTCCAAGTGATCAAATAAAAATACAACTCAATTAATTATGCGATATTCCTATGCAAAACAAAAGAATCAAGTGCATTAAACATCAATTCCCAGTTGTTACATGCAGTGAAAAGAAATATTCCTAATCAATTCACAACCTTAATTATTTATCTCATGCAAATAATTAAGAATACATGCTATCATATTCAGTTCTAACCCTAAATTTCTTCTCCCGAATTCATCTAGTGTAACATGGTAATTGTTGATCAGCCAATTATCAATAAGTACAAAATATGATAGACAACTCAACTTGAATAATAATTGGATTAATACGGATAATCAATCCATAAGCATAAAAGGTTCAATTGTACCCTTAATTAAAAATTTAGCTCATACTGAAAATCAAAATCAAAAATCCCCTAGAAAACATCTCAATTAGACTACAGATAGAGAAAAAGAATAAAAACTCAGTAATTGACTCCAGTCTTCAATTTACAATCCTTAAGTGCTCCTTTGCAATCTCTAATTTAATCTCCAGCCTCTGTCTCTCAATCTCTGTGTTGTGTATGTCCAAAACCCTTCTTCCTTTTATAGCTTTTTGGTCTTGTCTAGGTCAGCCTTCCTTCCAATCCTATTCAGAGTAGAAATCTTCTTGTACTTCCAGCCTTGACAAAACATCAGCCAACTATCCCTGCCTCCCAGTGTCGTGACACTGGGATTGCCTTGTTAGAGAGCGCCCCGACGTTGCACTATCCCCAGAAATTACACATTTGCCATTAATAATCCTGAAATGTTCGAATTGCCCCTGCTTTGCCCTATCCAACAAAATAATAATAAAATAATAAAAATGTCCTAAAATACTTTAAAGCAAGAAAATTATTAAGTCTAAAAATACCTAATTCATGGGTATATTACCCACTCATCAAATACCCCCAAACTTAAAAAATTGATTGTTCTCAAGCAATGAAAACAACTAAAACAAAAATGAATGCAATAACTCACTACATAAAACAACAACTCATGCATGATTCCACTTTGACAACCTCAATCAGCCTCTAAGATCCTTAATTCAACTCAAATGAATGGTCAAAATCAAACATTAGCTCAACTTGAGATATCATCAATTTAATCTATCTCTAACCCACAATGTGCGTGTGTGTATCAACATGCCAGTATTACCATAAATCAATCAAACTGTTAAGGGCTTGAGCCAACTGTGCCATCTGATTTTCCAAATTCCTTATTAATACCGCTTAACTTTTCACATTTAAATCCACTTGATTCAACAGCCTATCTTGATCATTTATTCTCCTTTCCACGGCTGTAATGAATTTTGCTAAGATCTCCTCTAAAGCTGGTTGCTTTTTCGCATGTGGGGTTGATTGATTTTGAAATTCGGGTGGATATTGTGGCCTTGGAGCTTGGTTTTGTGCCTGATTATTACTCTAAGAAAAATCTGGATGATTCCTCCACCCCGGATTATAAGCATTTAGATACTGCTGTTCTGGCCTATTCTGGTTCCCCTAAAACTGCACTAGCTCTATGTTGATGGCACATTGATCAATAGCATGATTACCCGCACAAAGTTCACACACCATCGCCACCTATCGATTTCCCTGTGGTCCCCATAAAATAATATTTTTAGTCAATGCGGCTACTTGTGCAGATAATGTTGTAACCACATCCAATTCTAACTTCCCTGTCATTTTTGGTGGATTGGACCTTACCATTGTTCACTGATAGTTGTTGTTGGACATTTTCTCTAACAACTGGTAAACGTCATAAAAATTCTTTCCCATGATGGCACCCCCAGCTGCTGCATCAATACTAGCCCTTGTAGGTCCATGCAAACCATCACAAAAAGTCTATACATGCAACCATCTCGGGATCCCATAATGTGGACATCTGCGAAACAAATCCTTAAATCTTTCCCATGCCTCGTAAAATGTTTCTGAGTCAAGCTGGGTGAAAGTGTGAATGTCATTCCTTAGATTTGTCGTCTTTACAGGTGGGAAAAATTTAGCAAGAAATTTTTGAGCTAAATCGTCCTAGGCCGTGATTGATCCTGGTGGCAAAGAGTGCAATCAACTTTTTGCTTTATCTCGCAGTGTGAATGGAAAAAGTCTCAACCTTATTGTTTCCGCTGTAACATTATTGAACTTGAACGTATCGCAGATCTCCAAGAAGCTTAAGATGTGTTCATTCTGATAATCATTCGGACCACCCCCAAGCTGCACTGAATTCTGTAACATTTGAATAATACCCAGTTTGGTCTCAAAACTATTTGCATTGATCGCAGGTCTCCGAATGCTAGATTGAATGTCTATTGCTGTCGGCATAGCATAATCACTAAGTGATTTTTTGGTCGTCCGCTTCCATGTTCAATTGATTGCCAGTATCCTCTGTTATTTCTCTTTCCGAATTTACTTCCTCACTAGATAACCTCAGTTTTCAGAATTTTCTTTCAATATCGTCGACGTATGGCAGAAGTTCCTCTTTATCCTTGGATCTAGTGTGCATACACCGTGACACCCCCAAATCCAGGTACTTTATTACCATAGAATTTGGCGTTCACTATCCAAAATAATACATCTAACTACCCACAATAAAGGATAACAATAAAGCATAAACTTTAAATAACTTAAATGAAAATCTTCCCTATTAAAGGGTTACAACTTCTTAAATAATCCCACGTAATCTAACCTTAAAATCATCATTCAAAAGCGGAAAATAAAATAGTCTCATTACACATATTGAAAAATTAACATAAACAAGTCTTCAACACTTGTTCATCTTGCCCTTGCCCTTACTCGTGGACGGCTCATCGACTGTGACACCCCCAAATCTGGGTCCTCTAACCACGATTCGGTCGTCACGAAACAGTACAAATATCCACCTCTAAACAACATACAATAACTAAATGCGAAATATAATAAACGTATGTTGTTCATTCAAAAGGTATTACAAGTCCCAAGATTCGATAACCTTAATACAACATACAAACATACCCTAGAATAATCATTAGGGTTCATATTACATAACAGTAATTAAACTAATCATAAAGCAAAGTCTGCTCCTTGCAAAGTATATGCAAAGTATCTTGTAGCCATGACTCTCATGTATTAGAACACATTTATAAGTCACATACACGTAGTAAAATGGTCAGAATCTAAAAGAGAAAAGTCTTGGTCAAGTTCACTTTGAAAAGTCTTAAGTTTCTCATCTTTGAAATTGTATTAACTTTCATTCAAGTATGCTAGTGTGTTCAACACTTTAGACTTAGTTCTCATGTCAAATATAGACCATACGATCATGCTCTAAAAATCAGAATATACATATGTTATGTACATGTCCAAGTTCATATTCAAAATTATAAGTTTCCTTTTAAGTCATACGCTTTCTTTTCATACACATATTATCATGGCCATGAACATACATGTAGTATTATATACCACGAGTTAATATCAGTTCTCATGCTTTCTCAAAGTGATATCACAGGTTAACACATAACAGACCTTAACAGAAAGTAAAAACAGTTTACAGGAACCTGCGCAGCTGAGCTGCTACCAGGTATAAACCCGGCGCAGCTGCGCCAGTGTCCGACCAAACCAGTAACTACCTTCTGCTCGACAGAACTGTAAACCCAAATCAAGATTACTTACGAAATTCATTCCTGTACCAGTCATAAACCAGTTCCAACATGCTACTAACTAAATTAACACTTAACAAGCATACTCCACAATTCAATTAACATCTAAATAGCATAATCAAGAAATTGACATTGAAGAACAAGAATGGGAAACTATAGAAATTGTACCTCTGTTATATGGACTACTTGCTATCTCTTACCCTCTCAAATCAATAGAACTCAAAATGTAAGCTCTACTTAACAATAACTCAGCAAAAGAAAATGAGAGGAAGAGAGGCTATACTTATAGAGTTTTGATTGTCCATACAATGTTATCTCCCACTAATTCAAACCAACGGATTGTACGATAACATGGAGGTTAACAAGAAGTTGGTGAGGAGTTGGTGAAATCCATCATCAATCCCACTCCCCTCTTAATCATTATGGCTAGAATTGTTGAAATTGAGAAGGAATGTAGAGTAGTAGCCTATTGGGAGTTCACGTGTGGAAGAATGAAGAGGAAGAATGACTCCAATACTGGGACAACGTGATATAACTCAGCCACTTGCATTCCACTTACTAATGTTATATATATATATATATATATATATATATATATATATATATATATATATATTTAGGCTCTATATAAATACATTCCATATACATTTAAGTCCCAATGTCATTTTTAATAAGGAATCTATAATGCAATGTATCAAATAAGGGTACATATATATTATCATATATTCCATGTACATTTCCTTAATACCGAATATAAAGCAATTAGGTATTATTATTACTCATTATCATAACTGTTATTATTATAATTATAATAACTTATTGAGATCATTTATCAATTAATAATTATTTATTGATATTACTATATGTTGATAAGGTATACATGAATGTTTACCTACACACTTTATGTCACATAAATAATATTATTATGTAACTCTATTAATGCAATTAATCTTACTATATAGTCTATATATATAATATATAAACATTTTAATGTGTCACCTTGTACTATATATAATATATAGTTAACTACCATATATTAAAGGTTTAATAGATTGCATGCTTGCATAAAATAATTAATCAAGTAAATATAATCTCGTTATATTTATTAATGCTTTGCTTATTAGTATATTATTCTTAACAATAATAAATTCACACGTTATCGATTAATTATCCAAAATATAAATTAATCAATCACGTTTAAATCTCAACACTATATTCAAGTAATTGAATATTTAATTACTAATCATCTTATCAATTCTTTTGATATAAAAGTCTCAGGGCTAGTTCACTAATTTAATAAACCATTAATGATTCCCTTTAATATTTCTAGCATTTATTCGCATAGGCTATAACCACATAAGGTTTAAATAAAATCACAAAACTAACTTATTGAAATTAAATCACATATTTAATTAATAATGAAGTTTAAAATTCACGGTCATTACATCCCTCCCCCTTATAAAAATTTCGTCCTCGAAATTGTAAAAATAAGGTTACTCAAATAAAAACGAATAATTCGATTTCATCTTCTCTTCTAGTTCCCACGTAGCTTCTTCGACTGCGTGATTCCTCCAGAGAATCTTAACGGAATGGATGATCTTATTCCTTAGCTTCTGTTCCTTCCTATCTAGTATCTGGACAGGAACTTCCTCGTATGATAAGTCTTTCTCGACTTGGATCGGTTCATAGGAGATAACATGCTTGTAGTTTGGTTTATACGGCCGCAATACTGACATATGAAACACGTTGTGAATGTGCTTAAGTTCAGGAGGTAATGCTACCTCGTACGCCACTTCACCGACTCGCCTCAGAATCTCGAACGGTCCTATGAACCTAGGGCTCAACTTGCCCTTCTTCCCAAAATGAATCTTCCCTTTTTAGGGAGATACTTTCAAGAATGCATAGCTTCCTAATTCAAAATCTCTCTTCTTGCGATGTAAGTCCGCATACTTCTTCTGGCGATCTTGAGCTGCTACCAATCGAGCTCTGACCACCTTGATAATCTCTACTGTCTGTTGTACCAATTCTGGTCCCAACAGTCGACGTTCTCCAACTTTGTCCCAACACAATGGTGTTCGACACTTTCTCCCATATAGCGCTTCGTATGGTGGCATTCCATACTAGCGTGATAACTATTGTTGTACGCAAACTCTACTAATGGAAGGTGATCCTCCCAGCTACCCTTGAAGTCCATCACACAAGCTCGGAGCATGTCTTCAAGTGTTTAAATCGTTCTCTCGCTTTGCCCATCGGTCTGCGGATGATACGCGGTACTCATTCGTAGTTGTGTCCCCATTCTTTCTTGAAGACTCTTCCAGAAGTTCGACGTGAATCGCAGGATCTCTATCCGATACAATAGATACCGGCACCCCATGTCTCTAGATAATTTCCTTGACATATAATTTGGCTAGCTGGTCCAAACTATACTTAATCTTAATCGACAAAAAGTGAGCCGACTTGGTAAGACGATCTACAATCACCCATATGGCGTCGTGCCCTTTCTGCGTTGCTGGAAGTCCCACCACAAAGTCCATCGTGATGTGCTCCCACTTCCATTCTGGAATGTCTAACGATTGTAATAACCCGCTTGGTTGTTGGTGCTCTGCCTTGACCGTCTGACAAGTTAGACATCTGCTTACGTATTCCACAACCTCTCTCTTCATGTTTGGCCACCAAAAGTGGTGACGCAAATCTTGGCACATCTTCGTGCTTCCTGGGTGTATTGAGTATCTCGTACTGTGTGCTTCTTGCAAAATCTCTTCTCTTAGTTCTAGTACTAAAGGTACCCAAATTCGTCCTTCAAATCTTAGTAGTCCAGTGCCATCAATCTTGTATTTCAATTCATCACCCTCAGCTAATCGCTTCTTGATGTTATCGCAATCTTCGTCCTTCTCTTGTGCCTCTTTAACCTTATCTAATAAAGTCGGGTTCGCTGTCACTGTAAATAGTTTTTCGTTGGTCTCCATCGGGTACTTAACCTCTAAGTCTAGTCGTTCGAAATCCTTCACCAATTCTTCTTGAATGGTCAACTTCAATAACTTCTCTCTGCCTTTTCTACTCAAGGCGTTTGCCACTACATTTGCTTTGCCTGGATGGTACGGAATCTCACAATCATAATCTTTGATCAATTCTAGCCATCGGCGCTGCCTCATGTTTAGCTCCTTTAACGTGAAGATATACTTCAGACTCTTGTGATCCGTATATATCTCACACTTCTCGCCATATAAATAATGCCTCCAAATCTTCAAGGCAAAAACTACTGCTGCTAACTCCAGGTCATGAGTCGGATAACCCTTCTCATAATCTTTCAATTGACGTGAAGCGTACGCAATGACCCTGCCGTGCTGCATCAGTACACAGCCAAGACCCTTGTGTGACGCATCACTATACACTACAAACCCTCCCGTGTTGTCTAGTAAAGCCAACACAGGTGCTTGACTAAGCCTCTTCTTCAATTCTAGGAAACTCTCTTCACATTTCTTTGTCCAAACGAACTTTACCATCTTTCTTGTAAGATTGGTTAACGGCGATGCTATCTTCGAAAAATCCTGAATGAATCTTCGATAGTATCCCCCTAATCCTAGGAAACTCCTCATTTTGTCGGCGTCTTCGGCTACTCCCAATTGATAACCACTTCTACTTTTGCTGGATCCATCGAAACACCATTCTTGTTGATAACGTGCCCCAAAAACTGCACTCTCTGTAACCAAAATTCACACTTTGAAAATTTTGCGTATAGCTTCTCCCTCCTTAATGTCTCCAACACTATCCGAAGATGCTCGGCGTGTTCATCCTCCGTCTCTGAATACACCAGAATGTCATCGATGAATACGACAACGAACTTATCCAAATACTGCTTGAACACTCTGTTCATCAAGTCCATAAATGCTTCTAGCGTGTTCGTCAATCCGAATGACATTACTAGAAACTCAAAGTGTCCATACCGAGTTCTGAATGCTGTCTTTGGAATGTCTTCCGGCCTCACTTTCAGTCGGTGATAACCGGTCCTCAAGTCAATCTTTGAAAAGTATTTTGCCCCCTTCAACTGATCAAACAGATCGTTGATCCTAAGTAACGGGTACTTGTTCTTAACGGTGACCTTGTTCAACTCTCGGTAGTCGATACAAAGTCTTAATGACCCATCTTTCTTCTTTACGAATAAGACTGGTGCTCCCCACGGTGATACGCTCGATCGAATGTATCCCTTATTTAATAACTATTGTAATTGAGCCATCAGTTCTTTCATTTCTATCGGAGCCATACGATACGGCACTTTGTATACTGGTGCTGTCCCTGGTGCCAAATTAATAACAAACTCGATCTCTCTATTCGGTGGCAATCCCGGAATCTCGTCTGGGAAGACATCGACGAATTCCCTTACAATAGGTATCTGACCCAGTTCACCCTCGGCTCGACGAGTATCAACCACGTGAGCCAGATAACCTACACAACCCTTCCTAAGCAATCTCTGCGCTTGCATCATCGTCAGACAATGAGATTGTCTAGCGATTTACTACCATAAAATACCACCTTCAACTTATTCGGAGTCTTAAGGTGTACACACTTCTTCTTACAGTCGATAACTGCTTCGTGATTCAATAACCAATCCATTCCAAGGATTACATCGAACTCCCCCAAATGTATCGGTATCAAATCCACGTTGAGCTTAAATCCTCTCAATTCGATATAACAATTCCTATGAATGTATTTTACGGGGATAATTTCCTTTTTTGCTACTTCTACGCTCATAGGACGTTCTAATCTTTCACGGGGTAAGTCTAACCGTTTAGCAAATTCTTCGGAAACAAAAGAGTAGGTAGCACCTGAATCAAATAACACATAGGCATCTATATTGTTGATTGGGATGATACCTGACACCACGTCCTTAGACTCCACCGCATCTTGTACGGTCATGTTGAACGTGCGTGCCGTTGGTCTGTTGGCTTGACTGGCTGGCCCTCCGATACTCAGTCCGTTGTTGTTATTGCGATTATCGCTAGCTGCATCACCCTTTCTCTTTGGGCAGTCCTTGATCTGGTGGTCTGGGGCTCCACACGAGAAACATACTCCTTTTTGCTTGTTTGGACACTGAGGAGCCACGTGTCCCGGTTGTCCACAATGATAACAAACACTCTTTCCCTTCATGCACTCCCCCGAGTGATTCCTCCCGCAGTTGTTGCACTTCACACTTTTCTTGGCCTCTCCCCCGGACTTGTTACCTCCAGAGGATTGGCTCTCCATCCATTTACGCTTGTTGGGGTTGCTACCTTAGTTGCTTCCCCCCTTCTGTCCTTCATGTCCGGTCTTCTTTTCTTGTTTAAATCGTGCTATGGCTTCATTGCCTCCTTCCGCAATGATAACCCTTTTTAGTAGATCAGAGTAACTCTTAATCTTTAACACAGCTACTGCTTTCTGTACCCATGGTTTTAATCCTAATTCGAGCCTTCTTGCCTTCCTGGCCTCCGTGTCCACCTGATGTGAAGCGAATCGGGCCAACTCGTTAAATTTTACTGCGTACTCTGCGACTATCATACTACCTTGTTTCAGTTCCAGAAACTTAACTTCCATATCCTGTTGCGTATTCTCCGAGAAGTAATTCTGGAGGAATAGCTCCTTAAATTTGTCCCAAGGAATAACTCCTTCGCCTGCTCGTCCCTTATTGTCTTTCCACCAATAATTAGCTTCGCCCTTCATCATGAAAGTGGCAAAACTCATTTTCTGTGCTTCGGCCACCCGTGCGACCTCAAACACTTTCTCCATCTCTTTTATCCATGTTTGGGCTTCGATTGGGTCTAAGGTTCCTCGGAATTCCAGAGGTCCTACCAACTTAAAATCTTTGAAGCTAGCCAAGTGATGTTATGGCTGCCCTGCAGCTGGCTGGGGTCTATTTTACATTGCTTCTGCTAATAGGTCAACGAAGTTTTGCATCGGATCTGCATTTCCATGTACGTTGTTAACGGATCCTTCCTCCCTCTAGTTCCTCGGTAGTCTCCTAGGAGGCATGATCCTGAGGAAAGGAAGAAAATTTTAGGTTTTATGTGATATGCTGTTCATGTTAGAATTAAGAAGTTAGGACGTCTATCAATCAGATTTGATTTAAATAAACAACTTCAGTATCACAATAAAACTCGATGGATTTCTCATCCCATCACCTACATACTCTACTTGAGTTTTCTACTAAGGTTATAACCTAGGTTTTGCATTCCTAATGTTTATAACCTACAGCTTTGATACTAACCTGTGACACCCCCAAATTTGGGTCCTCTAACCCCGATTCAGTCGTCACGAAATAGTACAAATATCCACCTCTAAACAACATACAATAACTAAATGCGGAATATAATAAACGTATATCGTTCATTAAAAAGGTGTTACTAGTCCCAAGATTCGATAACCTTAATACAACATACAAACATACCCTAGAATAATCATTAGGGTTCATATTACATAACAGTAATTAAACTAATCATAAAGAAAAGTCTGCTCCTTGCAAACTATTCCTACATCTTTCCTTTACCCTTGTCCTTCCATGAAGTCTCGGGCTTAACTACAATAGAAGTCATGATATAGCAAGAATGAGCAACAAGTTTGCTCAACAAGTTTAAATACATCAATAAAGGATATATCATGATGAAAGGAATATATCTGAAAATGAATTCAACAATATGAATATCGAAAGCAAGAATAATAATTGCTTTTAGAATAACTGATAGTCAAGTCGACTTTGAATTATAAAACTCTAATGGAATCAATAGCTGATTGACCCTTTGGTTACTGGCTACAGAATAAGTACTTGAGGTGATCAGCCTCGCGTACGCCATGTATATGCACAACATTAACCTCTGCTGTTTGTATCTTACATTAGATACATGGGGTACTCCCCTATATATAATGGGTGTTCTTCTCAGTCTAAGAATCCATACCATCAATTGGTTTGGATAGCTTTTATAAAATTTCATACAATTGTCTGACCGAACAAGGGTTCAGACTCTATCTGATGCAGTTCAAGAATTATAGAACTTTAAATAATGTACAAGTTCAAGACTGTACGAACTCAAGTGCACCAAGTGCGAATATCAATAAGATCGATGTGGAATAATTGTAAAGTAATTAAACCACCTAAAACATGCTTGGAAATAAAGTTCAAGTTTAAATAATAACTTGCAATACAAAATAAACCTGCTCAATATAAAATAAGAAGGATGAGAAACTTGCACAATAAAAAATGAGTTTCAGAAAACTTGCACAAATAAAGAGTGTAAGTCAAAGAACTTGCACAACCAAAGAGTGAAGTTCGGAAACTTGCTCACAAAATTTATCGAATAAAGTAATGCAAGGTTTTAGAATACTTGCAACACCATAAAGGTAGGGTTCGGATACTTGCCTGTTTGCTCAGCTACAAATAGTTTTAGCTTTAATTAAACTGCGTTGAAATGACCTAACATTAACAAGTCGGTCTTTCAATTAGTCTTGTGTAAACCGGTAAAAGTTTATACTTAACAAACATCTAATTATCATTCCACATTGTCATAGTATGTAGTTATCTCAAGTAATCACATATCAGTAGGGTCAAATTCTAGTTTGCAGTTTAAACATCATATAAGTCAACTAGCATAGTCAGAAAACTAGCAGGCTGCACCAATCCTTGCCAACTCTCTAGCATGCAACTACTGACATTAAACAAATACACATGCTTATCAGGTTATTAACTCAAGTTTGAGACCTAGCATGTTCATTCTATTCCAATTCAAAATCATATGTTTTCATGTTGGACATTTACATACTTTAAGCAATACAAGTTCATGTTTCAAAGGTTCGCTACTATGGTCATATTATCTCATAAAGAGACTAAACCATACTAAGTAGGCATGCTTGTACTTATATGTCATATGTATCCATTAATCACATAGTTCACTATGAAATTCATTTTCTATGAATACGTGCATATGTGAAATCCATACTTTAACCAAACGATGCTCATGTCAATATGTCTATAGGCATAATTAATTCTAATATACGTGCTTGCATGCTTAGCTCTCAATTTCTTTGTTTTCTTTTAAAATTGCACTAAGTCAACAAAGGTAACTTAGTATATGCAAAGTATCTTGTAGCCATGACTCTCATGTATTAGAACACATTTATAAGTCACATACACGTAGTAAAATGGTCAGAATCTAAAAGATAAAAGTCTTGGTCAAGTTCACTTTGAAAAGTCTTAAGTTTCTCATCTTTGAAATTGTATTAACTTTCATTCAAGTATGCTAGTGTGTTCAACACTTTAGACTTAGTTCTCATGTCAAATATAGACCATACGATCATGCTCTAAAAATCAGAATATACATATGTTACGTACATGTCCAAGTTCATATTCAAAATTATAAGTTTCCTTTTAAGTCATACGCTTTCTTTTCATAACACATATTATCATGGCCATGAACATACATGTAGTATCATATACCACGAGTTAATATCAGTTCTCATGCTTTCTCAAAGTGATATCACAGGTTAACACATAACAGACCTTAACAGAAAGTAAAAACAGTTTACAGGAACCTGCGCAGCTGCGCTGCTACTAGGTATAAACCCGGCGCAGCTGCGCCAGTGTCCGACCAAACCAGTAACTACCTTCTGCTCGACAGAACTGTAAACCCAAATCAAGATTACTTACGAAATTCATTCCTGTACCAATCATAAACCAGTTCCAACATGCTACTAACTAAATTAACGCTTAACAAGCATACTCCATAATTCAATTAACATCTAAATAGCATAATCAAGAAATTGACATTGAAGAACAAGAATGGGAAACTATAGAAATTGTACCTCTGTTATATGGATTAGCTACTATCTCTCACCCTCTTAAATCAATAGAACTCAAAATGTAAGCTCTACTTAACAATAACTCAGCAAAAGAAAATGAGAGGAAGAGAGGCTATACTTATAGAGTTTTGATTGTCCATACAATGTTATCTCCCACTAATTCAAACCAACGGATTGTACGATAACATAGAGGTTAACAAGAAGTTGGTGAGGAGTTGGTGAAATCCATCATCAATCCCACTCCCCTTTTAATCATTATGGCTAGAATTGTTGAAATTGAGAAGGAAGGTAGAGTAGTAGCCTATTGGGAGTTCACGTGTGGAAGAATGAAGAGGAAGAATGACTCCAATACTGGGACAATGTGATATAACTCAGCCACTTGCATTCCACTTACTAATGTTATATATACATATAGTATATATATTTAGGCTCTATATAAATACATTCCATATACATTTAAGTCCCAATGTCATTTTTAATAAGGAATCTATAATGCAATGTATCAAATAAGGGTACATATATATTATCATATATTCCATGCACATTTCCTTAATACCGAATATAAAGCAATTGGGTATTATTATTACTCATTATCATAACTGTTATTATTATAATTATAATAACTTATTGAGATCATTTATCAATTAATAATTATTTATTGATATTACTATATGTTGATAAGGTATACATAATGTTTACCCACACACTTTATGTCACATAAATAATATTATTATGTAACTCTATTAATGCAATTAATCTTACTATATAGTCTATATATATAATATATAGACATTTTAATGTGTCACCTTGTACTATATATAATATATAGTTAACTACCATATATTAAAGGTTTAATAGATCGCATGCTTGCATAAAATAATTAATCAAGTAAATATAATCTCGTTATATTTATTAATGCTTTCCTTATTAGTATATTATTCTTAACAATAATAAATTCACACGTTATCGATTAATTATCCAAAATATAAATTAATCAATCACGTTTAAATCTCAACACTATATTCAAGTAATTGAATATTTAATTACTAATCATCTTATCAATTCTTTTGATATAAAAGTCTCAGGGCTAGTTCACTAATTTAATAAACCATTAATAATTCCCTTTAATATTTCTAGCATTTATTCGCATAGGCTATAACCACATAAGGTTTAAATAAACTCACAAAACTAACTTATTAAAATTAAATTACATATTTAATTAATAATGAAGTTTAAAATTCACGGTCATTACATCGACTTTCTCGACCTTAGTTGCAATGTTATTATATGCAAGAGTGAGCAAAACAAAGCTTAGTAGAATATTCATGAATAATGACAATATATGAATTGCAATGAATAGTTTCAGCTGAACAATTAATTATTTCTTGTCAATGATAAATAAGAATAGAAAGCTATATAGAAGCTCAACTTTTGAATAAAGAATAGAATACAAATTTAAAAGTATGTCTGAGGGTCATAAGACCATGAACTATGTCCTAGGTTGTCAAGTATCTCTAGTTTAACCTTTAACATTCATAAGACTATAAGGACCTTACTTCTCGTACTCAGGGGGATCAACCCTTTGTACCATGTATTGTGCACAAATATCTTAACGCTAACACGTAAATAATCCCCTATAATAGGATTGTTCATCTCAGTTTTGACATTCGAGTCCGCACCAAAGAAAGTTTGGTTTAGATTAACTTCTAAACGGTTCTAGAATTTTAGAACGCTTCATTAACTATGGACTAGTTGAGTCAATAAGGTTCACTAGCCATATAAGAGTGTTCTACAACATTAGAGAATTAAACAATGATATTTGTGAACAAAGATTGAACAACAACATTGTACAATAGAACAATCATTGTACATGCAAGATATTACTTTCAAAGAATTAGGATTTCTCATTAGAAATAACGAGCTTGAATAATTTAAACTTCGAAGAAAAGAAACATAAGTTAAGAAACATTCGTAAAATAACTAGATAGGGATAAGAAACTTGCCTCGTGCGCAGATTAAATAGTTACTACTCACGTTTCCCAAATAACCCTACACACATTTAGTATCACAACACCAATTAATCACAATACAACTAACATCATTTATTCATTACTCATTAACTTAACTTCATAATTCATATTCCTAAATCTGATTATGTTAACCACACAAACAATCTTAACTCTTAAACACATTACCACACCATACGGATAACGAGTTTTATTTTGCATTTAACTTGTTAATTAATCATTTGAAACCATTCTTTATATGTTACAACATGTTTAAACATCTCATTATATGACTAACATACTTTCATTATCATTAAATACAATTAGATTAATTTCCCCAAAAATTATACACTTAAATAACCATTTCTGGGTCAAACTGCCAAGTGGCGTTGCTGCACTACCAAATGCACTAAAATCGGCGTTGCAGCACGCCTGTTTACTCAAAGAACAGGCGCTACAGCGCCTTGACACGTCCATAGGCACTGCCAGAGCGCTGTAACGCTCTGTTTACACACAAAACAGGCGCTGCGGCGCCATGACACAACAACATGCAGACAGACCTCGCGAAGAACACAGATTAGGCCATACAAGGCCATAAACTTTGCTCAAACAACAAATTACTCATACTCAAACTATATAGACTTCATAGAAACGTTACGAAGCATGTAGAGCATGATTATAACCAACAAAACAACATAAACAATCAAATTCAAACCCTTAAATTCAATGTTTTGCAAAAACTTTATTTTTAGACATTCGTAACAAAATCAACTACCATGAACTTGTTTCTCAACCAAAACAATCCATTCAAATTGCATACTTTTCGTTTCTTGATGCTTTAACACAATTAATAACCAATTTACAATTTATTACATGAATTAGATATCAATTTTCATACTCAATAAGCCATAACACAAATATTTCACTGTAATTTGATTTCTTTAATTATAATCATATTTCCATGAATTTGATTACTCTAAATTATGTATGAATGATATAAAAACTTAAGAACATGAAAAGTAAAGATTAAAACTTGAGTTTTACCTTGTTTCCTTGTTTAGATTAGCTAGAAGATAAGAATTGCTTTGTTAATCTACTCTTGATTCTCAAAACTTCCAACTTTTTTCTCAATTTCTCTCTTAAACTCTCAAAGCTCTCTCTTTTCTCCTTCTCTGTTTTCTCTAACTCTTAGGCTTAGAACAAAATACGTAACATATAAAAATGATATAAAACATATTATTAATCCATCAGTTACACAATTAGGAAATTAATTTTTAACAGTTTTAAAATTCAAAAGCCATAAGGCTTTGTTTGGCAAAATACTTTTAAACCCTCTTTTAACTTATTTTTATATTACTTATACAATATAGTTCAATTGTCACACTACTAATAAATTAAATTCTAATATTTAAATTTAATATACCACTCATTAAACCAAATTCCCACACAATTATAATTCCCATCATAAATTATAATTTATTTAACAAATCATTAAATGTGACAAATAAAATTTTTGTAATTTATTTTAAATATTTATTGAATTAAATAAATATTTTTGTTAATTTATTTATGGAGTTAAATAAATATTTGATGGAATTGTTGTGGATTAATTTGAGTAAGTGTTATACATTAATTAAATTAATGTAGAATAATTTTATAATTCGAAGTGTGAATTTAATTGGGATAATTAAATTAAATGAGTTATTAAATAATTATAATGTTGTTCTAATTAATTTAATAATTAATTAGAAATTTATTGATTTGTTATAATTAATAAAAAAGAATTTTAGTTATGTGATAATTTAATTTAATGAGCAATATTGGCTTTAATTTAATTAAATTTAAATAATATAATTTTATTAATTAAGGTGTGACAAATAAACTATATTGTAAGTGAGTTAATTAAAATAAACTAAAAAGAAGCCTTTTATAGCCAAGCCAAACATGACCTTAAGAACATGGGATCAGTTAAGGTCATGATGCGCTTAACTGATTCCCATGTACGTGCCAGTTATATTATATACGTATATGTTAGTTTATTTGAAAACATAAGTTTGAGAAATTTGCTAAGTCAGAGAGAAAAGAGAGAGAATTTGAGAGAATTTGAAATTGAAGAAAAAGTTGGAGAATTAAAAGAGGAGAATTCTATATCATCTTGTTCAATCTAAACAGAGAAATCAAGGGTAATTTCTTAAATTCAAGCGTTAGTTATGATCTTGAGTTTTCTCCATGAAAATTGATTTTAGTTCTCTGTAAATGAATTTTAATGGCTAATTTATTAAGAGATTGATTATAGATGTTTATTATTATGTATAATCTATTTTATATGATTTGTATGGGATTTAAAGTAATCAAATCCATGAAATTATATTTAAAAATAGAGTTTTGAGTTTACAGAGAAAAATACATGAATATGTCTTATATGTATTAAAATTTATGCTTAAATTATATGTTAATCAGTAAATTGATCATAGTTTGTGTTAATGTGTCAATAAACGAAAAGAACGAAATTTGTATGGACTGATTTAGTGTAATAACGAATTCGTTATGTGTAATTTCATTAAATTTGAAGAAACTTTGAAAAATAGCAAGAACATGAAATTTATGAGTTCAAATTTAGTTGTTTAAGTTGTAAATATCATGCTATAATTGTTGGGTTATATTTCTGTAAAGTCTAGAATTGATGGGTGTGATTAATTTGTTGTTTGAGCGAAGTTTTTGGGCCGATTTTAGCTCTGTTCTGTGTTCTTCGCGAACTGCAAGAATTGAAACTGCTACGTAGCGCTGCAACGCCTCTTAGCAGGCTATTCGGCGTGCCGCAGCGCCGCAGCTTCGGTCGCTAGGCCTTTTGGCCGAGTCGCGGCGCCTGATTATAAGCTATGAGGCGGCGCCGCAGCGCTACTTGGCAGATTTGCCCGGAAAGTTCTATTTAATTGTTCATGTCCATAAAATGTAATTTAAACCTAATTTAATGAATATGAAAATGTAATGATCTTGTAATGAGATGTTAAAACAGATTAGTAACATGTCAATGATGGTTTTACGTGATTATTTGATGAGTTGAATGTGTACTTAAACTCGTTATTCATGAAGTCTAATAATATGTTTAAGATTTAAGGGTTGTGGATGTGATTAATATAATCAGATTTATATTAAAAGATAGTATACTCATGATGCTAGTTGTGTTATGATTAATTGGTATTGTGACTTTAAATGGTATGTAAGATTAAGTGGGAAACGTGAATTGTAATTTATAGCTTACGTACGAGGCAAGTTTGCTTACCCTATCTTGATTACAGTTACGCAAGTTCCCTAATTCTAAACTTTCATTGACAAGTTCTTAAATCATATTCTTATATTGATCAAGTTTATATTCTTGTTTATTCAAGTTTATGATTCCAAATGAGATATTCTAATTCTTTTAAAGTAATACTTCGGTTATACAATTTTTATTCAGTTGTATACATTTGAGATTCAATATTTGATTTGAATATCAATTTTATTTATGTATTGAACCCTTAAATGACTAGCGAACCCTTATTGATTCGACTAGTCCATAGTTGATGTAACGCCCGAGAAAATTGAACGTTTATTTAAATGAATTTTATTTGATTTATTGAATAAAATTTGATTATTTGTTTATTAAACTGACTAAGCTAATCGAAGGTCGTTCTATGACCTAGAGATTTTAGAAATGGTGAGGATTCTGGCTACGTGCTAGAAATAATTGATGTGAATTTATAAGATTAAAATAAAAGATTTTCGAGAATAAAAATATTTCTGAAAAAAGACGAAATAAGCACTATTCATAGTTCAAACCCTAAAGGTTAGGGTTTGACCCTAAGGATTAGGGTTTGAGACCCTAAGTCTTTTCGGGAGTTCGGAATGTCAGAATGACGTTCTGTTGAAAGATTGGACGGTAATATATCGTGAAAAGTTAAGTTAGCCGAAAAAAGTTTTTCTCGGGAGAAAATCACTATTCATCCGTTTATACTCGGGAATTATTATTGAATTTTTGAGAAACGCATAATGATCGGATTTCAAGACGAGGTGGAATATGTAATAATATTTCACTTATGGCTCACGAAGTTTTTACTTGAGGACTTAAAATCCTAAGTGTTAGGGAAAGTGAAACCTGAAGAATGATTATTTAAGTATAATAATAAATGATTATTATACGAAATGAATACGCGTATAATACGAGATATTGTTTGAGTATAATACGAAGGGGATACGAGAATTAATACGACGTATAATACGAATTTTATACGAAGTTAATACATTCAAATGGAATTAATTTTAATAATTAAACCCGTGGGTCGAACCGTTGGGTTAACAGGTGGGTTAAACCCATGGGACATCCCATGGGCACATGGGTGGCATATGGAGTATGTGGGGTGGCATATGCTAGCACATGGGCAAGACATAGGTGAGACAAAGGTTGAGGAGGTTTGGTCTAAAGACCAAACTACCCCAAACCTTGCCATTTCTATAAATAGAAGGCAATTGCTAGCCAATTGTTGGTTGTTCAACTTGATACACACACACACACACACACACACACATATATATATATATAGAGAGAGAAGAAGATAGCATGTGCTTTGCTAAACAAACCAACTAACCAAGGAGTTAAGAAGATTTTTGAGTATCCATACTCAATCAACTAAGAACATCAAAGGTATAAGATAAAAAAATCATGATAGAAATTCTTTATCTTTCATAATAGAATTGATAGAGAAGTGATTGGTGAAAGTATTAATAATAAGAAGTTATAAGGATGGCTTAATGATGAACTAAGAACCCTAACAAGCCATGCATAATGAGATAATAAGAATTGATTAAAAACAAATGAAGAACTTAATAAATTCATGAGAATTTGAATGATGAACAAGTTAAACCATGAAAACATAAATTTTTTGAATGGTTAGAATCATTTATAATCAACCATTGAATTGATTCCAATTGGTTTGAAGTAAAAATATCGAAGAACGAAGATTCGCAAAAGTTACGCGATTAGACGTTAATCGTCGAAATCGTAAATTTCTTGGAATAGAAGTCAAAAGTTGTCGTGTGATTCAGAAATGATGGTTTTTGATTACAACACGTATAAATAGGTAAATAAGACTTGCGAGCGCAAGAACGAACGAATTCGAAGTTAAAACAAAGAAACGAGCGTCGAACGTTCACAAACGTTTAACGAAAATGTAAAAATGGACGAAACGGTCGATTTTCCACCAACAGATTCAGAAATGAATTTTGATTGGATGGAATCGTAGAACGTAAGAAATGTAAACTATTGGCTTTGTAACGAACCAATTTCGAGTTATAACGATCGCGTTATGAGCTCGGAAATCTCAGAATTTGAAAACTTAGAAATTTTTTTTAAGAGAACAGGGCTGGCGCCGCAACGCCGTCCAAGTCTTGCAAGCTGGTGCCGCAGCGCTAGAACAGGGGATCTGGGTTCTGCAGGCCGGTGCGGCAGCGCCAGGAATAAGCCTACGCCGGCTCTGCAGCGCCCTTAAGGGGAAAAATTTTCGACGTTGATATTTTATGTCCTAACTTTCTACATAGTAATTATGGGGCAACTATATAATGAATTTTCATAAAGAGAAATCAACTAAACAACATGTTTAAGATTGATTTTATGAATTAAACGTTGACGAAACGTATTTAAATTTAAAACTCGAAAACCGATAAGGTGAGTTATGAATTGTAATCGAGTTGTGAGCGTACCCTAAGGTTATATAACATGTAATAAGGGTATGTAATGCATGAATGACATTGAATGAAGTTAAAATGCATTTAAATTCTATACGGGGTTCGAGAATGAGAATCCCACGGGAATGTGGTTAACCTAACGAACCGGTTAGGGTTTCGTCCGTCATTGTGCTTCATGATGATCGACGGGAGTTGGTTTATGACATATAGATGGTAATAAGTCGTAATGAACGTTAAATAACTTGAACGAATGTTATTAGCTTAATGATTCGATTAAGTTATGCAAGGAGGAGAAGTTAGGATTAAATTTGTGTATCCGTTCTGGATTCTCATCGATATACTATGTGTTTATGCTTTGTAGACGTTGTAAAGACCAAGTAACGTACATTAAAGGTTTAATAGACACAAAGGCAAGTTTTATAAGCCTTGTATTAACGTTATGTTATGCAAGTTTTCTAAACTCTTGTCTATACGTTATGGTTGGACAAGTTGTCATTGTGCATAATTACTTATGCATGAACTGTTATTGAATAGTCGATGCCATTTGATTCGGCTAGACTGAGACTTAGCATATTTTGGTGGGTTTTCCACAAATCTTTCCAAAATATATACAATGTTGTGATCCTATGCCAATTGATTGGTATAGATTTTCAGGTAAGCCTGAGCATGAATAAAACAAATGTTTTTACATCATTAATTCGACAAGCACTTGAAGTTTCCACCAATTAAACGTAAACACGTTTAATGTATTGGTGTTGATCAACATAGAGTACTACAGGCTGATCACCTGGATGTGCTTGTAAGCTATACTAAACTTATGGCCTTTGTGCCGGGTTGTTCCTTTCATGAATGAGAACTAAATGATGGTTCGTGGTTGTTAACCAATACAGATTCCGAAGAGGCTATAAAGTCCTTGGGAATGGTTTTGAAAGATATCAAACAGTTTTTTTTATTATTCTTAAGTACTTCATAACTATTGTACAGTTATTGAAGACCAAGAGATATAATTCTTGATTTTGTGGTTTCAAGATATGTTGTTTAACTTGCTGAGCTATTTATGTTCATTCTTGCTTAAAACTAAATGATTTCAGGTAAGAGCGAACGAACCGAAGGATCCGGTAAAGACAAAGGCAAGTCCAAGATGGACAAGTAGTGAACCTTGTAATAGTATAGTATTAGTATTGTAATTACTGATATTATGACTCAGAACAATGTAATGTTTATTAAGAACCTGGGAAGGGATTAATAGAATGTAATATTTAGTAAACTCATGCGTGTTATTGAAATCTTTCAATTGAATGTATGAGTAGACAGTAGAACCGTGTAGCACCATATCTAGGGTTTGAAGGTACCCGAATTTGGGGGCGTCATAGGTTGGTATTAAAGCTTTAGGTTATGAAACTTGAGGGAAAAAATCTTAGGCTATAACCTTGAGAAGAAAAGTAGAGGTTAGAAGTAAACAAACTCGGTTAGAGTTTTAAAAAGAAGAAAGTAACCTTAATCATATTAAATGTGATATATGTTGTTAATATTTTGATTGTATACTAATCAAGTTATTTGTGTCTTCTTATAGATACCAGGTATAATGGGCATGTATAATGAAATACACGAGGTTAACGATGACTCAGTTAACATGGTAGAGGTTGTACCGATGCCTATAGCAGAGGTACCGATAATAATTCTGGAGGACACAGATCCGGAGAAGGAAGATCCGTCCGAGTACTCTGATAACTTTGACTTTGCATCATTGTTTGATGGTATGTCGGAGGAAGAGGTGGAGACAGTGTCGACTAATACGGTATTGCCTACTAAGGAAGTGGTAGAGGAGTCTACGACGGAGGAGTCCATGAAGGCTCTATTCATGGCAATATTGGACAGGAGCGTCCAATTGAGCAAAGAAGTACGTGACCTCAAGCAAGAGGTTCACGATGTACAGGAAGATAAGGAAGACATGGAAGTCTTCTGGGAGGTCGAGCACGACGAGAGGGTGCTGGCCAAAGATAAAGTCCGGGACTTAAAATTAGAATTCCAGGAACTAAAGACGGAGCTTCTGAGCAAGAAGCAAAAGATTAGTCGAATGTCCTATATCCAAGAGTTCGCACGAGGATTACCAGCACTAGATTGTTGAGTATCCTGTTAAAGAGGGACAGACTCGGCATACCATTAGCTGAGACATTGTGGCCAGTATTGTAACGGGACGAATTTAATAGAACCGTGATTCTGGGGACAGAATCCTTTTAATGGGGGAAAGATATGACGAACGAGAATTTTGTAATTTATTTTTAATATTTATTAAATTAAATAAATATTTTTTTGATGATTTAATTATTGAGTTAAATAATTAATTGATGGAATTGTGGTAGATTAATTTAATTATATGTGTTACATTGATTAAATTAATGTGTAGTAATTTTTGAGTTCAAAGCAAGTATTTAATTGAGCTTATTTGATTAAATGAATTATTTAATAAGCATAATATTATTCTAATTAATTTAATAATTAATTAGAGATTTAATAAGTTAACATAATTAATAAAGGATAATTTAAATTATGTGATAATGTAATTTAATGCGAATTGTCATATTTTATTTAATTGAATTTACATAAGATTATTTGATTAATAAATGTGTGACATTAAACTATATAATAAGAAGTTAATTAAATTAATGGAAAAGAAGTATATAAGATGCTAGCCAAACATGGCCCTAGGAGGAGTTGGGCAGTTAACCCATGAAGGGATTAACTAACCATGACAACGTCAGTTTATATATACGTATATGTATATTATTTATATTAGGCTTGTATATCTTGTATATCATATACGAACTTATGTAGAAAAACTCTGAGAGAACTAGAGAGAAAATTGAGAGTTTAAAGGAGGAAGGTTGAAGAATCAAAGAAGAAGAGTTCTATATCATCATCTAAATAAACTAGCAAGGGTAATCTCTCCTCTTTAGTTTTCAAATTTAGTTTTTAGAGTTTTCCATTAACGTGTTATAAAGTTCTCTGTGAAGAACGATTTTTATGATTAACTTAAGATATGATTATTTATATGTTATTATATGTTGATAACATGTTTTATATCATACATTCATGTGTTAGAGTAATCAATTTCATATAATTATACGTTAATTGGAGTTTCATGAACTACAGAGTATGAAAGTTGTATATATGGTCCTTACGTACAAATTGTATGCTTTAAATTGATTGTTTAACTTAAAATTGACAGTAAATTATGATTATATATGTTTAAACGAACAAAACGAACTTTGAACGGATGGATTCAGAGTTATAACGAATCCGTGACGTTGGATTTCATGTTTTCTTTCAAAACTTTATAAAATACCAAGAACAGCGAATTTATGTGATTTAATTTGAGTAATTACATGATATAAAATGTTAAAAGCATGTTAGAATCATTATATGATGTTTCTATGAAGTTTATACTTCATGAGAATCACTATGTTGGTTTAATTTGGTCTTAACTATCAAAAATCACGAACTGGGGCTGAACTGGCCCAAGCCACCCGCCACATCGGGCTCCATACCCTCCCCAGTGGGTACTATGCAGCAGGAAGGCCCGCCCCAGCGAGTGTGGTGCAGAGGAAAATGAATTTTTTGCTTTATTTGTGTGTTTTAAGCCCTAACATGATATACTAACTTAATGTAATGAACCTAATGACATGTTAGGTGTATGAAACAATAGTATAACATGTTATTGACATGTATTATATAATTTGAAGTTTCATGTTAACAAACTAAGTTGTTAACACATATTATATAATTTGAAGTTTTATGTTAACAAACTAAGTGTGAATTTGGATATGGTGGTCGTAAGACTTGATTATAATTCTTTAAGAACTTACGCGTGTATGGTAAGCATGTTATAAGTTATACTCACATTATGTGGTTAATTAATAAGTTAATATTTTAAACCAAGTTGTAAGTTGAACTTAAGTGAGAAGTTCAACAGTTAAACATAATAGCTATGAAAACTAATCAATGTCATATACATAATGTAATGTGTAGGACGTTGAGAAATTGAATTGTAACTATATTTGTAGCTTGCGCACGAGGCAAGTTTTCTATCCCTAACTTATTATTGTTAAGCAAGTTTCCTAATCTTAATTTTATTGAGCAAGCTTTCTAAATTCAAAGTTATTCATTGAGCAAGTTCTATACTTATGACTCTATATCAATCAAGTTCTTATTCTTGTTTATTCAAGTTAAGATTTCGTATAAGATATTATAAGCATGGTTAAGTATTACTTCAGTATACAATCCTTATTCTATTGTATACCCTTGAGATTTATATTTTAATTTGAATATCATTTATTGTTAAATCTTGTAAGACTATCGAACCTTTATTGATTCGACTAGTCCATAGTTGACGAAGGTTCTAAATTCTAGAACTATTATTGAGCTTATCCAAACCAAACTTCCTTTGGCACGGATTCTGATGTCAAACTGAGATGAACAACCCTGTTATAGGGGATTATTTACGCTTTAGCGTTGAGATATTGTGCACAGTATGGTACTAAGAGCTGATCCCCCTACGTACGAGAATTAGAGTCCATATAGTCTTATGGCTGTTAAAGGTTTAAAGTAGAAATACTTGACAACCTAGGACATAGTTCAAGGTCTTATCAGAAGTTCTTTTGATTCTTGTTATTCATTCTTGATTCAAAAGTCGAGTTCTCTTTATTTAGAAGTCTTTGATTCACTCGCATGTTATTATATTGTTATGTTTGTATACTTGTGGGCAATTGTGCTCACCCTTGCATAATAATAACATTGCAGTTAAGAACGAACGGTCTGACGAGCCTTCCACTAGCAAAGGCAAGGGAAAGATTAACAAGTGATTGAAGACTTGTTATTTAAATTTGAGAATGTTTATGTCTAAGACTTGATGTTATTTAAAGACTTAAGACTTGTTTAATTAATTATGTTTTCGCATAGAGATTTAAGGTTAAGTATGACCTGAGATTGATTATGTATTTTATTCAGATGTTGTAACCTCATAAGGGGAGATGATGGAGTTTTTCTATCTATTTCATGGTTTGCATTTATTATGGGTATATAGATATATAATATTTGTACAGTGAACACCAAATCCCGTGAAAATTGAAGTACCCAGATTTGGGGGTGTCACAAGTTGGTGTCAAAGTTGTAGGTTATGAACCTTAGGTGGGGGGAAAACCTTAGGGTAGTAGCTTTTTAAGAGATCGATAACATAGTAATGATAACTCTTATCGAGTTCTAAGAAAGATAATAAATTTACCTTATGTGCTATGTGTTTATAATTATGTACTCGCGCGATATCGATTATCATCACGTAATAACTAAGACTTAAAATTTGATTTGTCAGGATGTCGTATATTGGAGGATCCAGTCAGCCTAGGGAGGTTGTATCCCGAGTGGCTATTGAGGAGGAGCCCCGAGACATTCACACAGTCTGGGAGCAGTTAGTTCGTAGAGAGCCATCTCCGTTGTTCATAGTTATTGGCCGGGAGCATGAGCCAGTATTTGACTAAGAGGAGGACTCCGAGGAAATTGAGATTCAGGCTGAGGCAGCCGAGGAGGAGGTGGAAGACCCTGAAGAGTTTCCACCGAACTCTATCAGTTCTGAGATGTACGATGAACTGTATAACAATAACATCGAGTTACAGGATACCGTTCGGGAGCTGAAGGAGCAGACGATTACTCAACAGACTACCATCGAGTAGAAGGATGGTGAGGTTGAGACTCTTTACACGTCTTGGAGACGTAGAGTGGGAGTTGGTTCATGAAAAGGGCCAAGTTGAGCAGAAGTCAGAGGAGATAGAGAAATTGAAGAATGATTTGAAAGAGAAATCAGCAAGGCTTGCCATAGCAGAGGATGCTTGGGTGAGGGATTCACGACGTGCAGATATTGCAGAGGATAATGATCGTGCAAAGAAAGCGAAGATTGAGGAGACGGATTATACGTTTCAGAATATAATTGACAAGGCCCAGGATCGGGTTATGTACTATCCAGTCCAGTTCAAGGGTCTGCCTTGGTATATGCTAGATCGCAGGATGATGTTCCGCATTATGGAGGAAGAACGCAGTAAAGTTGTTCGACGCCTTAGTAGACAGTGATAGGAACAGTTTGATTATGTGAATACTTCTTTGAGTAGTTAATAATGTAAATTCCGATGTGGTTATAAACAAAGGAATATTTCGATGATTTAAATCCTGAAGGTTCTTTATCTCGGGATAGTTGATGTAAATAGTAGTGATGCTATCTTTTGTTGTTTAAAAACTTTTGATTAAATAAAATATCAGAGTTTATTTGAGATGTTATATGTTAAATGTTATCTTAAAGTATTTAAGTTCAACCTTAAATATTTAAAGAATTGAATAAAGATCTAATAAGCGTATACCTTAACAAAAATATGCCGCCATGAAGAAGACCCAACCGTCAACCGGCCCAAGAAGGGTCAACGAATAACAACAACGACGCCAATGCTAATGCCAACCCCATTCAGCAGTTGGTGAATTTATTGGCTGGAGCGATTAACAACCAACCACAAGCTCCACCGAATACGTCATTCAAGGACTTTAAGGCTGTGGGATCGCCAGAATTTAAAGTATCCATGAGTCCGATAAAAGCTCAGACATGGGTCATGGAGATGGAAAAAGTGTTTGACGTTGCTAGGGTCGGTGAGGACCAAAAGACCGCTTATGCTACATTTATGCTGAAGTCAAAAGCCAGTTATTGGTGGCAGGCAAATAAAGTTCGGAGAGGAGAAGGTGCCATAACCTGGGAAAGGTTCAAAGAAATGTTTTTCGAGATGTACTTCTTGATAAGCTCACAGAATCGGATGGAGGTACAGTTTCTAGAGCTTAAGCAGGGAAACATGTTAGTACCAGATTACGCTGCAAAATTTAATGAGCTGGCTAGGTTTGCCACATATCAAGTACACACGGACGAAAGAAAAGCAAGGAGATTTGAACAGGGACTGAAGCTCTGGTTATATAGCAAGGTGTCGATGTTCCAGCTGAACACCTTTGCTGGAGTGTTAGAGAAGGCCATCCTACTGAGGGTGGGAGCGATGCTATAACCAAGTACAAACAGGATCAGAAGAAGAAGAAGAGTGAAGGAGAAAGTATTAAGGCTAGTGGTAGCAACGCGGGAGGAAGCAACAATTAGAAGAGGAGGTGGACTGACAACACACCAACCAGGAATCAGCAGGGAAACCAGAAGAAGAGGGTTGAAGCGTGCCTGACCTGCGAGAAAAACCACCTGGGGGTCTGTATGAAGGGTAAAAGAGTTTGCTAAAATTATGGTAAGGAGGGCCACATAGCACCTAACTGCATTAACCCTAAGAAGGGCGTATGTTTTACGTGTGGCTCGAAGGATCATTTGGCAAGAGACTGTCCCAAGAAGGTATCTGGAGGGGCAGGAACAGGAGGGAATAGAGAAGGCAGCGGTGGAAATGCTCTGACAATCACGGGATCAACCGCAACTAATCGACCAACCGCCTGGACATTTAACATGACAGTTCAGGATGCTGTGCAGTCTTGCGATGTTATGTCAGGTATCATTCCGATTAATAAAGTTAATGAATATATATTATTTGATTCGGGTGCTACTTGCTCATTCATATCCGATGATTTTGCTAAGAACTTAGGATTGCCTAAGGACGAGTTAGAATACCCTATGAACATAGAGATTGCGAATAGGGAAGTGATTCCTGTAAAGTATGTACACAAGAAATGTAGGGTGGATATTAAGGGTAACGTTATGAACGTAGATCTTATCCCGATTAGACTTGGGGAATTCGACGTTATTCTGGGAATGGATTGGCTATTCAATTATGGAGCGATAATTGATTGCCAAAGGAAGTGTATTAACCTTATGACTCCATCAAAGCTTGTATTTTATGGCAGCAAGTCGCCTAGATAAGTGAGTTTTCTGATGATGATGCAGACAAGGAAGTTATTGAGACAAGGCTATATAGGATATTTAGCCTACATAGTCGATAGTCGTAAAGAGAGTTCGAAGTTAGAGGAGATACCAATCGTGAGGGATTTCGTAGACGTATTTCTAGATGATCTGCCAGGACTTCTGCCAGATAGAGAGGTTGAGTTTGTGATCGATTTGGTGCTAGGAATGGCTCCAATATCGAAGGCACCATATCGTATGGCTCTGGTTAAAATAAAAGAATTGATGGTACAGCTGCAAGAGCTACTGGACAAGAAGTACATTCAACCAAGCGTATTGCCGTGGGGAGCGTCAGTGTTATTTGTGAAGAAGAAGGATGGGACGATGCGGCCTTACATAGACTATAGAGAGTTGAATAAGGTCACAATTAAGAACAAGTATCCATTGCCTAAGATCGACGACCTATTTGATCAGTTGAAGGGAGCGAGGTACTTCTTGAAGATAAACCTGAGAAGTGGTTATCCTCAATTAAAGGTGAGGCCAGAGGATGTTCGAAGACAGCGTTCAGAACACGATATGGTCACTACGAATTTCTGGTGATGTCATTTGGTCTAACAAATGCGCCTGCAGCATTTATGGGCCTAATGAAAGGAGTGTTCAAACCGTTTTTGGACAAATTCGTGGTGGTGTTTATCGACGACATTTTGGTGTTCTCGAAGACTAAAGAGGAACACGTAGAGCATCTAAAGGTAACTTTGGAGGCATTAAGAAGGGAGAAGTTGTATGCCAAGTTTTTAAAATGCAAATTTTGGATTGAGCGGGTACAATTTCTCGGACATGTGATTGATAAGGACGGAATCTTGGTAGATCCCTCAAAAGTCGAAGCTATGATGAATTGGGATCAGCTGAAAACACCGTCAAAGGTGAGAAGTTTTCTTGGATTAGCAGGTTATTATAGAAGATTCATTCAGGACTTTTCCAAGATCGCAACTCCGCTGACGAATTTGACTAGGAAAGCTGTGAAATTCGTTTGGACGGAGAAGTATGAGGAAATCTTCCAGGAGCTTAAGAAGAGGTTGAGTACGACACCTGTGTTGTCTCTCCCAGATAGCAACGAAAATTTTATGGTGTATAGTGATGCGTCGCATAAGGGGCTAGGCTGTGTGCTTATGCAAAACAGCAAAGTCATTGCGTATGCGTCATAACAGTTGAAGGATTACGAGAAGGGATATCCGACCAACGATTTGGAGTTGGCTGCAGTGGAATTTGCTTTGAAGATCTGGAGACACTATCTCTATGGGGAGAAGTGTGAAATATATACAAACCACAAGAGTCTGAAATATATTTTTACACAAAAGGACTTGAATATGCTCCAGAGAAGGTGGTTGGAGTTAATTAAGGACTATGACTGCGAGATTTTATACCATCCGGGTAAAGCAAATGTGGTTGCCGACGCCTTGAGCAGAAAGGGTCGGGAGAAATTGATGATGTTGACTGCTCAGGAGGAGCTAATTTCAGCAATGGAGAAGTTAGAATTGGAGTTGAGATATCCCATGGAAGTCGATAAAAAGCTGTTCCAGATACAAGCTGGTACAACTCTATTGGATAAAGTTAAAGAAGCTCAACTTCAGGACGAAAAATGTGAGACGGTGAAGAAAAAGATATATGAAGGGACAGAACTGAGATTCAAAATGGACAGTGAAGGACTACTGAGATTCGAGAGCAGAGTTTGGGTACTGCCAGTACCAGAAATTATGGAAGACATTTTGAGCAAGGCTCATAGTTCGCGGTATTCGATTCACCCTGGAAGTACCAAGATGTACCAGGATCTCAGACAACATTTTTGGTGGCCGAATATGAAACGAGATGTTGCGGATTGTGTTGCCAAGTGTCTGATATGTCAGAAAGTGAAGGCAGAACATCAAAGGCGGAGTGGTTTACTACAACCACTAGAGGTCCCAGAATGGAAATGGGAGCATATTACAATGGATTTCGTGGTTGGCCTTCCGATAACTCAGAAAGGCTACGACGCAGTATGGGTTATCGTTGACCGATAGACGAAATTAGCACACTTCCTTTCGATCAGAATCAAATTCAACCTAGACCAGTTGGCGAAGCTATATGTGAAGGAGATCGTTTCAAGGCACGAAGTACCAGTGTCGATTATTTTTTATCGAGATCCATGCTTCACGTCGAACTTCTGGAAGTGACTATAAGAATGCATGGGAACACAGTTGAGAATAAGTATGACATATCACCCTCAGACAGACGGGCAGAGTGAAAGAACGATCTAGACATTGGAGGATATGTTGAGAGCGTGCATCATAGATTTCAAAGGAAATTGGGATGATCACTTACCGCTCGTTGAATTCGGTTACAACAACAGTTATCAAGCTAGTATTGGCATGCTGACTTAAGAAGCGTTGTACGACAGAAAGTGTAGAACTCCACTATACTGGGATGAAGTCGGCGAGAGGCAATTGCTAGGTCCAAAACTGGTACAGCAGACAGAAGAGATAGTCAAAGTGATCCAGACAAGATTGGTAGCGGCTCAGGATAGGCAGAAGAAATACACTGATCCACACCGCAAGAATATTGAATTTGAATAGGGTAGCTTTGTGTTTTTGAAAGTCTCTCCCTGGAAGGGAAAAATTAGATTCGAAAAGAAGGGAAAATTGAGCCCGAGGTTCATTGGACCCTTTGAGGTGCTGCGAAGGATTGGAGTAGTCGCATATGAGGTAGCTTTACCTCCGGCGCTAGAGCATATCCACAACGTCTTTTATGTGTCAGTGTTACGACCATACAAATCCGATTACAAATATGTTATTGAATATGAACCCCTACAATTTGTGAAAGACTTATCCTATGAAGAAGTTCCTGTTCAGATTGTTGACAAGAAAGAACAAGTTCCCAGAAATAAAGTTATACCTTTTGTTAAGATAATATGGAAGAACCACAATGCTGAAGAAGCTACGTGGGAACTCAAAGAACATATGTTGAATACTTACCCACACTTGTTTGATTAATTTATGTGTAAGCAATTCTGGGGACAGAATCTTTGTAAGGGGGGAGAATGTAATGGGATGAATTTAATAGAACCGTGATTCTGGGGACAGAATCCTTTTAAGGGGGGAAAGATGTGACGAACGAGAATTTTGTAATTTATTTTTATTATTTAATGAATTAAATAAATATTTTTTTCGATGATTTAATTATTGAGTTAAATAATTAATTGATGGAATTGTGGTAGATTAATTTAATTATATGTGTTACATTGATTAAATTAATGTGTAGTAATTTTTGAGTTCAAAGCAAGTATTTAATTGAGCTTATTTGATTAAATGAATTATTTAATAAGCATAATGTTATTCTAATTAATTTAATAATTAATTAGAGATTTAATGAGTTGACATAATTAATAAAGGAGAATTTTAATTATATGATAATGCAATTTAATGTGAATTGTCATATTTTATTTAATTGAATTTAAATAAGATTATTTGATTAATAAAGATGTGACATTAAACTATATAATAAGAAGTTAATTAAATTAATGGGAGAGGAGTATATAAGATGCTAGCCAAACATGGCCCTAGGAGGAGTTAGGCAGTTAACCCATGAAGGGATTAACTGACCACGAGAACATCAGTTTATATATACGTATATGTATATTATTTATATTAGGCTTGTATGTCTTGTATATCATATACGAACTTCTGTAGAAAAACTCTGAGAGAACTAGAGAGAAAATTGAGAGTTTAAAGGAGGAAGGTTGAAGAATTAAAGAAGAAGAGTTCTATATCATCATCTAAATAAACTAGCAAGGGTAATCTCTCCTCTTTAGTTTTCAAATTTAGTTTTCAGAGTTTTTCATTAACGTGTTTTAAAGTTCTCTATGAAGAACGATTTTTATGATTAACTTAAGATATGATTATATATGTTATTATATGTTGATAACATGTTTTATATCATACATTCATGTGTTAGAGTAATCAATTTCATATAATTATACGTTAATTGGAGTTTCATGAATTACAGAGTATGAAAGTTATATATATGGCCCTTACGTACAAATTGTACGCTTTAAATTGATTGTTTATCTTAAAATTGACAGTAGATTATGATTATAAATGTTTAAATGAACAAAATAAACTTTGAACGGATAGATTCGAAGTTATAATGAATCCGTGATGTTGGATTTCATGTTTTCTTTCAAAACTTTATAAAATACCAAGAACAGTGAATTTATGTGATTTGATTTGAGTAATTACATGATATAAAGTGTTAAAAGCATGTTAGAATCATTATATGATATTTCTATGAAGTTTATACTTCATGAGAATCACTGCGTTGGTTTAATTTGGATTTATTTGGCCTTAACTGTCAAAATTCGCGAACTGGGGCTGAACTGGCCGAAGCCACCTGCCACAGCGGGCTCCATACCCGCCCCAGCGGGTACTATACAGCAGGTAGGCCCGCCCTAATGGGCATAACACCCGCCCCAGCGGGTGTGGTGTAGAGGAAAATGAATTTTTTGTTTCGTTTGTGTGTTTTAAGCCCTAACATGATATACTAACTTAATGTAATGAACCTAATGATATGTTAGGTGTTTGAAACAATAGTATAACATGTTATTGACATGTATTATATAATTTGAAGTTTCATGTTAACAAACTAAGTTGTTAACACATTATCTAATTTGAAGTTTCATGTTAACAAACTAAGTGTGAATTTGGATATAGTGCTCGTAAGACTTGATTATGATTGTCTAAGAACTTATGCGTGTATGGTATGCATGTTATGAGTTATACTCATGTTATGTGGTTAATTAATAAGTTAATATTATAAACCAAGTTGTAAGTTGAACTTAAGTGAGAAGTTCAACAGTTAAACATAATAGCTATGAAAACTAATCAATGTCATATACATAATGTAATGTGTAAGACGTTGAGAAATTGAATTGTAACTATATTTGTAGCTTGCGCACGAGGCAAGTGTTCTATCCCTAACTTATTATTGTTAAGCAATTTTCCTAATCTTTACTTTCATTGAGCAAGCTTTCTAAATTCAAAGTTATTCATTGAGCAAGTTCTATACTTATGACTCTATATCAATCAAGTTCTTATTCTTGTTTATTCAAGTTAAGATTTCGTATAAGATATTATAAGCATGGTTAAGTATTACTTCAGTATACAATCCTTATTCTATTGTATACCCTCGAGATTTATATTTCAATTTGAATATCATTTATTGTTTAATCTTGTGAGACTATCGAACCCTTATTGATTCAACTAGTCCATAGTTGATGAACGTTCTAAATTCTAGAATTATTATTGAGCTTATCCAAACTAAAGTTCCTTTGGCGCGGATTTTGATGTCAAATTGAGATGAACAACCCTGTTATATAGGTTTATTTACGCTTTAGCGTTGAGATATTGTGCATAGTATGGTACTAAGGGCTGATCCCCCTAAGTACGAGAAGTGGAGTCCATATAGTCTTATGACTGTTAAAGGTTTAAAGTAAAAATACTTGACAACCTGGGACATAGTTCAAGGTCTTATGACCCTCAGAAGTTCTTTTGATTCTTATTATTCATTCTTGATTCAAAAGCCAAGTTCTCTTTATTCAGAAGTCTTTGATTCACTCGCATGTTATTATATTGTTATATTCGTATACTTGTGGGCAATCGTGCTCACCCTTGCATAATAATAACATTGCAGTTAAGAACGAACGGTCTGACGAGCCTTCCACTAGAAAAGGCAAGGGAAAGATTAACAAGTGATTGAAGAGTTGTTATTTAAATTTGAGAATGTTTATTTCTAAGACTTGATGTTGTTTAAAGACTTAAGACTTATTTAATTGTTTATGTTTTCGCACAAAGATTTAAGGTTAAGTATGACCTGGGATTGATTATGTATTTTATTCAGATGTTGTAACCCCATAAGGGGAGATGATGGAATTTTTCTATCTATTTCATGGTTTGCATTTATTATGGGTAGATAGATATATAATATTTGTACAGTGAACACCAAATCCCATGGAAATTAAAGTACCCGGATTTAGGGGTGTCACAAGTATGGCCGAGGCGGATTACGAGAATGCCGTGAAGCAGATGTAGTCCTGTTATAGTTAGCGATGTAAATAGTGTGTAACTTTTGTATAAACAAGGGTAGTCTTTTTGTAAATCCCAACTTTTGAAAAGTAATTGTGGGATAGTATTGTAAATGGCTGAAGCCATGTAATGAATAATGTAGTGTTATACTACGAAGAAGCATCTTAATATAAAAGTTTATTGAAATGCTTGTCAATGTGATTGAGTTATTATTGATTTTTAATAATAATCGAATGAAGAAATAAATAATAACAAAAATGTTTTCTCATTAACAGAAAAATGACGATAAGAAGACGTCAAAGAAACCAGGAAGAGGAGCCACGTAGCGAGCAAGGACAGGGGAATAATAACCCGATGGAAGAATTTGTGAATCTACTCGCTACGGCTCTCAATAGAATGAGACATGTCGTAAGCACTAATCCTGGGGTAGGTTGTGGGACTCCTTTAAGGAGTTCAAGATAATAGGTCCGCCTGAGTTCTATGGAACTACGGACCCTATAGCTGCCCAATTATGAGTAAAAGAAATTGAGAAGGCATTTGTCATCGCAAATATCGGTGAGGCGCATAAGACTTCTTTTGCAACTTACATGATGAAGGGGGAGTCTAACTACTGGTGGGAGGTAAACCAGGGTAGGGCCGGAACAAAGGTGGTTACGTGGGAAAGGTTCAAGGAGTTATTCTTTGAGAACTACTTCCCCACGAGCATGCAAAGGAGGATGGAGATTCAGTTCTTAGAACTAAAGCAGGGGGACATGATGGTTCCCCAATACGCAGCCAGGTTCAATGAACTGGCGAGGTTTGCTCCACACCAAGTGAACACGTAGTTGCGAAAGGTGAGATGATTTGAGCAGGGATTGAAACCCTGGTTCTATAACCGAATCTCGATTTTCCAAAGCATTACCTTTAGAGCGATGTTAGAGAAGGCGATTATCGCCGAGGGTGGTAGTGAGGCGTTGACCTTATACCACAAGGAGAAAAAGAATAAGGCTAAGACTTAGGTGTCAGTCAAAATCGAAGGAGCCAGTGGGAGTGGCCAGAAGAGAAAGGGTTTTAGGTCATGAAATACCAGAGTAAAGCAAGAGTTTCCTAAGAGGAAGATGGAGGCATGCAAGACTTGCGATAAGACTCATCTAGGAGTCTACCTCAAGGGTAAGGCGGTTTGTTACAACTACGGACAGAAGGGTCGTATTTCGCCTAACTGTTCTAGTCCCAAGAAGAGCCGTGGTTGCTTTGTGTGTGGGTCTACAGACCACATGGCATGGAACTGTCCAAAGAAGGGTTCGGATGGTGGAAAAGGAGCTAGCGCTAGTAAGCTAGCGATTGGTGGTGCAGTACCACAGGGTAGACCGACTGTCCGCACCTTTAATATGACGGTCCAGGATGCGGTAGCATCGAGCGATGTTATAGCAGGTATTATCCCGGTCAAAGACATAAATGCATATGTATTGTTTGATTCGGGTGCAACATATTCGTTTATAGCATGTAAGTTTGCTAAACAATTAGGATTACTCCCCGAAAAACTTGTAATACCTTTGAATATTAAGGTAGCAAACGAGGAGGTAATTCCTGTTGATTATGTTCATAGGAATTATTGTATAGATATTAGAGGTAACAAATTGTCGGTATATCTTATACCAATAAAGTTAGGAGAATTCGATGTAATTCTCGGGATGGACTAGTTAGTTAACCATGGGGCGATGACAGATTGCCAAAATAAAAGTGTGAACCTTCGGATTTCTAAGAAACCCAAGGTAGTGTTCTACCACAGTAAATCACCGAGATAATCTTGTTGTCTAACCATGACGCAAGCCAGGAAATTGTTAAAGAAGGGATGTGTAGGTTACCTGTGCCATGTTGTGGATACCCAACGATTGGGAGCAACGTTAAAATAGATACCTATAGTCAACGAGTACGCAAACGTCTTTCTGAGCAATTTGCCAGGTCTTCCACCCGATAGGGAAATCGAATTCGTTATAGACCTTACTCCGGGAATGACACCAATTTTGAAGGCACCGTATCGTATGGTGCCAGTGAAATTGAAGGAGTTGATGATTCAGTTGTAAGAATTATTGGACAAGAAGTACATTCAACTGAGTGTTTCTTCATGGGGAGCACTGGTTCTGTTTGTAAAGAAGAATGATGTATCGTTGAGGCTTTGTATCGACTACTGAGAGTTGAACAAACTAACGATAAAGAATAAGTACCCATTGCCCAAGATCGATGATCTCTTTGATTAGTTGAAAGGGTATAGATTTGCGGATAGGGTATCACCAGTTGAAGGTTAGAGCAGAGGATGTACCTAAGATAACATTTAGGACTCGTTATGGCTATTACGAGTTCCTAGTGATGTCATTTGGGTTGACGAATGCGCCAACTGCATTCATGGACATGATGAACAAAGTCTTCAAATAATATTTGGACAAGTTCGTCGTGTTGTTCATTGATGATATCCTAGTCTATTCCAAGACGAAGGAGGATCATGCTGAACATTTGAGATTAGTGTTGGAAACACTAAGAAAGGAGAGGTTGTATGCAAAAGTCACTAAGTGTGAATTTTGGTTAGAAAGAGTGCAGTTTTTGGGGCACGTCATTGACAAGGAAGGGGTTTCGGTGGATCCAGCGAATGTGGAATCAGTTATTAATTGGGAACAACAAAAAATGCCAACCGAGGTGCGGAGTTTCCTAGGGTTAGTGATTTACTATCGGAGGTTCATTCAAGACTTCTCGAAGATAGCTACTCCATTAACAAATTTGACCAGGAAGACGGTGAAGTACGTGTGGACGGAGAAGTGTGAAGACAGCTTTCAAGAGCTGAAGAAAAATTAAGTTGAGCACCGGTATTGTCTTTACCAGATGAGACGGGGAATTTTGTAGTGTATAGTGATGCGTCGCATAAAGGACTGGGTTGCGTGCTCATACAACATGGCTAGGTCATTGCGTATGCATCTAGGTAGTTGAAGGAGTATAAGAAAGGTTATTCCTCTCATGACCTTGAACTTGCCGCGATGGTTTTTGCCTTAAAATTTTGGAGGCATTACCTGTATGGGGAAAAGTGTGAGATCTACATGGACCATAAAAGTCTGAAGTATATCTTCACACAGAAGGAATTGAATATGAGGCAGAGAAGGTGGTTGGAGTTGATAAAGGATTACGACTGTGAGATCCTGTATCACCCAGGGAAAGCGAATATAGTGGTCGATGCCTTAAGTTGGAAGGGTCGTGAGAAGCTGTCAATGTTAACAGCTCAGAATGGAATTAGAAGTGAGATGCCCAAGTAAAGAAGGAGAGAAGCTGTTTGCGATTGAGGTTCAACCTACCATCGTAGAAAAGTTGAGGGAAGTACAATTCAGAACGAATGAGTGTGAACAGATAAGGAAGAAGATTGCAGACGATATTGAGAATATGTACAGTTTTGATAACGAAGGGTTATTGAGATTTGAAGGAAGAATTTGGGTTTCGTGTGAGCCAGAGTTGATAGAGGAGATTATGGATGAAGCTCATCACTCGAGGTACTTGATTCATCCTGGTAGTACCAAGATGTATCAAGACCTTTGAAAAAATTTCTGGTGGCCAAACATAAAGAGGGAGATAGCAGAGTATGTCAGTAGGTGCTTAACTTGTCAGAAGGTTAAGGCTGAACATCAATGACCCAGTGGGTTACTACAGTAGTTGGCGATTCAGGAGTGGAAGTGAGAGTATATCACAAGGGACTTTGTGGTAGGACTTCCAACAACGCAGAAAGGGTACGACGCTATTTGGGTAATAGTAGATCGTTTGACGAAGTCGGCTCAATTCTTGCCCATAAGAGTCAGGTATAATTTAGACCAGTTAGCTAAGCTTTATGTCAAAGAGATTGTCTCAAGACATGGAGTGCCAGTTTCGATTGTGTCAGATCGCGACCTGCGATTCACCTCGAATTTTTGTAAGAGCTTACAAGAAGAGATAGGAACACAACTAAGGTTGAGCACGTCGTATCATCCACAGACGGATGGACAGAGTGAAAGAATAATTCAAATGCTAGAAGACATACTAAGGTCTTGCGTTATGGATTTCAAAGGGAGTTGGGATGATCATCTACCATTAGTAGAGTTCGCCTACAACAACAGTTATTGCGCTAGTATAGGCATGCCGCCGTACAAAGCGTTGAATGGACGGAAGTGCAGAATGCCACTGTGTTGGGATGAAGTGGGAGATCGTCGAAAATTAGGACCAGAGATGGTGCAACAAATGGCGGAAGTAGTTCAGTTGATACGAACATGACTAGTAGCATCTCAAGACAGACAGAAAAAGTATGCCGATCCACATCGGAAGAGCAGAGAGTTTGAAGTCGGTTCGTATGCGTTCCTGAAGGCGTTGCCTTGGAAAGGGAAGATACGCTTTGGGAAGAAGGGAAAGTTGAGTCCTAGGTTTATAGGACCTTTTGAAATTTTGAGAAGGGTAGGAGAGGTAGCATATGCGATAGCATTACCTCCAGAGTTGGGACATATCCATAACGTGTTTTACGTATCGGTATTACTTCCCTATAAGCCAGATTACAAGCACGTAATCGAGTATGAACCAATCCAAGTCGAGAAAGACTTAACGTATGAAGAGATTCCTATTCAAGTCATCGATAGGAAAGAACAAGTCTTGAGAAGCAAAGTTATACCTTCGGTGAAGGAGTTATGGAGGAACCACAATGCCGAAGAAGCAATATGGGAACTCGAGGACAAAATGAGGAAGGCTTATCCTCATTTGTTTAATTAACTTGTATCGAAATTCTGGGGATAGAATTCTTATAAGGGGGGGGGGGAGATTGTAACGCCTGAGAAAATCGAACGTTTATTTAAATGAATTTTATTTGATTTATTGAATAAAATTTGATTATTAAACTAAGTAAGCTAATCGAAGGTTGTTCTATGACCTAGAGATTTTAGAAATGGTGAGGATTCTGGCTACGTGCTAGAAATAATTAATGAGAATTTATAAAACAAAAATAAACGATTTTAGAGACTAAAAATATTTTCGAAAAAAGTCGAAATAGGCACTATTGATAGTTCAAACCCTAAGGGTTAGGGTTTGAGACCCGAAGTCTTTTCGGGAGTTCGGAATGTCGTAATGACGTTCTGTCTAAAGATTTGACGGTAATATATCATGAAAAGTTCAGTTAGCCTATTAAAGTTTTTCTAGGGAGAAAATCACTATTCATCCATTTCTGCTCGGGAATTATTATTGAATTTTCGAGAAACGCGTAATGATAGGATTTAAAGATGAGGTTGAATATGTAATAATATTTCACTTATGGCTCACGAAGTTTTTGCGTGAGGACTTAAAATTCTAAGTGTTAGGGAAAGTGAAACCTGAAGAATAATTGTTTAAGTATAATAATAAATGATTATTATACGGAATGAATACGCGTATAATACGAGATATTGTACGAGTATAATACAAAGAGGATACGAGAATTAATACGATGTATAATATGAATTTTATACGAAGTAAATACATTTAAATTGAATTAATTTTAATAATTAAACTCGTGGGTCGAACCGTTGGGTTAACGGGTGGGTTAAACCCATGGGGCAACCAATGGGCACATGGGTGGCATGTGGAGTATATGGGGTGGCATGTTGTAGCATATGCTAGCACATGGGGAAGACATAGGTGAGACAAGGGTTGAGGAGGTTTGGTTTAAAGACCAAACTACCCCAAACCTTGCCATTTCTATAAATAGAAGGCAATTGCTAGCCCATTGTTAGTTGTTCAACTTGATACACACACACATACACATATATATAAAGAGAGAGAGAGAGAGAAGAAGAAGAAGAAAAAAGCATGTGCTTTGCTAAACAAACTAACCAACCAAGGAGTTAAGAAGATTGTTGAGTATCCATACTCAATCAACCAAGAACATCAAAGGTATAAGATAAGAAAATTATGATAGAAATTCTTTAACTTTCATAATAGAATTAATAGAGAAGTGATTGGTGAAAGTATGAATAATAAGAAGTTATAACGATGAATTAATGATGAACTAAGCACCCTAACAAGCCATACATAATGTAAGAATTGATTAAGAACAAATGAAGAACTTAATAAATTCATGAGAATTTGAATGATGAACAAGTTAAACCATGAAAACATAAATGTTTAGAATGGTTAGAATCATTTATAATCAACCATTGGATTGATTCCAATTGGTTTGAAGTAAAAATATCGAAGAACGAAGATTCGACGAAAGTTACGCGATTAGACGTTAATCGTCGAAATCGTAAATTTTTTAGAATAGAAGTCAAAAGTTGTCGTGTGATTTAAAAATAATAGTTTTCGATTAAAATACATATAATTATGTAAATAAGACTTGCGAGAGCAAGAAGGAAGAATTCAGAGTTAAAACGAAGAAATAAGCGTTGAACCTATTTCACCATCAAGAATAGGTATCCGTTACCTCGCATTGATGACCTGTTCGACCAGTTGCAAGGTGCGCAATTCTTCTCAAAGATCGATCTTCATTCTGGATATCACCAGTTAAAGATTAAAACTGATGACAATCCAAAAACTGCCTTTATAACTCGATACGCGCATTATGAATTTCTAGTTATATCTTTCGGATTGACCAATGTCCATGCTGCGTTCATGGACTTGATGAACCGAATATTTTAAAAATATTTAGATCATTTCGTGGTTGTCATTATTGATGACATCCTAATATACTCCAAAAGCCTTAAATATTTCTTCACCCAAAAGGAACTCAACATGCGGCAACGACGTTGGCTCGAGCTGTTGAAAGGTTACGACCATACCATCCAATACCATCCTGGAAAAGCGAACGTGATAGCTGACGTGTTGAGTAGAAGATCATATGCGGGTACGAGTGCTATATTGTCAACACAAAGGCCTATTTTGTATGACTTACAAAGGATGGAGATAGAGTTAAAGACTCCAAGGACCTACATGATGATGTCAAATATACGAGTAGAACCGACTCATGGCTCCATTCGAGGTGTTGTATGGACGAAAGTGTCGTTCTCCAGTATGCTGGGATGAGGTGGGTGAAGCAACATTGTTAGGACCGGAGTTAGTACGTATGACTACGAAAAAGATTCAAATGATCTGGGAACGTATACAAACGGCACAAGATCGACAAAAGAATTATACGGATCTTCATCGAAGAGACGTGGAATTTAATGTCAGAGACCATGTATTGTTACGTGTTGCTCCATGGAAAGGAGTAACGAGATTCAAAAATAAAGGAAAGCTCAACCCACGATTTATTGGTCCATTTGAAATTCTCGATCGAGTAGAATGACCTGGGATTTAGAATCATAAATGAAAGCGAGATATCCTCATCTTTTTGAAACACCAGGTACGTATGTCAATTTCGAGGATGAAATTTTATAAGGAGGGGAGGTTGTAAGACCCCAACTTTTTATGAATAAAGATTTAATTTTCTTTATATGTTATTTTAAATAGTAAGCTGTTGGTTTGATAGATGTGGTAAGTTATGGTTTCGATTGTTTGGATGGTAGTAGTTTGGAAACTGATTCTGAGGCTTCTGATAGTTGCTGACAAACTGGACCGACTCGGTAGTGATGGCACACTATTTTGTCAGGTGTGCTCTAGCACACAACTCACATATAAAAGCAACTTGCTGAACTCTAGTTTTGGCCATAGAATCTATCTTCTTTAACATTGCAGCCATCTGAGCTGAAAGTGCTGTGACGGCATCCACATCCAAGACTCCAGCCACTTTTGGTTGTGGCATTCTGGATGTCGAATTCTGATATTCATTGGCTGCCATAGTCTCAATTAGGTCATATGCTGTCGGATAGTCCTTGGCCACAGAGCTCCTCCCGATGCGGCATCGATGATTGGCCTCGACTGCCATCCCAAACCGTTATAAAATGAACTGATTACCATCCACTCCGGCATTCCATGATGCTTACATTTCCTGAGCATCTCCTTGTATCGTTCCCATACCTCGTATAAAGATTCTCCCTGTTGTTGTACAAACTGAGACAGGGCACTCCTCATCTGAGCTGTCCTGGCCATGGGAAAGAATTTGGCGAGGAAATTCTGAGCTAAGTCCTCCCATGTAGTGATTGATCCTGATGGCAGTGAATGCAACCAACTCTTCGCCTTATCCCTCAAGGTGAATGGGAATAATTGAAGTTTCACTGCATCATCCGACACGTTGTTAAATTTGAATGTGTATTATATTTCAATAAAGCTCAGGATGTGCTCATTCGGATCTTCTGTAGCTGCACCCCTAAACTGGAATGTGTTCTGAACCATTTGAAGCGTCCCTGGTTTGATCTCAAATGTATTTACAGCTATCGCAGGCCTGACTATGCTGGACTGTAAATTATTTATCTTTGGTATTGAATAGTCCTTCAAAGCTCTATTGTCGACTCTCTGTTCTTCGGCCGCCATTTGCTCTGGTTGTTCAGGTTCTCCTTGTTGGTTAGTATTTCTTGTGTTTGCTCTCCAAGCTCTGCCATTAATGTTCTCTTGCAGACGCACCAACTTAGGATTGGTTGATCGAGTGTGCATAAACTAACCACAAGTACCTGAAACACAAATAAGAATAAGTTAGAAATGAGATAAGAAGTGAATTGTTCAAGTCAGACAAATCTAACTAAAATTGATGTCAATAGTAATAAAACTAAAATCGTGTCCCCTGCATCTCCACCATTTTTTTTATTTTTTTTAGAAAGATGTAGAATGTAAATCTTATGGTTCCCCTTCCAATAGAATGCTAGCAAGCTCAAGTTTAGAGTACAAATAAACTCCAAAGCAACCTTAACAAATGAAATCTACTAGAGCAAGAAGGGAGAAGAAGTGAAGCTTCAAGACCCTCAAGCTTTCTAGCCCTAAAAAAAAGAAAACTTAATGCTTGTAATAAAAATAATGTCTGATGATGATCAGTCCCCGTTCATTTGCAATACACCCTTAAATACAACACACTCAGTCGAATTAGATAAGTAAAAAGTCATCAGGCTTGACAGGAGCGGCCGCGCGGGCCCATAGTACAATTGGGGTGTGGACGCGCTGATCTCTAGAGTAGCCTCTGGCCCTACCACTTGGCGCAAGAGTGCGATTCTACCTTGTATTCCCGGCGAGACCGCGCGTGCTGCTAAATCCTGTTGGTGCATCTGGTGTTGTGCTGCTTTCTTGTTGCTTCTTTTCTGCTTTCTTTATTGCTTCTTACTCCTTCACTTTTGCTGCTTCTAGGCCATTATCACATGCCTTGTCCTGCGTCCTCAGTCCAACTCCACATTTTGTTCATCATAAGACCTCCATGAAGCCTTTTAGCCCATCACATGCCAAATTCCTGCCTTGTTGCCGGGTCCATGCCATTTTGTCCATTATCATGCCATTCCATGCCTTAATTATGCCATTCCATGCCCGTTTTAGTTTCCTGACTAAGATATGAAAAACAAAGATAAAACGCATTAAAAGACAATAAAGTGCTTGAGTTTAAGCCATAATCATAGCAAGTTGATATCCAATAAGTAGGTATAAAACCTACTTATCAAGCACTGGTACTATTTGTAAAGAAGAATGATGTATCGTTGAGGCTTTGTATCGACTACTGAGAGTTGAACAAACTAACGATATAGAATATATACCCATTGCCCAGGATCGATGATCTCTTTGATCAGTTGAAAGGGGCAAAATATTTTTTGAAGATAGATTTGCGGACGGGGTATCACCAGTTGAAGGTTAGAGCAGATGATGTACCTAAGACAGCATTTAGGACTCGTTACGGCTATTACGAGTTCATAGTGATGTCATTTGGGTTGACGAATGCGCCAACCGCATTCATGGACATGATGAACAGAGTGTTCAAACAATATTTGGACAAGTTCGTCGTGGTGTTCATTGATGATATCCTAGTCTATTCCAAGATGAAGTTAGATTACGCTGAACATTTGAGATTAGTGTTGGAAACACTAAGAAAGGAGAGGTTGTATGCGAAAGTCACCAAGTGTGAATTTTGGTTAGAAAGAGTGCAATTTTTGGGGCACGTCAATGACAAGGAAGGGGTTTCGGTGGATCCAGTGAAGGTGGAATCAGTTATTAACTGGGAACAACTAAAAACGCCAACCGAGGTGCGGAGTTTCTTAGGGTTAGCGAGTTACTATCGGAGGTTCATTCAGGACTTCTCGAAGATAGCTACTCCATTGACAAATTTGACCAGGCAGACAGTGAAGTACGTGTGGACGGAGAAGTGTGAAGACAGCTTTCAAGAGCTAAAGAAAAGATTAAGTTGAGCACCGGTATTGTCTTTATCGGATGAGACGGGGAATTTTATAGTGTATAGTGATGCGTCGCATAAAGGACTGGGTTGCGTCCTCATGCAACATGGCTAGGTCATTGCGTATGCATCTAGGCAGTTGAAGGAGTATAAGAAAGGTTATCCTACTCTTGACCTTGAACTTGCCGCGGTGGTTTTCGCCTTAAAAATTTAGAGGCATTACCTGTATGGGGAGAACTGTGAGATCTACACAGACTATAAAAGTCTGAAGTATATCTTCACACAGAAGGAATTGAATATGAGGCAGTGAAGGTGGTTGGAGTTGATAAAGGATTACGACTGTGAGATCCTGTATCACCCAGGAAAAGCGAATGTAGTGGTCGATGCCTTAAGTAGGAAGGGTCGGGAGAAGCTGTCAATGTTAACAGCTTAGGATGAGTTGATAATGGAGATGGAAAGGATGGAATTAGAAGTAAGATGTCCAAGTAAGGAAAGAGAGAAGCTGTTTGCGATGGAGGTTCAACCTACTATGGTAGAAAAGGTGAGGGAAGTACAATTCAGAACGGATGAGTGTGAAAAAATAAGGAAGAAGATTGCAGACGGTACTGAGGATACGTACAGTCTTGATAACGAAGGGTTATTGAGATTTGAAGAAAGAATTTGGGTTCCGTGTGAGCCAGAGTTGATAGAGGAGATCATGAATGAAGCTCATCACTCGAGGTACTCGATTCATCACGGTAGTACCAAGATGTATCAAAACCTTCGAAAAAATTTATGGTGGCCAAACATGAAGAGGGAGATAGCAAAGTATGTCAATAAGTGCTTAACTTGTTAGAAGGTTAAGGCCGAACATCAACAACCCAGTGGGTTACTACAATAATTAGAGATTCAGGAGTGGAAGTGGGAGTATATCACAATGGACTTTGTGGTAGGACTTTCAACAAAGCAAAAAGGGTACGACGCTATTTGGGTAATAGTAGATCGTTTGACGAAGTCGGCTCATTTCTTGCCCATAAGAGTTAGGTACAATTTAGACCAGTTAGCTAAGCTTTATGTCAAGGAGATTGTCTCAAGACATGGAGTGCCAGTTTCGATTGTGTCAGATCGCGACCCGCGATTCACCTCGAATTTTTGGAAGAGCTTACAAGAACAGATGGGAACACAACTAAGGTTGAGCACGGCGTATCATCCACAAACGGATGGACAGAGTGAAAGAACAATTCAAATGCTAGAAGACATGCTAAGGTACTTGCGTTATGGATCTCAAAGGGAGTTGGGACGATCATCTACCATTAGTAGAGTTCGCCTACAACAACAGTTACCACGCTAGTATAGGCATGCCGCCGTACGAAGCGTTGAATGGACGAAAGTACAGAACGCCACTGTGTTGGGAAGAAGTGGGAGAGCGTCGAATGTTAGGACCAGAGATGGTGCAACAAACGGCGGAAGTAGTTAAGTTGATACGAATACGTCTAGTAGCCGCTCAAGACAGACAGAAAATGTATGCCGAGAAAGAGCAGAGAGTTTAAAGTCGGTTCGTATGCGTTCCTGAAGGTGTTGCCTTGGAAAGGGAAGATACGCTTTGGGAAGAAGGGAAAGTTGAGTCCTAGGTTTATAGGACCTTTTAAAATTTTTAGAAGGGTAGGAGAGGTAGCATATGCGATAGCATTACCTCCAGAGTTGGGACATATCCATAACGTGTTTCACATATCGATATTGCTTCCCTATAAGCCAGATTACAAGCACGTAATTGAGTATGAACCAATCCAAGTCGAGGAAGACTTAACGTATGAAGAGATTTCTATTCAAGTCATCTATAGAAAAGAACAAGTCTTGAGAAGCAAAGTTATACCTTCGGTGAAGGTGTTATGGAGGAACCACAATGCCAAAGAAGCAACGTGGGAACTCGAGGACAAGATATGGAAGGCTTATCCTCATTTGTTTAATTAACTTGTATCAAAATTCTGGGGAAAGAGTTCTTATAAGAGGGGGAGATTGTAACGCCCGAGAAAATTGAACGTTTATTTAAATGAATTTTATTTAATTTATTGAATAAAATTTGATTATTAAACTGAGTAAGCTAATCGAAGGTCGTTCTATGACCTAGAGATTTTAGAAATGCTGAGGATTCTGGCTACGTGCTAGAAATAATTGATGAGAATTTATAAAACGAAAATAATAGATTTCAAAGAATTAAAATATTTTTCGAAAAAAGTCAAAATAGGCACTATTTATAGTTCAAACCCTAAGGGTTAGGGTTTGAGACCCTAAGTCTTTTCGGGAGTTCAGAATGTCGTAATGACGTTCTGTCGAAAGATTTGACGGTAATATATCGTGAAAAGTTAAGTTAGCCGATTAAAGTTTTTCTAGGGAAGAAATCACTATTCATCCATTTCTGCTCGGGAATTATTATTGAATTTCTGAGAAACGCGTAATGATAGGATTTAAAGACGAGGTGGAATATGTAATAATATTTCACTTATGGCTCACGAAGTTTTTGCGTGAGAACTTAAAATCCTAAGTGTTAGGGAAAGTGAAACCTGAAGAATAATTGTTTAAGTATAATAATAAATGATTATTATACGGAATGAATACGCGTATAATACGAGATATTGTACGAGTATAATACGAAGAGGATACGAGAATTAATACGACGTATAATACGAATTTTATACGAAGTAAATACATTTAAATTGAATTAATTTTAATAATTAAACTCGTGGGTTGAACTATTGGGTTAACGGGTGGGTTAAACCCATGGGGCAACCCATGGGCACATGGGTGGCATGTGGAGTATGTGGCGTGGCATGTGCTAGCACATGGGCAAGACATAGGTGAGACAATGGTTGAGGAGGTTTGGTTTAAAGACCAAACTACCCCAAACCTTGCCATTTCTATAAATAGAAGGCAATTGCTAGCCAATTGTTGGTTGTTCAACTTGATACACACACACATATATATATAGAGAGAGAGAGAAAAAAAAAGCATGTGCTTTACTAAACAAACCAACCAACCAAGGTGTTAAGAAGATTGTTGAGTATCCATACTCAATCAACCTAAGAACATCAAAGGTATAAGATAAGAAAATCATGACAGAAATTCTTTATCTTTCATAATAGAATTGGTAGAGAAGTGATTGGTGAAAGTATGAATAATAAGAAGTTATAAGGATGACTTAATGATGAACTAAGAACCCTAAAAAGCCATGCATAATGTAAGAATTGATTAAGAACAAATAAAGAACTTAATAAATTCATGAGAATTTGAATGATGAACAAGTTAAACCATGAAAACATAAATGGTTAGAATGGTTAGAATCATTTATAATCAACCATTGGATTGATTCCAATTTGTTTGAAGTAAAAATATCAAAGAACGAAGATTCGGCGAAAGTTACACGATTAAACGTTAATCGTCGAAATCGTAAATTTTTCGGAATAGAAGTCAAAAGTTGTCGTGTGATTCAAAAGTAATAGTTTTTGATTACAACAGGTATAATTAGGTAAATAAGACTTGCAAGAGCAAGAAGGAAGAATTCAGAGTTAAAACGAAGCAATGAGCGTTGAACCATGTCACCATCAAGAATAGGTATCCGTTACCTCGCATTGATGACCTGTTCGACCAGTTGCAAGGTGCGCAATTCTTCTCAAAGATCGATCTTCATTTTGGATATCACCAGTTAAAGATTAAAACTGATGATATTCCAAAAACTGCTTTTAGAACTCGATACGCGCATTATGAATTTCTAGTTATATCTTTCGGATTGACCAATGTCCATGCTGCGTTCATGGACATGATGAACCGAATATTTAAAAAATATTTGGATCATTTCGTGGTTGTCATTATTGATGACATCCTAATATACTCCAAAAGCCTAAAATATTTCTTCACCCAAAAGGAACTCAACATGCGGCAACGACGTTGGCTCGAGCTGTTGAAAGGTTACGACCATACCATCCAATACCATCCTAAAAAAGCGAACGTGACAGCTGACGCGTTGAGTAGAAGATCATATGCGGGTACGAGTGCAATATTGTCAACACAAAGGCCCATTTTGTATGACTTACAAAGGATGGAGATAGAGTTAAAGACTCTAAAGACCCACGTAATGATGTCAAATATACGAGTAGAACTGACTCATGGCTCCATTCGAGGCGTTGTATGGACAAAAGTGTCATTCTCCAGTATGCTGGGATGAGGTGGGTGAAGCAACATTGTTAGGACCAGAGTTAGTACGTATGACTATGAAAAAGATTCAAATGATCCGACAACGTATACAAACGGCACAAGATTGACAAAAGAGTTATGCTTATCTTCATCGAAGAGACGTGGAATTTAATTTTGGAGAGCATGTATTGTTACGTGTTGCTCTATGGGAAGGAGTTACGAGATTCGGAAAGAGAGCAAAGCTCAACCCACGATTTATTGGTCCATTTAAAATTCTTGATTGAGTAGGAACTGTGGCCTATAGACTTGCCTTATCTCCAAGCATGTCTCGTGTTCATAACATTTTTTCGTAAATATGTGAGAGACACAAACCACATTATTGAATTAGAACCAGATGAGATAGCCGAAGATTTAACATACGAGGAGTTACCTGTCAAGATCTTGGATAAGAAGGAACATGTCCTACGCTCAAAGATTATACCTCAAGTCAAAGTTTTGTGTAAAAATTATGATATTGAGGAAATGACCTGGAATTTAGAATCGAAAATGAAAGCGAGGTATCCTCACCTTTTTGAAATACAAGGTACGTATGTCAATTTCGAGGACGAAATTTCATAAGGAGGAGAGGTTGTAAGACCCCAACTTTTTATGAATAAAGATTGAATTTAATTTATATGTTATTTTAAATAGTAAGGTGTTGGTTTGATAAATGTGGTAAGTTATGGGTAATATGCGCAAAGTTTACAAAGTAAGCAAGTGGTCATAAAATATTCATTGTGTCGGGGAATGTTAGTTTGGTCGGGGAATATTCTTATTGTCGGGGAATATTCGTTCGACGGCGCAGTCATTTGTGGGCCCCATAACGAAAAACTGTCGGATGAAGAAAATGACAAGAATAAGTTTTTTGAAAATAACGACAAAACTTTTACCGTTAAACTATTGAAATACCCGGTGGTTAAAGTAAAGTAATACACATTGTTGCATAGTAGCACACGGTGTTGCATAATATTTTAAATTATTGGTTTTTACGTAAGAATTCACTTACTCAATAATTGTTACAGTAATTACAGTTTAATATTTTATATTATTGATTCAATAATTGTCACTGCATAGTATTTCATATTATCAAATCAATAATTCATATTATTTTAATGATATTATTAGATAGCATTATTGGCAATGTCTAGGAAGTTCTGTCTAGGAAAGGGGTTTGGTCATCTAATTACGCGCCAGTAAGGAGAAATCCTTATAGGAAAGCCCCATCTTTCTTAAGAACGACCTGGTTGTCAATATTGTGATTCTGTAATATTATTTGTGAATAATAATTGATTGTTGATAAATATGATAAGTAAATATTTATTCAATTTTGATATAAATTGAAGAATTTTTAGCAAAAGAGACATTTGTTGAAAGTTGATATTTTATCTTCTCTAATAAAATAATCATTCAAATATATTTTTATAATATTATATTATAATAGTATAATGTGATAATATAATAGTATAATTTTATAATTTAAATGGTAACATTTTTATAATAAATTCATGGTATAAGAATAAAATGAGGTGGAAGAGAGCAAATTGGATCTGAATTATTTTTGTTGCTATAAATGATTTTTGGATTTAAAACGTGTAAAGGGTGGGATGGAAGGAAAAAAAAAGTTGTTGATGTCCTTTTGTCCTTTTTTTTTCAAAGAAGGAATATTGAAAATTTCATCCGTAAATTAATTTTTTAGAGATGGTGTGCTAGCATTTTTCTATAAATAGGATGCTTAGTTAGAAATGAAAATCACACCAGAATCAGGAAATTTTCTCTCTATACTATTGAGCGTATTTCTTGTGAGTATAAGGATACTTTAAGTGTGGATAACAGTGCAAGATTTCTTCAACATAATCTCCGTTATTCCGGTCAGAACTACTTTCCTATTAAGGTAAAGGATGTTATTTTTCTCGTAAAAGGATAATATTTTTCTCGTAAGGGATATTATTTTTCTCGCAGATGATGTTATTTTCTTTCAATATTCATAAAGAATATTATTTTCTTTCATGTTCCATATTATGAAAGTGATAATATTTCATTTCATATTCCCAAACTTAAACTTACTACAGTAAGTATTGCTTCTATAATTCCTGAAATGATCAAAAATTCCTTGAGTTTTGCGTTTCATCTAATATCATTTCACCGGAATGTAGGTATAAACTTTCTTATAATTTTTTTACCTTTTTATGTCGGGTTACTATTAATCCGTACGGTATTATTCATAAATACGGTACTATTCATACGTACGGCACTATTATGAGTACTATTCACGACAAAATTAAATTTTCTTTTCTTTATCCAAGTTATCTTTTATGGGTCTTATTCTTGAAATTGGATCCATGTTTTGATCTTCATTCTTGAACTTCACTCCACAATTAGTTATTATTGAACATTCTTGAACTTGGATGGATTAAATTACGAATCTCTAATATTTGTCCTTTATCTCACTTGATTCGTTCTTAATATCATTGTCATAATCCTCAAACTTAAATTGTGGTAAAAGTTATCTTTGGCCAGTAGTGCAAAGATGAACTGTTGATTGATGAATATCTTTTCCACGTAGTGCAAAGATGAGCTGTTGATTTATGAATATCTTTGGCCCGTAATGCAAAAATGAGCTGTTGATTTATGAATATATTTGGCATGTAGTGCAAAGATGAACAGGTGTTTGGTATGATCATGACCACTGGTGATACAAATGAATATCTTTGGCCCGTAGTGCAAAGATGAATTATTGATTTGAAATATATATTGATTGATGTTACAGGGATAAAATATTGATGATGGACTTTTAAATCATAGAAGATAGTAGACATCATTCTCTACTTAACTCTTCTAACAAATTATTATTTCCTCTGCAGTTGTTGATCTAAAACTTGTTGTCCATAATATTTTATCTGATTTATTAAAGACTAACGATAATTTATTCTTCATTATCTTAGTCATAATATTCTTTACTGGGCTAGTTGAGCTCACCATTTTCTTTTGTTGTTCTCTTCAGGAACTGAGAATATAGTTGGGACTAGTTAGGGAATAGAGTGATGGTCCGAGAATTGATATAGAAGTCCTCACTATTTTGTAAAATAGTGTGATAAGAATTGTAATGAGAACTTAGTTTGAGCGTTTAGATTTTCTACATGTCTGTATTGACGCTCACAGTTGTGTGGTCGTATTTTGCACGACCGTTTGATATAAAAGATTGTATTTGAATTCTGTACCATGTATTTAGCGACTCAGAATGGGTTGAGTATTGAACCTATTTTGGGGCATCACAGTTGGTATTAGAGCTTAGGGATATGGTCTCTGGCAGAGATCTGGGAATAGAACTAGGAGGGGAGAGACGAGTAAATCCTTCGCTAATGTGTCCTACCTAAGCTTACATGTTATTTAATTGGTCGGTCGGAACATAGGGTTAATATATGACATGTCAATTTCTTTAATTAACCCTTATTTTTGTGGCAGTATTTGAGAATGACATCTGAAAATAAAGAGATGAACTCATATAGAGTTTTAAGTGATGCGTTGAGGAGATTATTTAAAGAATAAATATTGGAGATGTTTATTGGGGAGTACTAATTAAGTTATTAAACTTGATTGTAGGATGTCAGGCGAAGAAGAAATTAGAGATATCCATGTAGTGAGTGAAGAATTAACAGTTGCACCCGAGCTAGTCGCAGAGGTAGCAGCTGAGAGTGAGGAAGAAGAGGACCCTGAGGAGAATTTATTAGGAGAATTTTATGATCGAAATGTAGAACTGCAAGATCGTATTCGTGAGTTAGAAGAGCAGGGTGAAGAACGGCTGACGATCGTGGAACAAAGGGATGCAGCAATTCAAGATTTTGCTACCCGATATGCGAAGCTTGAACAGAAGCTCTCTCTGACAGAGCATATGATAATAGAGCTGGAATCTGAGAATGCAAATGTCAAAGATCAGCTGAAAGAAGAAACAACTAAACGAGTGAGAATGGAAGATGCATGGGTAAAAGACGCACGACGCATTGATATTGTAGAAAGAGACGTCCGATCCAAGAAGTCCAAAATAGATGATATGGATTTTGCTTTTTGCACAGCAATTAGGAGAATCCAACATCGAGTTTGGAATTACCCTGTGCAGAGCGGTCAACCCCAATTCGTATGGATCGAAGAGTAATGATTCAAATCATGGATCAGGAGTGCGACGAAGCAGTTGAGGGTGGAATGTGCTTTATAGCAAAGTTAAGTCCAGCTGGGATGGTGACACCAAAGACTGTCCCAGACAAGTCAAAGTCGGTGGATCCTGGAAAAGCGTTTGTCGTGACTACCCAAAATGTGAGGAACCCGAACGAAGTTATCACGGATAAGCTAATCATAAACTCTTGCGAAGTCTATACCTTATTAGATATCGGTTCTACCCATTCTTTTATTTCACCTGCTTGTGCTCAACGTTTGAATTGACCCCTGAGAAATTAGACTTTGATTTATCTGTTGAAACTCCGTTAGGAGAAACCTTCATTACATCCACAGTTTACAAATCTTGCTTGATTCAATTGGTACCCCTCACATTACCTATTGATCTTATCTCTTTGAAAATACTTGCATTTGATGTGATTTTAGGAATCAACTAGTTAACCACTTATCATGCCAAAATTGATTGTTTTCGTAAGGTTGTTAGTTTTCATATTCCTAACCAACCTGTTGTGCAAATTCAAACAACCAAACCACTAAAATCAATCACTGTTATTTCAAGTCATAAAGTTATTCTTTTATTAAAAAATGGATGTCAAGATTTCTTAGCCCATGTCACCGATTTAAACCAGAATACGTCAAATTTGAATGATATTTTTGTTGTTAATAAGTTTCCTGATGTATTTCCCGAAGAACTTCCTGGTCTACCCCTAGAAAGTGAAGTTGAATTCTTTATTGACCTTGAACCCGGTACAAAACCAATTTCCAAAACCCCATATCGAATGGTTCCTATTGAACTTTAGGAGTTAAAAGTCCAACTACAAGAGTTGTTAAACATCGACTTTATTCGTCCTAGTACATCGCCTTGGGGTGCTCCTGTTTTTATTCGTAAAGAAGAAAGACGGGAGTATGCGACTTTGTATAGACTATCAGGAGTTGAACTATGTCACCATCAAGAATAGGTATCCGTTAACTCGCATTGGTGACCTGTTTGACCAGTTGCAAGATGCACAATTCTTTTCAAAGATCGAGCTTCATTCTGGATATCACCAGTTTAAGATTAAAACTGATGACATTCCAAAAATTTCCTTTAGAACTCGATACGCGCATTATGAATTTTTAGTTATATCTTTCGGATTGACCAATGTCCATGCTGCGTTCATGGACATGATGAACCGAATATTTAAAAAATATTTGGATCATTTTGTGGTTGTCATTATTGATGACATCCTAATATACTCCAAAAGCCTCAAATAATTTTTCACCCAAAAGGAACTCAACATGCAGCAATGACGTTGGCTCGAGTTATTGAAAGGTTACGACCATACCACCTAATACTATCCTGGAAAAGCGAACGTGATAGCTGGCGCGTTGAGTAGAAGATCATATGCGGGTACGAGTGCGATATTGTCAACACAAGGGCCCATTTTGTATTACTTACAAAGGACGGAGATAGAGTTAAAGACTCCAAGGACCCACGTGATGATGTCAAATATACTAATAGAACCGACTCATGGCTCCATTCGAGGCGTTGTATGGGAGAAAGTATCGTTCTCCAGTATGCTGGGATGAGGTGGGTGAAGCAACACTGTTAGGACCGGAGTTAGTACGTATGACTACGAAAAAGATTTAAATAATCTAGCAACGTATACAAACGGCACAAGATCGACAAAAGAGTTATGCTAATTTTCATCGAAGAGACGTGGAATTTAATGTCGGAGACCATGTATTGTTACGTGTTTCTCCATGGAAAGAAGTTACGAGATTCAAAAGAGAGGAAAGCTCAATCCACGATTTATTGGTCTATTTGAAATTCTTGATCGAGTAGGAACTGTGGCCTATAGACTCCCCTGAACTCCAAGCATGTCTCGTGTTCATAACATTTTTTTGTAAATATGTGAAAGACCCAAACCACATTATTGAATTAGAACCAGATGAGATAGTCGAAGATTTAATGTACGAGGAGGTACCTGTCAAGATCTTGGATAAGAAGGAACATGTCCTATGCTCAAAGATTATACCTCAAGTCAAAGTTTTGTGTATAAATCATGATATTGAGGAAATAACCTGGGAGTTAGAATTAGAAATGAAAGCGAGGTATCTTCACCTTTTCGAAATACCAAGTACGTACGTCAATTTTGAGGACGAAATTTCATAAAGAGGGGAGGTTGTAAGACCCCAACTTTTTATGAATAAAGATTTAATTTTCTTTATATGTTATTTTAAAAAGTAAGGTGTTGATTTGATAAATGTGGTAAGTTATGGGTAATATGCGCAAAGTTTACAAAGTAAGCAAGTGGTCATAAAATATTCATTGTGTCGGGAAATATTCATTTGGTCGGGGAATATTCTTGTTATCGAGGAATATTCATACGAAGACGCAGTCATTTGTGGGCCCCATAACGAAAAACTGTCTGATGAAGAAAACGACAAGGATAAGTTTTCTAAAAATAACGGCAAAACTTTTACCGTTAAACTATTGAAATACCTGGTGGTTAAAGTAAAGTAATACGCGTTGTTGCACAGTAGCACACGGTATTGCACAGTATTTTAAATTATTAGTTTTTACGTAAGAAGTCACTTACTCAATAATTGTTACGGTAATTACCGTTCAATATTTTATATTATTGATTCAATAATTGTCACTGCACAGTATTTTATATTACCAAATCAATAATTCATATTATTTGAATAATATTATTAGATAGCATTATTGGCAATGTCTAGGAAGTTCTGTTTAGAAAAAGGGTTTGGTCATCTAATTGCGCGCCAGTAAGGAAAAATCCTTATCGGAAAGCCCCCTCTTTTCTGAGAACGATCTGGTTGTCAATATTGTGATTCTGTAATATTATTTGTGAATAATAATTGATTGTTGATAAATATGACAAGTAAATATTTATTCAATTTTGATATAACTAGAGGAATTTTTAGCAAAAGAGACATTTGTTGAAAGTTGACATTTTATCTTCTCTGATATAATAATTCATTCAAATATATTATTATAATATTATATTATAATAGTATAATGTGATAATATAATAGTATAATTTTATAATTTAAATGGTAATATTTTTACAATAAATTCATGATATAAGAATAAAATGAGGTGGAAGAGAGTAAATTGGATCTGAATTGTTTTTGTTGCTATAAATAGTTTTTGGATTTAAAACGTGTAAAGGGTAGGATAGAAGGGAAAAAAAGATGCTGATGTCCTTTTGTCCTTTTTTTTTCAAAGAAGGAATATTGAAAATTTCATCCGTAAATTAATTTTTCAGAGATGGTGTGCTAGCATTTTCCTATAAATAGGGTGCTTAGTTAGAAATGAAAATCACACCAGAATCAAGAAATTTTCTCTCTATACTATTGAGCGTATTTCTTGTGAGTATAAGGATACTTTGAGTGTGGATAACAGTGCAAGATTTCTTCAACATAATCTCCGTTATTCCGATCAGAACTACTTTCCTATTAAGGTAAAGGATGTTATTTTTCTAGTAAAAGGATATTATTTTTCTCGTAAGGGATATTATTTTTCTCGTAGATGATGTTATTTTCTTTCAATATTCGTAAAGAATATTATTTTCTTTCATATTCCATATTATAAAAGTGATAATATTTCATTTCATATTCCCAAACTTAAACTTACTACGGTAAGTATTGCTTCTATAATTCCTGAAATGATCAGAAATTCCTTGAGTTTTGCGTTTCATCTAATATCATTTCACCGGAATGTTGTTATGAACTTTCTTATGAAATTTTTATCTTTTTATGTCGAGATTACTATTCATTCGTACGATACTATTCATAAATACGGTACTATTCATACGTACGGCACTATTCATGAGTTCTATTCACGATAAAATTAAAAGTTTTTTTGTCCAAGTTATCTTTTATTGGTCTTATTCTTGAAATTGGATCCATGTTTTGATCTTCATTCTTGAATTTCGCTCCACAATTAGTTATTATTGAACATTCTTGAACTTGGATGGATTAAATTACGAATCTCTAATATTTGTCCTTTATCTCACTTGATTAGTTCTTAATATCATTGTCATAATCCTCAAACTTAAATTGTGGTGAAAGTTATCTTTGGCCCGTAGTGCAAAGATGAACTGTTGATTGATGAATATCTTTGGCCCGTAGTACAAAGATGAGCTGTTGATTTATGAATATCTTTGGCCTGTAGTGCAAAGATGAACAGGTGTTTGCTATGATCATGACCACTGGTGATACAAATGAATATCTTTGGCCCGTAGTGCAAAGATGAATTATTGATTTGAAATATATATTGATTGATGTTACAGGGATAAAATATTGATGATGGACTTTTAAATCATAGAAGATAGTAGACATCATTCTCTACTTAACTCTTCTAAAGAATTGTTATTTTCGCTGCCGTTGTTGATCTAAAACTTGTTGTCCATAATATTTTATCTGATTTATTGAAGACTAACGATAATTTATTCTTCATTATCTTAGTCATAATATTCTTTACTGGGCTAGTTGAGCTCACCCTTTTCTTTCGTTGTTCTCTTCAAGAATTGAGAATATAGCTGGGACTAGTCGAGGAACAGAGTGATGGTCCGAGAAAGAGATATAGAAGTCCTCACTATTTTGTAAAATAGTGTGATAATAATTATAATGAGGACTTAGTTTGAGCGTTTATATTTTCTACATGTCTGTATTGACGCTCACAGTTGTGTATTCGTATTTGGCATGACCGTTTGATATAAAAGATTGTATTTGGATTCTGTACCATGTATTTGGCGACTCAGAATAGGTTGAGTATTGAACCTATTTTAGGGGCGTCACAGATGTCGGCTGAGGTAGATAAACTGAAGAGTGACATGAGAGAAGAGTCAACAAAGCGTGCTAGAGCAGAGGACTCTTGGATGAAGGCTTCTCGACGTGCAGATCTCGTTGAAGGAAATGAATGGGAAAAGAAGGCTAAGATTGAGGAGACGGACTACACTTTTCAGACAGCGATTGATAGGGCCCATGATCGAGTTTTCTACTATCCAGTCCAGTTCGAGGACTTACCTTAGTACATGCTGGATCTTAGGACGATGTTCTGTATCATGGAGGAAGAACGCAGAGAAGTTGTTCGACGTCTTAGTAGGCCGTGATAGGAAGAGTAATGAGTTATGTGAATATCTATGTTAGTAAATAATGTAAATTCCAGTATGGTTATAAACAATGAAATATGATTATTTAATCCTGAAGACTCTTTTATCTCGGGATAGTTAATGTAAATAGCAGTGATGCTATCTTTTCTATGTTTAAGATTTTGAATGAATAAAACCTCAGAGTTTATTTGAAGATGCTATATGTTAAGTGATAATCTTAAAATATTTAAGCTAAGTCTTAAATACTTAAGAAATTGAGTAATGATCTAATAAATGTATATCTTAAACAAAAAATGCCTCCAAGAAGATGCCAAACACGTCAACAACCTCAAGAAGGATCGAATAATAACAACAACAATGATGCCAACACTAATCTTGTTCAATAATTAGTTAACCTGTTAACTGGAGCACTTGCAAATCAGCCGCAAGCTCCATAAGCTAATTCGTTTAAAGACTTCAAAGCGGTAGGATTGCCAGAGTTTAAGTGTTCTATACATCCAATCGAAGCCCAGACTTGGGTGATGGAGATAGAGAAAGTCTTCGATGCTGCAAGAGTCAATGACGACCAAAAGATTGCCTTCGCAACATTTATGCTGAAGTCAGAGGCCAACTATTGGTGACAGGCCAACTATTGGTGACAGGCCAACTATTGGTGACAGGCAAACAAGGTTAGAGGAGGACAGGAGATAATCACATGGGATAAGTTCAAGGAGATGTTCTTCAAGATGTATTTCCCAACGAGCTCTCGAAATCAGATGGAGGTCCAATTCCTGGAGCTGAAGCAGGGTACTATGTTTGTGCCAGAATACGCCGTGAAGTTCAACGAGTTGGTAAGGTTTGCAACCTATCAGGTGAATACTGATGAGAAAAAGGAGAGGAGATTTAAACAGGGGTTGAAGCCATGGTTGTATAGCAAGGTTTCAATGTTCCAGCTGAACACTTTTGCAGTAGTCTTGGAGAAGGAAATTTTCGCGGAAGGTGGAAGTGATGCTCTGACAAGGTATAACCAGGAATAGAAGAAGAAGAAGTATGAAGTAGAAGATGTAATTTTATTAATATTGGAAGGTACAATAGTCATTACATTCATCTTGAAGAGCCCATTGCTCATATAACCCTTCCCAACATACATCCCATTTTTAGTTAAGACAAACTTGTCCGATACAAAGACTAATTTAAATCCCTTTTGACTAAGAAGGGATCCTGACACTAAATTCTTCCTAATATCAGGTACATGGAGCACGTTGTTGAGGGTGAGTTATTTGTCAGATGTCATCTTCAAAACCACCTTTCCTTGTCCAATAACTTTGGATGATGAAGAGTTTTCCATGTATAATTGTTCTCCATTTCAATTTCTTGATATGTGGAGAACATCTTCTTGTCAGAACACACATGACGGGTTGCTCCAGTATCTACCCCTTAAATTCTCAACCATGTTTACTTCTGAAACAACCGCTGAAAGTTTCATTTCAAAAACATCTTGAAGAAGTCCATCCACTTCCGTTACATTGGCTTGTGCAGACTTCTTGTTCTGGTCTTTGCGTTTTCGACAATCCTTTGCCCTATGTCCGGGCTTGTCACAAATGTAGCATTTGCCTTGGAACTTTTTATTTGCTCCCTGTTGAAGTCCATTGCCGGAGAACTTTCTCTTTTTAAACTTTGGACCTTGTTCCACCACATTGGCATTATATTCCACAAAGGTCCTTCATAATTTCTTTTCAGAAGCACTGTTATCTCTTTGCGTTTATGCTTGAGATAATTCTTAAAATCTTTCCACATTGGTGGTAATTTTTTAATTATAGCAGCAACTTGGAAAGACTCACTTAATGACATACCTTCTACATGTATTTCATGCAGGATTACCTGTAGTTCTTGTACTTGGTTGATGATAGCCTTGGAATCCACCATCTTATAGTCTAAAAACCAGCCAACTACGAACTTCTTCGTGCCAACATCTTCAGTTTTATATTTCTTATCCAAGGAATCCTATAATTCTCTTGCAGTTTTTAGAGAACTATACACATTGTATAATGTGTTGTCCAATCCATTAAGGATGTAATTCCAACAGAGAAAGTCTGCATATTTCCATGCATCAACTGCAACAACAACTTGTCGGTCCGTTTCATTCTCACTAAGTACTGGAGGGTCTTCATGAAGAAACCTTGCCAAGTTAAGTGTAGTGAGATAAAACAACATCTTTTGTTGCCATCTTTTAAACTAAATTCCATTGAACTTATCAGGTTTTTCACCATGGCTCACAGGAACATTTGGAATAGAAGGTGTAGAAGAAGAAGAACCGATCATAGATAGAGTATCGGTTGCCATATCTCAAATATATATATATAAATAATAAAACGATAATTGTCTTAAGATTGTTAGTAATCTAAAATGGAAACTATATATATATATATATATATATATATATATATAAACTTATCTCAAAATAAATTTGTCAAGGCTAATACTTTGTACTATGTCCTTAAGACAATTATGCCCTCCGTATGGTGGTCAGAGTTGATAGCACTTGCCTCCAAGGATACAATGACACCGTATACTATAGTAGCACTCCAAATAGTATACACAACAAACTAAAGAAATGCTCAGAACTCACTCAAAATAACTTATGAAATAATTACTAAACTAGACTGAAATGCTATAATGATTGTGAAATGAGTGAGTTTAATGGGCTGCCCCCCTATCTACTTATAAAAGGGGTTGGTGATCCTTCGGATGGGCACTTAGCCCTTGAAAAGGCATGGGATGCTTCTGAAAAGGCATGTCATAGCATCTGCTGGTTAAAACAACGTAGTTTTGATCCTTTACAGAAAGGGCGTGTCTATTCAGACCTATAAACGACGTAGTTTTAGCCTTAGCGAAATTAAAACTACGTAGTTTTAGGCTTAGCAGAAAAGGTGCGATAAAACGACTTAGTTTTGGGTCGTCCGTTCAGACTGATACCCTTTCAGGAGATACTACTTCTTAAAACGACACAATTTTGATAATATAATAAATACTGTTTATAAATCAATTTTAATTAAAAAATTTAAATAAATTTTGTCTAAAAAGTTATATACAAGGACCTAGACCCACGAACCACGAGCCTCAAGCCACGAGCTCGAGTCAGGCCAGCCAGTCGGTCAGCAGCGGCAGCGCGCGCGTGTGGGTTCAAACCAAGCCTTGGCTAGGTCCTCTCCCTTCCACAAAAGTGGGGTGCCCTTTGGGGCTCAAACCCAAAAGTAACTTTTTTGTATATAAACATATTAAATTTTTAGTTCTTAACTAATGTGGGACTTGGCTTCTCACATGTTTCGAAGGGTGATCTTTGGGAGTTAATATCTCATTCATTACTCTATGGATTTGAGCTTCCAAATACTTAATTTAATCTACTCATGGAGTAGAACAAATTAATATATGGAATCATTAAAATTAATTAATGACACCCACATTAATTTAGGCTCAAATTCTAACATAAATCTTTTTCAAACTACGATGGTTCATATTCTGTGACATGTTTGTAATCATGCTTGTATGATCGTAACACTGAAACATGGAAAATGTTATGAATATGGTTTAATTCTGGAGGTAACACAACCTCATAAGCTACCTCACCAACCTTTCGCAGTATCTCATAGGGTCCAATAAATTTGGGACTCAGTTTTCCCTTTTTACTAAATCGAATTTACCTCTTCCAGGGAGACACTTTCAGAAAAACGAAGCTACCCACTTCAAATTCTCGGTTCTTACGATGTGAATCAACATATTTCTTCTGCTTATCCCGAGCAGCTAGCAATCTCGCCCTAATCACTTTGACGATTTCAACAGTTTGTTGTACTAATTTCGGTCCTAATAGTTGTCATTCACCAACTTCATCCCAACACAGCGAAGTTCTGCATTTTCTGCCATACAACGCTTCGTAAGGCGGCATGCCAATACTTGCGTGATAACTATTATTGTAAGCAAATTTCACCAACGGTAGATGGTCATCCCAATTTCCTTTGAAATCCATAATACAAGCTCTTAGAATATCCTCCAAAGTCTGGATTGTCCTCTTTCTCTGCCCATCAGTTTTAGGATGATACGTCGTACTCATTCTCAACTATGTTCCCAAGCATTCATGTAACTGCATCCAGAAGATTGATGTGAAACGCAGATCCCTGTCTGATATAATTGACACCAGAACAACGTGTCTCGAAATAATTTCCTTAACATACAATGTCGCCAATTGATCCAAATTGAATCTGATCTTGATCAGTAAGAAATGCGCCGACTTCGTTAGTCGATCTACAATAACCCAAACTGTGCTAAAACCTTTTTGAGTCGTTAGAATACCAACCACAAAATCCATCGTGATATGCTCCCACTTCCATTCCTACATCTCCAATGGTTGTAATAACCCGCTCAGTCTCTGGTGTTCTACTTTGACTTTCTGCCACGTTAAGCATTTCGTATCACACTCAACGTCTCTTTTCATATTCGACCACCAGAAATGTTGTCAGAGATCCTGGTACATTTTCGTACTCCCAGGGTGAATTGAATATCTCGAACTATGAGCCTCGCTTAAAATTTCCTCTTTGACTTCTGATATTGGCTGAACCCAGATTCTCCCTTCAAATCGCAGCAATCCCTCAGTATTGACTTTGAACTTTGTCTCCTCACCTTCGGTTATTCTTTTTCTGATTTTCTCAGACTCCTCATCATGAAGTTGTGCTTCCTTCACTTTTTCCACCAAGGTTGGAACGGTTTCCACTTGAAACAGTTTTTCACCAGACTCCTTCGAATTCTTAACTTCCAACTCCAACTTAGCCATTTCATCCATCAACTGCTTCTGAGCAGTTAACAACATCAATTTCTCCCGACCCTTTCTGCTTAAGGCATCGGCAACGACATTCGCTTTACCTGGATGATATAATATCTCGCTGTCATAGTCCTTGATAAGCTCCAACCATCTTCTCTGGCGCATATTCAAATCTTTCTATGTAAAGATATACTTCAGACTCTTATGGTTTGTATATATCTCACATTTCTCCCCATAGAGATAGTGTCTCCATATCTTCAGAGCAAACACTATTGCAGCCAATTTTAAATCATGGGTCGAATACCCCTTCTCATAGTCCTCCAATTGACGTAACGCATATACAATAACTTTGCCATTTTGTATAAGCACACAACCTAGTCCTTTATGCTATGCATCACTATATACCATAAATTTCCTATGCTATTCGGCAGAGACAACACAAGTGTCGTACTCAATCTCTTCTTCAATTCTTGGAAACTCTCCCCACACTTCTCCGACCAAACGAATTTCACCACTTTCCTAGTCAAATTCTTCAACGGAGTCGCGATTTTGGAAAAATCCTGAATAAATCTTCTATAGTAACCCGCCAAACCCAAGAAACTTCTTACTTTCGACAACGTCTTCGGCTATTCCCAATTTATTACATCTTCTACCTTAGATGGATCCACGGAAATTCCATCCTTATCAATTATGTGCCCAAGAAACTGCACGCGCTCTAACCAAAATTCGCATTTGGAGAATTTTGCATACAATTTCTCCCTTCTTAACTATTCCAATGTCAGTCTCAAATGCTTAGTATGCTCCTCCTTAGTTTTGGAATATACTAAAATGTCATCAATGAAGACCACTACGAACTTATCCAAAAATGGCTTAAACACACTATTCATTAGGTCCATGAATGCCGTATGTGCATTCGTTAGACCAAACGACATCACCAGGAACTCGTAATGACCATAACGAGTCCTGAACGTTGTCTTCGGTACAACTTCTTTTCTCACCTTCAATTGATGATACCCACTCCTCAAATCTATCTTTAAAAGTACCTAGCTCCCTTCAGCTGATCGAATAGATCATCGATCCTTGGCAACTGATATTAATTTTTAATCATGACCTTATTTAATTCTCTATAATAAATGCCAAGCCGCATCGACCCATTCTTCTTTTTAACGAACAACACCGGCGCTCCCCACAGTGATACGCTCGGCTGAATATACTTTTTATCTAGCAACTCCTGTAACTGCACTATCAATTCTTTCATTTCCACTAGAACCATTCTGTATGGGGCTTTAGATATCGGGGCAGTCCCTGACGCTAGATCGATCACGACTCAATTTCTCTATTCAGCGAAAGTCCTGGAAAATCGCCCGAAAACACGCCCACTAACTCCTTAACGACTGGTATTTCCTCAAATTTTGCACTCTCCTTCCGAGTGTCAACTATGTAGGCTAAGTATCCCACACATCCTTGTTTCAACAACTTCCTGACCTGCATAATCGTTAGACAACTCACTTTTCTAGGTGACTTTCTACTATAAAATGCTACATTCAACGGAGTCATATGGTTAACACACTTCTTTTGGCAATCAATTATCACCTCATGGTTGAATAACCAATCCATTCCCAGTATAACATCAAATTCCCAAAGTTTAATCGGGATTAAATCTACCATCATCTCGTGGTCCTTAATATTCACCCTACAGTTCTTGTGTACAAACCTAACAGGAATTACCTCCCTATTTGCAATCTGTATGTTCAAAGGGTAATCAAATTCCTCTTTAGGCAACTTTAAACTATTAGCAAAATCATCGAATATAAATGAACAAGTAGCACCCAAATCAAATAATATATAAGCATTAATACTATTGACCAGAATGATACCTGACACCACATCCTTTGACTGCACAGGTTCCTGCACAGTCATGTTAAAAGTTCTGGCAGTGGGTCAATTCGACGGCGCTGATCTCGTGATAGTCAAAGTACTGCCACTGTTACTTCCTCTAACTCCACTTGTTCCTCCAACTGCTTTTCTGGGACAATCACGAGCCATATGGTCCTTTGACCCGCATGTGAAACAAGCTCCCTTCTTTGGGCTAGGACAATTCGGTGCAATGTGGCCTTTCTAACCACAGTTAAAACACACCCGCTTACCCCTCATGCACACTCCAGTGTGATTCTTCCCACAAGTAGAACATGCTTCAATCCTCTTCTTCTAGCTTCCTTGTTGATTTTCGATAGACGTATTATCATTCCACTTCCTCTTTTGGTTTTCTCCACTACCACTGCTACCACCAGCCTTGTTTTCATTCACATGCTTCTTCTTTTTCTGTTCCTGATTATACTTCGTCAAGGCATCACTTCCTCCTTCTGCGATGATCTCCTTCTCAAGCACAGCTGCAAACGTGTTCAGCTGAAACATCAAAACTTTACTGTACAACCAGGGCTTCAATCCCTGCTCGAACCTCCTTGCCTTTCTCTCATCAGTGTTTACCTAATACATCGCAAACCTTTCTAACTCATTAAATTTTGCGGCATACTCCGGTACATACATGGTACCTTATTTCAGCTCTAGAAACTGGACCTCCATCTGGTTATGCGAGCTTGCGGGGAAGTACATCTCGAAGAACATTTTCTTGAATCGGTCCCAGGTTATTATACCCTGTCCTCCTCAAACTTTATTTGCTGGTCACCAATAGCTAGCTTCCAACTTCAGCATAAATGTCACGAAGGCAATCTTTTGATCGTCGTTGACCCTGGCAATATCCAAAAACTTTTTCCATCTCCATCACCCAAGTCTGGGCCTCAATCGGATTCATGGAACCCTAAAACTCCGGCGGTCCTACCGCATTGAAGACCTTAAACGACGTAATTGGAGCTTGCGGCTGATTCGCAAGTGCTCCTGTTAACAAATTTACCAGTTGCTGCACTGGATTGGCATTAGCCTCGTTGTTGTTGTTAGTAGACCCCTCAGAGGGTGGCTGCTGACGTGGTTGTCTTTTCTAGGAGGCATATTTCTGTTAAGATATACGCTTATTAGATCATTTCTCAATTTCTTAAATATTTAAGACCTAACTTAAACATTTTAAGATTAACATTTAACACATAATGTGACGCCCCCCAGAATAGGTCCATTCAACCCAACCCATTCTTAGTCGCCAAATACATGGTACAGAATTCAAATACAAACTTTATATCATACGATCGTGCAAAATACGACCACACAACTGTGAGTCTCAATACAAATATGTAAAAATATTAAGATTCAAACTAAGTCCTCATTACAATTATTATCACACTATTTATCAGAAATAGTGAGGACTACTACTGCTCTAACTCGGACCATCACTCTGTCCCCCGACTAGTTCCCGCAACATTCTCATTTCCTGAAGAGGACAACAGATGAAAAGGGTGAGCTCAACTAGCTCAGTAAAGAATATTATGACTAAGATAATGGAAAATAAATTATCGTTAGTCTTCAATAAATCAGATAAAATATAATGGACAACCAACTTCAGATCAATATTCGCAGCGAAAATAACAGTTCATTAGAAGAATTAAGCAGAGAATAAAGTCTACTATCTTCTATGATTTAAAAGTCCATCATCAATATTTTATCCCTGTAACATCAATCAATATACATCTCGAATCAAATATTCATCTTTGCACTACAGGCCAAAGATATTCATTTGTATCATCAGTGGTCATATTCATCTCAACACCTGTCATCTTTGCACTACAGGCCAAAGATATTCATCAGGTAATCATTCATCTTTGCTCTACAGGCCAAAGATATTCATCAAGTAATCATTCATCTTTGCTCTACAGGCCAAAGATATTCAGTTACATCACCTTTTAGGACTGAGAATGATGAAAAATATTTAAAAAAAACGAATCCAGTGAGATAAAAGACAAAGACTAAGGATTCGTATTTTAGTATATCCAATTCAAAAATACCTCGTAATAATCAATTATGGAGCAAAATTCAAGAATAGAGCTCAAAACTTGGATACAATCAAAGATAGTAACCTTAACAAGCAATTTGGACACATAGAAGAAAATTTAATTTTTCCGTGAATAGTGCCGTATACGTGAATAGTAACCCCGACGGAAAAAGTAAGAATTTCAACATAAAATCCATGACAATATTTCTGTATAATGATATTGAAAAGAATAATATCATTTACGAAAGAAAATAACATCCCTTACCTCAAAAGAATAGTCCCTCTGACTGGAATATCGGATATAATACCGAAGGAAACTTGCACTGAATACTAATACTCAAAGTATTGAAATACTCACAAAAATACGCTCGATATTATAGAGAGAGAAAACTTCTGATTCTGGTGTGATTTTCAATTCTAACCTAAGCACCCTATTTATAGGAAAAGCTTAGGATGCCAAAGGAGACTAAATGAATAAAATATTATATATTTTTCAAAATTTTTGCCGCCTTGCGGCTAAAAAATTTTCCACCAAAAGTGGGGCCCGCCCATAAAAATATATATATATTTTCCGAAACTTCAATAATTCATAACAAATAGCCCCTTCGTCAGAAAAATACAAATTCTATGTCCTTCCATAGGAAATTTAATTCTCTACAACTTTGTAGAAGAAAGTTTTTCCAAATTCCAAACATAAATTATCCGAAATCCATAAACAGATGATTTCTCACACCAAAATATTGATAAAAACTCACCAGCGCCAATTCCTTCTTTAATATCCACAAAATAAATATTTCCTTATCATATAAATCAATAATTAATTATTCACAAATAATATTATAGAACTACAATATTAACAACCAGGTCGTTCCCAGGACAGAGGGGGCCTTCCGATAAGGACTTCTCCTTACTGGCGCGCAATTAAATAACCCCTCCTAGACAGAACTTCCTTAGACATTGTCAATAATGCTATCTAATAATATTATTCAAATAATATGAATTATTGAGTTGATAACATGAAATACTGTGCAACGACAATTATTGAATCAATACTACAAAATATCAACTGTAGCCATTATTGAATCAATCATATAAAAATAGCAACGTAGCAATTATTGAGTCAATAAAATATCAATGCAGCAATTATTGAGTCAATAATATAAAATATCAACGTAGCAATTATTGAGTCAATAATATAAAATATTGAACAGTAATTACTGTAATAATAATTGAGTAATGGCTTCTCACGTAAGACTCAATAATTCGAAATACTGTGCAATACCGTGTGCTACTATGCAACACCGTGTATCACTGTATTTTAACCACCGGGTATTTCAACAGTACTAACAGTAATAACCACGCCGTTATCTTGTAAAAAAGTTATTTCTGTCGCTTTCTATATCCGATAGTTATTCCGTTGTGGGGGCCCACAAATAGCTGCGCCGTCGTACGAATATTCCCCGACAACAAGAATATTCCACGACCAAACGAATATTCCCCGACAATAAGAATATTTTATAACCACTTGCTCATTTTAAAAATGTTCGCACATTTCATCCATAACGTTCATATTTATCAAAACAACACCTTACTGTTTTGAAATAATATATAAAGAAAACTAAATCTTTATTCATAAAAGTTGGGGTCTTACAACCTCCCCTCCTTATGAAATTTCATCCTCGAAATTGACGTACGTACCTGGTATGTCGAAAAGGTGAGGATACCTCGCTTTCATTTCCGATTCCAACTCCCAGGTCATTTCCTCAATAGCCTGGTTTCTCCACAAAACTTTAACTTGAGGTATAATTTTCGAGCGTAAGACATGCTCCTTCCTATCCAAGATTTTGACAGGTACCTCCTCGTACGTTAAATCTTCGGCTATCTCGTCTGGTTCTAACTCAATAATGCGGTTTGGATCCTTCACATATTTACGTAACACGGATATGTGAAACACGTTATGAACACGAGACATGCTTGGAGGTAAAGCGAGTCTATAGGCCACATTTCCTATTCGGTCAAGAATTTCAAATGGACCAATGAATCGTGGGTTGAGCTTTCCTCTCTTCCCAAACCTCGTAACTCCCTTCCATGGAGCAATACGTAATAATACATGGTCTCCAACATTAAATTCCACGTCCTTTTGATGAAGATCCGCATAACTCTTTTGTCGATCTTGTGCTGTTTGTATACGTTGTCGGATTATTTGGATCTTTTCCGTAGTCATACGTACTAACTCCGGTCCCAACAATGTTGTTTCACCCACCTCATTCCAACATACTGGAGAGCGACACTTTCTCCCATACAATGCCTCGAATGGAGCCACGCCTATACTTGCCTGATAACTGTTGTTGTAGGAGAATTCCACCAATGATAAATACTTATCCCAACTCCCTTTGAAGTCTAGAACACAGAGTCTCAATAGATCTTCAAGAGTTTGGATAGTCCTTTCTGATTGTTCGTCTGTTTGAGGATGATAAGCCGAACTGAATCGTAAATCCGTGCCCATAGCTTTCTGCAAACTGATCCAAAATCGTGAAGTAAATCTGGGATCACGATCCGAAACTATGGATACTGGCATGCCATGCAACCTCACAATCTCATTCACGTACATATGAGCAAGACGTTCAAGGGAATAAGTCTCTCGTATCGGTAAGAAATGAGCAGACTTGGTTAATCTATCAACAATAACCCAAATCGCATCTAAGCCTTGAGAAACCTTGGGAAGACCCGTAACGAAATCCATCGTAATGTGTTCCCACTTCCATTTCGGAATCTCCAGTGGTTGCAATGGACCCTTCGGCACTTGATGCTCCGCCTTTACACGTTGACAAGTTAAACATCTCGAGATAAACTCCGCGATCTCTCTCTTCATATTGCCCCACCAAAATGTATGTCGAAGATCACGATACATTTTAGTACTCCCACGATGGACTGCAAACGGTGTGTTGTGTGCCTCCATCATGATTCTATACTTCAAGTCGGAATCGTTAGGAACACAAAGTCTGGAGTTGACTCGAAGTATTTCATCTTCATCGATTCTCGCTTCTGAAATTGCACCTTCTTACACCTTCTTCTTCATCTTCATCAGCTCCGCATCCGTAGCTTGAGCAGCTTTAACTTTATCAATCAAAGCTGGTTCTACGCGTATACTTGACATCATCGCACTCGTTCCCACATATGATCTTCTACTCAACGCGTCAGCTACCACGTTCGCTTTTCCAGGATGGTATTGGATAGTATGATCGTAATCTTTCAACAGCTCAAGCCAACGTCGTTGCCGCATGTTGAGTTCCTTCTGAGTGAAGAAATATTTAAGGCTCTTATGATCCGTATAAATCTCCACTTTCTCTCCGTACAAGTAATGTCTCCAGATCTTCAACGCGAAAACGACTGCTGCCAACTCTAGATCATGAGTAGGATAATTCCTCTCATATTCTTTGAGTTGTCGCGAGGCATAGGCTATGACTTTCCCATGTTGCATGAGAACACATCCTAACCCTTTGCCCGAAGCATCGCTGTAAATAACAAATCCATCCGAACCAGATGGTATTGTCAGAACAGGTGCCGAAATAAGTCTCCTCTTGAGCTCTTGCAAGCTCTTCTCGCATTCCTCGCTCCAAACGAATTTCGTATCTTTCCGGGTCAACTGAGTTAATGGAGTAGCGATTCGAGAAAATCCCTCTACGAACCTCCGATAATAACCAGCTAAGCCCAGAAAGCTTCGTACTTCAGTCACTGACTTAGGTTGCTCCCAGCTTTGTATTGCTTCAATCTTCGCCGGGTCCACAGATACTCCACGTTTCGATACCACGTGCCTAAGGAATGCTACTTCCTCAAGCCAGAACTCGCATTTCTTCAGCTTGGCATATAGCTTGTTCTCACGAAGCTTTTGAAGTACTAACTTCAAATGGTGTTCATGATCTTCACGGCTTTTAGAATAGATGAGAATGTCATCAATAAAGACAACAACGAATTGATCTAAATACTCCTTAAATACACGGTTCATCATATCCATGAAAGCAGCAGGAGCATTAGTCAATCCAAAGGACATGACTAAGAACTCATAATGCCCGTACCGTGTTCTGAAAGCAGTCTTTGGAATATCCTCAGTTTTAATCTTCAACTGATGATATCCAGAACGAAGATCGATCTTTGAAAAGAATTGCGCTCCTTGCAACTGGTCGAACAGGTCATCAATACTAGGTAACGGATACCTATTCTTGATGGTGACATGGTTCAACTCCCGATAGTCAATGCAAAGTCTCATACTCCCGTCTTTCTTCTTTACGAATAAAACAGGAGCACCCCAAGGAGACGTACTAGGACGAATAAAACCGATATCTAACAACTCTTGTAATTGGATCTTTAACTCCTGAAGTTCAATAGGAGACATTCGATATGGGGTTTTAGAAATGGGCTTTGTACCGGGCTCAAGGTCAATAAAGAATTCAACTTCACGTTCTGGGGGTAGACCGGGAAGTTCTTCGGGAAATACATCAGGAAACTTATTAACAACGGAAATATCATTCAAATCTGATGTATTCTGATTTAGATCAGTGACATGAGCTAAGAAAGCTTGACATCCGTTTTTCAATAAACGAATAGCCTTGGGATTTGAAATGATATTGACTGATTTTAGTGGTTTGGTGGTTTGAATTCGTACAACAGGTTGATTAGGAATATGAAAACTAACAACCTTACGAAAACAATCAATTTTGGCATGGTAAGTGGTTAACCAGTCAATTCCTAAAATCACGTCAAATGCAAGTATTTTCAAAGATATAAGATCAACAGGTAAGGTAAGGGTACCAATCTGAATCAAGCAAGATTTGTAAACTGTAGATGTAACAAAGGTTTCTCCTAACGGAGTTTCAACAGATAAGTCAAAGTCTAATTTATCAGAAGTCAAGTTCAAACATTGAGCACAAGCAGGTGAAATAAAAGAATGGGTAGCACCGGTATCTAACAAGGTATAAACTTCGCAAGAGTTTATGATCAGCTTACCCGTAATCACCTCGTGTGGATTCCTGGCGTTTTGGGCTGTCACGACAAACGCTCTTCCAGGAATCACGGACTTTGACTTGTCTGCAACCGCCTTTGGAATCACCATCCCCGCTGAACTTGGTTTCGCAACAGGACAATCTCGAGCTATATGTCCTTCTTTTCCACAGTTATAGCATCCTTTGAACTGTTGTGGGCAGTTTGGGCTGATATGTCCCTCTTTCCCGCATTTAAAACATACGACCGGTGGTCGTTCTCCTCCCCTCGAAACAGTTGATGCTGGTGCTGATGTCGACGTCTTCACGTTCTCATTGTTATACCTTCTCTTCTTGAAATCTCTCCCCGATTCGCTTTTTCTACTATCATGGCCACGATAACCACCGGAGTGGTTACCGCTTCTGTTATACTTTCCTCCTCGCTGGTTGTCATTGCTCCGATGACTGCTGCCACCGGTACGACCTTGGTTGTGGTCCCTCGGTTGAACATAATCATTATCTCGTTCTAATAACTGGGCCCTGTTTACTACATCCGAATATAAAGAAAATTTATGAGAAATGAGGTATTGACGTATTTCGGGTTTCAAACCTCTTAGAAACATCCGCGTCATACGTTCCTCATTCTCCACCAAATGAGGTGCAAACCTGGACAGCTCCGCGAACTTAGCCTCGTATTGGGATACCGTCATGTTGTTTTGCTCGAGTCTAATAAACTCTACTTCCTTCATATGACGAATACTTTCAGGAAAGTACTTGTCATTGAACAGTTTCTGGAACGCTTCCCAAGACATCTTAAGTGCGGCAGGCTGGGTACGTTTCACAGATTCCCACCAGTAATCTGCCTCTCCACGGAACATAAACGTGGCGAATGGAACCTTCTGTTCCTCTGTACATCCCAAGACATCAAATATCTTGGTAATTTGTTTAATCCACGTCTCCGCCTTGATCGGATCTGGCTTTCCCAGAAACTCTGGTGGTCCCAATTCTTTGAACTGCTTAGCAGTGACAGCTCGTGTGTTGTTATTATCTCCACCTGTATGTTGAACACGAGTCTCCCTCGTTTGATTTTGCATAAACTGCAAAAAACTTCTAAACATCTCATCGTTTATCGTCTGACCAGCGTTATTTTCAGGATGAACATTGCCTTCTTGTTGCACGTTCTCCTGGTTAACGATTAAAGGTGTCTCCAAGGTCTCATTCACTTCGTTGTTAACGTTCTCAGCTGCCATTCTCAAATACTGCCATAAAACAAGGGTTAATTAAACAAATCAACATATCACATATTAACCCTATGCTCCGACTGACCAATTAAATACCACATAAGCTTAGGTAGGACACACTAGCGAAGGATTTACTCGTCTCTCCCCCTCCTAGTTCTATTCCCCGATCTCCGCCAGAAATCATATCCCTAAGCTCTGATACCAACTGTGACGCCCCCCAGAATAGGTCCATTCAACCCAACCCATTCTGAGTCGCCAAATACATGGTACAGAATTCAAATACAAACTTTATATCATACGATCGTGCAAAATACGACCACACAACTGTGAGTCTCAATACAAATATGTAGAAAATATTAAGATTCAAACTAAGTCCTCATTACAATTATTATCACACTATTTATCAGAAATAGTGAGGACTACTACTGCTCTAACTCGGACCATCACTCTGTCCCCCGACTAGTTCCCGCAACATTCTCATTTTCTGAAGAGGACAACAGATGAAAAGGGTGAGCTCAACTAGCTCAGTAAAGAATATTATGACTAAGATAATGGAAAATAAATTATCGTTAGTCTTCAATAAATCAGATAAAATATAATGGACAACCAACTTCAGATCAATATTCGCAGCGGAAATAACAGTTCATTAGAAGAATTAAGCAGAGAATAAAGTCTACTATCTTCTATGATTTAAAAGTCCATCATCAATATTTTATCCCTATAACATCAATCAATATACATCTCGAATCAAATATTCATCTTTGCACTACAGGCCAAAGATATTCATTTGTATCATCAGTGGTCATATTCATCTCAACACCTGTCATCTTTGCACTACAGGCCAAAGATATTCATCAGGTAATCATTCATCTTTGCTCTACAGGCCAAAGATATTCATCAAGTAATCATTCATCTTTGCTCTACAGGCCAAAGATATTCAGTTACATCACCTTTTAGGACTGAGAATGATGAAAAATATTTAAAAAAAACGAATCCAGTGAGATAAAAGACAAAGACTAAGGATTCGTATTTTAGTATATCCAATTCAAAAATACCTCGTAATAATCAATTATGGAGCAAAATTCAAGAATAGAGCTCAAAACTTGGATACAATCAAAGATAGTAACCTTAACAAGCAATTTGGACACATAGAAGAAAATTTAATTTTTCCGTGAATAGTGCCGTATACGTGAATAGTAACCCCGACGGAAAAAGTAAGAATTTCAACATAAAATCCATGACAATATTTCTGTATAATGATATTGAAAAGAATAATATCATTTACGAAAGAAAATAACATCCCTTACCTCAAAAGAATAGTCCCTCTGACTGGAATATCGGATATAATACCGAAGGAAACTTGCACTGAATACTAATACTCAAAGTATTGAAATACTCACAAAAATACGCTCGATATTATAGAGAGAGAAAACTTCTGATTCTGGTGTGATTTTCAATTCTAACCTAAGCACCCTATTTATAGGAAAAGCTTAGGATGCCAAAGGAGACTAAATGAATAAAATATTATATATTTTTCAAAATTTCCGCCGCCTGGCGGCTAAAAAATTTTCCACCAAAAGTGGGGCCCGCCCATAAAAATATATATATATTTTCTGAAACTTCAATAATTCATAACAAATAGCCCCTTCGTCAGAAAAATACAAATTCTATGTCCTTCCATAGGAAATTTAATTCTCTACAACTTTGCAGAAGAAAGTTTTTCCAAATTCCAAACATAAATTATCCGAAATCCATAAACAGATGATTTCTCACACCAAAATATTGATAAAAACTCACCAGCGCCAATTCCTTCTTTAATATCCACAAAATAAATATTTTTTTATCATATAAATCAATAATTAATTATTCACAAATAATATTATAGAACTACAATATTAACAACCAGGTCGTTCCTAGGACAGAGGGGGCTTTCCGATAAGGACTTCTCCTTACTGGCGCGCAATTAAATAACCCCTCCTAGACAGAACTTCCTTAGACATTGTCAATAATGCTATCTAATAATATTATTCAAATAATATGAATTATTGAGTTGATAACATGAAATACTGTGCAACGACAATTATTGAATCAATACTACAAAATATCAACTGTGGCCATTATTGAATCAATCATATAAAAATAGCAACTGTAGCAATTATTGAGTCAATAAAATATCAATGCAGCAATTATTGAGTCAATAATATAAAATATCAACGTAGCAATTATTGAGTCAATAATATAAAATATTGAACAGTAATTACTGTAATAATAATTGAGTAATGGCTTCTCACGTAAGACTCAATAATTCGAAATACTGTGCAATACCGTGTGCTACTATGCAACACCGTGTATCACTGTATTTTAACCACCGGGTATTTCAACAGTACTAACAGTAATAACCACGCCGTTATCTTGTAAAAAAGTTATTTCTGTCGCTTTCTATATCCGACAGTTATTCCGTTGTGGGGGCCCACAAATAGCTGCGTCGTCGTACGAATATTCCCCGACAACAAGAATATTCCACGACCAAACGAATATTCCCCGACAACAAGAATATTTTATAACCACTTGCTCATTTTAAAAATATTTGCACATTTCACCCATAACTTTCATATTTATCAAAACAACACCTTACTATTTTGAAATAATATATAAAGAAAACTAAATCTTTATTCATAAAAGTTGGGGTCTTACACATAACATTTCAATAAACTTTGGTTTTTTATTCATTCATAGTTTTAAAACATAAAAAAGGATAGCACCTCTGCTATTTACATCAACTTTCCTGAACTGGAAAAGTTTCAAGATTACATTATCATCTTTTCCAATTATTTATCTCAAAATCTGGGATTTACAATTTATTTAATACATAAATAACCACATAACTTATTATTCTTCCTATCTTGGCATATTAAGACGTCGCGCAGCTTCTCTACGCTCTTCCTCCATGATTCGAAACATCGTTCTACGATCCATCATATACCATGGCAAGTCCTCGAACTGAACTGGGTAATAAAAGACTCAGTCCTGGGCCCTATCAATAGCTAAATGGAAAGCATAGTCCATCTCATTCATTCTGGCCTTCTTTACCTGAACCTTGTCTTTAGCACGATTCGCATGATGCGTAGCCTTCATCCAAGCATCCTCTGCTCTAGTGCGCTTTGCCGACTCCTCTCTCAGGTTACCCTTCAACTTCTCAACCTCAGCTAACAACTCATCCTTCTGACTCTCTGTCTGAACTAATGTCCATTCCACATTTCCAAGACGTTCATCAAGACATTGGATCGTCTCATCCTTCTGCTCTATAGTAGTCTGTCGAACATCTACAACCTCCTCCAACACCCCAACCCTATCTTGTAATTCTATGTTACGGTCATATACTTCATCATACATCTCAGCACTAATAGAGTTAGGTGGAAACTCTTCGGAATCCTCCTCTTCCTCTGTCTCCTCCTCATCCTCCTGGTCAAACACAGGCTCATGCTCCTAAACCACAACAGTGATCAATGGAGATGGCTCTCTCTGTACTAACTGCTTCCAGACAACATGTATGCCTCGGGGCTCCTCATCTCTAGGCACCTGGGGTACCTCCTCCCTAGCCTGACTGAATCCTTCAACATTCGTCATCCTGACAACAAAATTTTAAGTTTTAGTTATTACTCGATCCCACTGGCAGCACGTAGATTACTAACACATAAACACATAACACATAAGGTGTTTTATTATCTTGTTTATCACCACTATATTTTTGATCTCCTAAAAGGCTACTTCCTAAGGTTCCCCACCTAAGGTTTATAATCTAATGCTTTGATACCAACTTATGGCAGCCTCAAATCCAGGTACTTCATTACCACAGAATTTGGTGTTCACTGTCCAAAATAACGCATCTAACTACCCACAATAAAGGATGACATTAAAGCATAAACTTTAAATAACTTAAATGAAAATCTTCCCTATTAAAGGGTTACAACTTCTTAAATAATATCAGGTAATCTAACCTTAAAATCATCATTCAAAAGCGGAACAAAAAAATAGTCTCATTACACATATTGAACAATTAACATAAACAAGTCTTCAATACTTGTTCATCTTTCTCTTGCCCATACTCGTGGACTGCTCATCGACTTTCTCGACCTTAGCTGCAATGTTATTATATGCAAGAGTGAGAAAAACAAAGCTCACTAGAATATTCATGAATAATGACAATTATGAACTGCAATGAATAGTTTCAGCTGAACAATTAAATCTTTCCTGTCAATGATAAATAAGAATAGAAACTCAACTTTTGAATCAAGAATATAGTACAAGTTCAAAAGTATGTCTGAGGGTCATAAGACCATAAACTATGTCCTAGGTTGTCAAGTATCTCTACTTTAACCTTTAACAGTCATAAGACTATACAGACCTTACTTCTTGAACTCAGGGGGATCAACCCTTTGTACCATGTATTATACATAAACATCTTGACGCTAACGCTTATATAATCCCCTATAATAGGTTTGTTCATCTCAGTTTTGACATTTGAGTCCGCACCAAAGAAAGTTTTGTTTGAATTAACTTCTAAAATAGTTCTAGAATTTTAGAACGCTTTATCAACTATGGACTAGTTGAGCCAATAAGGTTCACTAGCCATATAAGAGTGTTCTACAACATTAGAGAATTAAACAATGATATTTGTGAACAAAGATTGAACAACAACATTGTACAATAGAACAGTCATTGTACACGCAAGATATTACTTTCAAAGAATTAGGATTTCTCGTTAGAAACAACGAGCTTGAATAATTTAAACTTCGAAGAAAAGAAACATGCGTAAAATAACAAGATAGGGATAGGAAACTTGCCTCATGCGTAGATTAAATAGTTACTACGCACGTTTCCCAAATAACCATACACACCATTTAGTATCACAACACCAATTAATCACAATACAACTAACATCATTGGTTCATTACTCTTTAACTTAACTTCATAATTTATAACCCTAAATCTGATTATATTAACCACACAAACAATCTTAACTCTTAAACACGTTACCACACCTTACGGACAATGAGTTTTATTTCGCATTTAACTTGTTAATTAATCATTTGAAACCATTCTTTATACGTTACAACGTGTTTAAACATCTCATTATATGACTAACATACTTTCATGATCATTAAATACAATTAGATTAACATCCCCAAAACATGTACACTTAAATAACCATTTCTGGGTCAAACTGCTAAGTGGCGCTACCAAATGCACTAAAATCGGCTCTGCAGCTCGGCCTTGGCGCTGCAACGCACCTATTTACTCACAGAACAGGCGCTGCGGCGCCTTGACACGTTCACAGGCACTGCCAGAGCGCTACAGCGCTCTGTTTACTAACAAAACAGACGCTAAGGCGCCACGACACAGCAACACGCAAACAGAACTCGCGAAGAACACAGACTAGGCCATACAAGGCCATAAACTTCGCTCAAACAGCAAATTACTCATACCCAAACTATATAGACTTCACAAAACGTTACGAAACATGTAGAGCACGATTATAACCAACAAAACATAAACAATCAAATTTAAACTCTTAAATCCAATGTTTTTGCAAAAACTCCATTTTTAGACATTCATAACAAAATCAACTACCATGAACTCGTTTCTCAACCAAAATAATCCATTCAAATTGCATACTTTTCGTTTCTTGATGCTTTAACACAAGCAATCACCAATTTACAGTTTATTATATGAATTAGATATCAATTTTCATACTCAATAAGCCATAACACAAATATTTCACTGTAATTTGATTTCTTTACTTATAAACATATTTCCATAAATTTGAATACTCTAAATTATGTATGAATGATATAAAACATGTTATAAACATCCATAAGCATCTATGAAACCATATTTACAACAATCTTCCACAAAAACTCATTCACAGAGAATTTTTCATAAAAACTTAAGAACATGAAAAGTAAATATTATAACTTGAGTTTTACCTTGATTCCTTGTTTAGATTAGCTAGAAGATAAGAACTGCTTTGTTAATCACCTCTTGATTCTCAAAACTTCCAACTTTTCTCTCAATTTCTCTCTCAAACTCTCAAAGCTCTCTCTTTTCTCCTTCTCTATTTTCTCTAACTCTTAGGCTTAGAACAAAATACGTAACATATAAAACTGATATAAAACATAATACGTGTTATTAATCCATCAGTTACATAATTAGGAAATTAATTTTTAACAATTTTAAAATTCAAAAGCCATAAGGCTTTGTTTGGCAAAACACTTTTAAACCCTCTTTTAACTTATTTTTATATTACTTATACAATATAGTTCAATTGTCACACTACTAATATATTAAATTCTAATATTTAAATTTAATATACAACTCATTAAACCAAATTCCCACACAATTATAATTCCCATCATAAATTATAATTTATTTAACAAATAATTAAATCTCCAATTTAATTATTAAATTAAATTAGAACAACATTATATTTACTTAACAAATCATTTAATTTAATTATCCTAATTAAATAAAAACTTCAACTGTAAAATTACTAAACATCAATTTAATTAATATATTACACTTAATTAAATTACTCCACAACATAATCACATCAATTCTTTATTTCACTCAATAAATAAATCAACTAAAATATTTATTTAAATCAATGAATATTTAAAATTAAATACAAAAATCTCGTTCGTTACATACACGGATAGAAAACTTGCAAGAAGAAACAAAGTAACAAGAATACAAAATAAAAACGTTTAAATTAAGACCAAATTAATTGAACTAATATGGAATTAAATTTTAAATTCAGATTCCCTATCAACGACGCAAAAAACTTGTTGTCAGATTTCTCAATCAACAATTACGTGCAAGTATACACGATCAACAAGTAATAAAGTGATAAGAAAGAGAGTCGTACTCACGAGGAATCCTATTTAAAAAATTCCAACACTAGTTTTATATCAATTCAATTTTATTTAAACTACCAAATTTTGTTATTTTTCAATTAAAACTAAATTAAATTAACTAAACTAATTTTAACACAAAGATTGATTCAAATATTAAAGGCTCAAGACTACAATTTCCGCAATTATACAATATAAACCAATTACCCAATTTATCCAATTATTAAATCCACATGAGTTATTAACAGGAATTCAATGTACTTATAAGCCATTTTTCAAGTGATCAAATAAAAATACTTAACTCAATTAATTCTGCGATATTCCTATGCAAAATAAAAGAATCAAGTTCATTAAGTATCAATTCCCAGTTGTTACATACAATGAAAACAAATATTCTTAATCAATTCACAACCCAAATTATTTATCTCATGCAAATAACTAAGAATACATGTTATCACATTCAGGTCTAACCCTAGATTTCATCTCCCAAATTCATCTAGTGTAACATGGTAATTGTTGATCAGACAATTAATCAATAAGTACAAAATATGATAGACAACTCAACTTGAATAATAATTGGATTAATACGGATAATCAATCCATAAGCATAAAAGGTTCAATTATAGCCTTAATTAAAAATTTATCTCATACTGAAAATCAAAACCAAAAATCCCATAGAAAATATCTCAGACTACAAATAGAGAAGAAGAATAAAAACTCAATAATTGACTCCAGTCTTCAATCTCCAATTTGCAATCCTTAAGTGCTCATCTGCAATCTCTAATTTAATCTCCAGCCTCTGTCTCTCAATCTCTGTGTTGTGTATGTCCAAAACCCTTCTTCATTTTATAGCTTTTTGGTCTTGTCTAAGTTAGCCTGCCTTCCACTCCTATTTAGAGTCGAAATCTTCTTGTACTTCCAGCCTTGACAAAATCTCGACCAACTCTCCCTGCCTCCCAGCGTCGCGACGCTGGGATTACCTTGCTAAAGAGTGCCCCGGCGCTGCACTATCCCCAGAAATTACATATTTGCCATTAATGATCCTGAACCCTATCCTACAAAATAACAAATAAACCAATAAAAATGTCCTAAAATACTTTAAAACATGAAAATTATTAAGTCTAAAACACCTAATTCATGAGTATATTACCCACTCATCAAAAAAATGCATGCGCCACGAAGAAGAGGAAAAGTTGAGGTCGCCACTTGTTACAGAAAGAGAAAGCTGATATGGTTTTTGACTAGGAAAAAGAAAAAAATATAATGGACAGATCAGGTTGAGGCCATTGATTTTGCAACAAAATACATTAACACCAATGATTTTATCAACAGCAACATAATTCCTAACCTCTCTCGTCGTCGTCGACCCTTCAATTAATTTATCAAGAAATAGATTACACTTTAATTGTATGACATATAATATATAAGCCATAAATTTCTCTCAATGAAGGGCTTTATACTTCAGGGCTACCTTTTTTATTTTTTTAAATTAGATTATGTGTTGAGGTTTTGTGCTATTTGATTTTTTAATTGCAACCGGTTCTGGAGGTCCTGAGGTAGTGAAATTTCAACATAATTGAATATTTTAAAGAATGGATTTGTCTATTATATGAAAAAAGATAATGGACAAATCTGGTTTAGTTGGGAGGAAATGGGTTTCACGATCGGGATCGAAAAAGGGAGGTTTCGCGATGGCATCAAGTTCAAATTAAAGGACATCAAGTTCAAATTAAAGGGTATCATTTGAGTTTTATGAGTATTGAATTAAGAGGTTGAGATTTCTCATTCACAACCATTCAAATCTTAGATTTGTATCTTTTCTAAGTTCTCTATATTTCACTGGATTTGGTTAGAAGAAGATGGATTTAGTGATGATGTTCGACGCCGATAATGGATGTGTTCGGTAAGAATGGAATAAAGAAAAATGGAGCTGAGATCTGTGTCTTTTTCGATCTGGATGTTATGTCTTTTCATTTCTTATCTATTTAATGTTCATATTAGGATGTGTTTTCATAGCGGGTTCAGCTGAATTCCATGATTCATTTGATTCCTTTTTCATTCCAATTCTGTATTGATCTGAGTTGTTTCTTCTAACTTTGATTTCGATTGTTCTAGTGATTTGATCGATGGGTTAAATACACTTTTTCACAGACCTCGGTTTACAAATGTATCATTGTATTGAAATTTTTTTCGATCAACTCATTGAACTGTAATTTTTTTACAAAAATTTGAAAAATGTCTATTTTGTTAAAAACTTAACAGAAAGTCTACACGACATTACATGGCCATGCTTATGTGGAATATAAGACCCACCTTAGAATTTTTTTTAATAATAATAACAAAATAACTTTCGTTTAATTTTTTCGGTTTTCAAGCTTGGACTCTCTTTTTTTTTTAAATAACAAATAATTAAATTAATTAATAATAAAATATATTAATTAAATTAATTAATAATAAAATATATTAATGTATAATTTTTATAAATGTATTTATATAAAATTAATGAATTCATATTAAATTTTTTTAACTTTTAAATATTTTAAGTTCACTTTAAAAATATAAAATTATCTAATATTTTGAAATGGAGGAATTATAATAATTATTATTATTAATTATTAATTATAATTATTATAATTATAATTGTTATTCTAATTATAATATTTAAAAATAAATTACCACCAAAATAGCCATTATATTTTACAAAAAAAATAATTTATAAATTTAAAACAAGTTATGAATAATATTTAAAAATAAATTACTACCAAAATTAGAAAGAAATTAAAATCAAACTAAAAGATTAAAGAACATATTATCCGATCATATCAAAACACATGAATGAAGGCAATAGAAATATATCTGGTCAAATAAAAATGGACCAAAATGCTGCCATAAACTGCAGTAGATCAACCAAAAAGAAATCAAAACAATCCAAATCAAAATACAGAACAATCCAAATCAAAATTAAATCGATCAAATCACCAGAACAATCGAAATCAAAGTTAGATAAAACAACTCAAATCGATACAAAACTAGAACCAAAAAGGAATTAGATGAATCAAGGAATTCAGTTGAACCACTATGAAAACACATCTTAATCTTAACATTAAATAAATAAGCAATGAAAAGACGTAACACCTAGATCGAAAAAGGCACAGATCTCTGCTTCATTTTTCTTCATTCCATTTTAACCAAACACATCCACTACCGGCATCGGACATCATCACTAAATCCATGTTCTTCCAACCAAATCCAGTAAAATATAGAGAACTTAGAAAAGAAACAAAACTAAGATACGAATGGATGTGAATGAGAAATCTCAACCTCTCAATTCAATTCTCATAAAACCCAAAATGATACCCTTTAATTCAAACTTGATGTCTGATGAATGAGTTTTATACCTACGAATTGGACATCTTTTAGGCTTAATTCTTTGTTACTTTAAGTATTTTTAGTGTCATGTTACTTGTTTTTGTGTTTGTGTTGTAGAAAATAGCTTCGGAGGGTCAAAACAGAAAAAATAGAGCTTAATGACATTTTTTTGTAATTTCAGTCACTGTACACCCGCCGGGGCGGGCTTTCATAGGTCAATTCACCTGCCGGGGCGGGGTCACATTATCAATAGTGGATATCCGCTAGGGCGGGCATTCCTAGTACAAAAAGCCCAGCGGAGGGGCATGTCGGGAAAGAATGATGATTTTTAGAACTTGATTCGGAAAAGGATTCTGAGAGTGGATTTAGAGAAGGATCATCAGAGGGCTATAAAAGGAGAAGAATACACAAGGATTAGGGGAGTTAGATTCATTCCATTAGATTAGATTAGATTAGATACAAACCTTAGTTGGGATTGAATTAGAGATTGAAGCAACTTGGAGACCATTGAAGATCAAGAGCAGGAGCAAGAGGGAACATGAGATTTGCTGACAACTGATTTTATTCTCTTCTCTACTTTTATTTCTATCTTTTAATGCTTATTCAATTGTGAATTCTTGATTTTGATTCAATACACTACACCAAAAATAGCCTCAAGTGAAGGACAAATCTTTCACAAGACATAATATATCACTCACAATAGATTCATTGCGAAGAAATATTTCCTTCACACGAGTGCTCGCATAAGACCTACTCGCAATTGGCTATCATTCGCTAAGTAGTGACGAAATATTTTTTGTGAAGGATATATTGTAAATAACTTTTTATTCACAAATTATATTTAGTAATGAAATATTGTTATTTAGTGAAAGAATGGTTTCCTTCACAAATAATATTTTAAAAAGGACTATTAAAAATTAGTGAATTACTTTATTCCCTCACAAATAATATATTGTGAAAAATAAATTTATTTAACGAGAGAATATTTTCCTTTACTAATTATAAATCGAGAATGTATCTTCAATTTAGTAAGGAAAAAATTCCTTTATTAATGTCCATTTCTCAATTAAAATCTTTCACAAATTATAAAATTAAAAATAAAAAATTAATTGGTAAATAATCAAAATTCATTGCAAATTATAATTAATTTTCAAATCAATGATTTCATATTTATTATTATTATTAATCAATATAAGAAATATTAAATTTAATATTTAAGTAAATATAAATGTCATAAAACTAATTTAAAAAATAATGCATAAAGTAATAAAATCAATACTCCATATATAAATAGATAATGCTCGAGTCACCATAACTACAAAATGTATTATTGTATCTTAGTCTCCCAAGGACCATAATTCCTACAATATTTATTAACTAACATAAAAAAATTAAAAAAAATAACAACGAACTAGAAGGAATAAAGTGTGTCATGTTATGCCCACTTCATAATCATTTTCTTCAAGAAAATCAATGTTGTGCCTGTAAACTTCATACTGCAAAATAAATACCAAAATTCAATTTCAATAAGATGAGGAATAAGAAAAAATAAACCTGGTGAACTTAAATTAATAGGGAGAGAGATTAATGAAGGACAAAGACAAAAATATATCTATTAGTAAATACCTCAACTGAATCATAGTTGGTAAATGTTTGACACATACGTGGCCAATCCTATCATTAACTCATTCATTCATATTTATTAAAGTATTTGTATATAACATCTTTAATCAAAAATCAAAACTCATAATATATATATATATATATATATATATATAGAACAACCCCAATAATTCATTAACTTCTCTCCAATTACGGAGTTATGAAATTGATCCACTCTTCTTGCTTTTCTTGTACAATTTAGAACATTCGTACCCAAATACTCCAAGTGCAACGGGTAACTAAAAAACATAACCATATGTACTCGGTCAATAAACAAATACATTAAGTAGAGACAATAGAAAGAGTAATTTTCACATACCGATAATAAATTGAGCACCCAATACCATGTGCTACAAACCACTAAATCTTTCTGCAAAAATCCAAATGAATAACTTCTAAATTACCCTTTAAATAAATGAATGAATGCATACACACTTGTGTGTCTATCAAAGCACAAGCATGTCAAACATACAAATTATAGAGATGACCAATGTGCAGACACATCCATTCCTATAACCTTTCCTTCTTAAAGTACCGCTAACCAATAAAATCCTAATCTATCCTAATAATGAAGTAAGATGCATTTTTCCATCAACCCTTGACTCCAGCTTACAATTACTTTCAAGTAATGACAGATCAAACAAATCAAAATTCTCTAGTTCCTTTATGTAATGAAATAGAACAAAGAGCATATGTCACTTGCCTTAATGATATGAAGAAGTAGAAAAGAAGCCCACACAACAAATAGAGCAAGAATCCTTTTCCAACATAGGTTGAAGGCGAGAATTTGCTAAAATATTATATTAAAAAATTAAAACACGAGATACTAAGTTGAGTTTGCTCACCAATGTTGTTTTCACCTCTCTAGGAACCAATGGCTCATATATATGTTGTATCAATTAGAACTGAAAATAGAAAGGCATATATTAAATCTGTACTCAAATATTCAATTTCACGTAATGGCATTTCTGGGTTTACTTACGTTCGGCACGAGAATTAATTGTCCCTTGTTTCTTATTCATTTCTTTCTGCAATTAGCAAATAAAGAAAAAGAAAGGTTGAGGTAAAACTAATATAACACATGCAAAAATATGATTATAATCAATTAAATGCTGTAAATTTTTATTTAAGATTCAACTCCCACAAGTTTCTTAAACAGAAAAGTTGTTTTCTCCCCTTAATATTGTTTTATAATAATCAAGTGCCACCAACTATAGGAAAAATAATCCACATTGCCCAACTAATAGAAGAATATATATATATATATATATATATGCATTACAACAACTAACCTTCAAAAGAGACTCTTCCTTCCACATCTCAATTCCCTTAAAGAAAGACCTTGAAGACGTCCCTGTTGATAACGATAAAAGAATATAACAAAAATCAAAAAGAGAGATTGTCATGTCAGCAATGATAAGAGCGCCTCAATTTCCAGGAAACAAATAACTGATGACCTAACAAAAGAAACTGATAGAAATATATCTTAAGAAAAACACAAAACTAAGTGATATGTAAATAAATGGGAACAAAAGAAATACCCAAAAAAAGAATGATGATGAGGACAGGGAAGACAACGTTGAGAGAGAAGCCTAGGGTATGCCTAGCATTAGCATGGGCTGGAAGAGAAGGGCCATATCATAGTCCAAGATGGGCAATTCTCTACACGGATGGGCCATTCTTAAGTTGTACCAAACTGATGCTGTTGATGCCCCCATTATCTATCATACTTGCGTTGCGTACAAAACATAGTGATTCGTCTTTCTTGAATTTATTTATTTTATAGATACAAATAAATTAAATTTATGGAGAAGTTACATTTGGAAAGAGCAAAAGCACTGTTCCAACAGTATCAAAACCAACAATTAAGTTAAGCATTGGAACGAAAATGCCGCCACCGCCAACCCCACCAACTGTTCCAAACCTCGAACCCAACAATCCTATCACCGTCGCCACCACTATTTTCCGGTTAAACTCCAATTCCTAGAGTAATTAATGCTCAACACAACAGTCAAGAAGCCATTTTTAAGGGTAAAATTTTAATATAAAAGCATCAACATATAAATATAAAAAATTCTTGGCCTTGCTTGGAATATAAAAGCATTTTTAAGGTCAAATGCTTGGCCTTGCTTGGAATAATGAATCTGCATTGGATGTGAAAGAGGTAAACATGTGAAACACATAAATCAAATCAGAAAAGATTTTAAATAGACAGGTATGACAGCCAGAAGTGCGATAAACATACCTTATCATATTTCTTCAGTATTTTACGCATGACAATGGCATTTATCAAGGCATAACTAACAAGGTCCTTGCCTTCTTCAATTAAAGCAACGTGGTTCCTTTGTATTTTTTCCTTGAACTAGATATAGCACTTCCGGAAACCAAAAGCTAGATGAAGCTCAAGCAACTTCTGTGCACGCTCATTGAAGCTACCAACTACAGCAGACACTTCCTTGAGAAGGGAAGGGAAAAAAGTTTCATCGCAAACAACACATAAGGTAGGTTACAATACAATCAGAAATACTGGAGAGGGAACTTAAAATAAGATAGACAAAATAAACGCTGCAGGTCTATAATTAAGAGCGACTACATTTACTCTGTGAAATATAAAAACATCCAACATATGTTTGTGTGAAAGGCTTCTTCTTCAAATACAGTAGTATTGGTTGTAGTGATCATTCTCTCTGTGTGAAATATATTAGTGACGAATCTAATTTCAACAAAATGATTTTTGTTTTCTCAACTAAAAGTATTTTATTATTATTTTTATTTCTTCACTAGTCCTGTCATTTAATTAGAGGTACTTCTACGAGTTCACGAGTGAATAATCAAATAACCAGTAAATCTATGTAAAATGTTTAAAAAGATAATCTTTTTGAAGCCTGAATCCACCTTAAGCAGTATTCCTTAACAACCCACTTAAACAATAGATCATTTAACATATAATAAAAGGTTGGTGTTGAGACAACAATTGAGCTAACTATGAACAATGAAGAAAGAAAAAAACAGTTCCCAGCCTAAATAAATAGCAAAACAGTAGATAGACGAAAGAAAACAAAGACACATACTTCACCTCTATTTTGGATTTGCATCAAACATTTTGCAGACAATTGAAAACCAATATGGGAAAAGTAAACTAAACGCCAGCTCCGGAGAAGTCATCCGTGATCTTAGTTATTTCACCAACTAACAGTATGAACTCTTTAAACAAAAAATAATCCAAAATCACTAGTTTTATAATTTAAACTTCCTTTTAAATAATGTAATTGTTAATGAGAATAACTACAACCTAATCTGCAATTAGGACTTGGCCACACTTTTCTTCCATTTGCTTTATTTAACTCTGTTGGTAAACCAGCACACAAAAAAACACCAAGATAATGTTATCAAGTGTCAGTTGAAGTTTGGTTGAGGGGCATGAGAAAGGAGCCCTATAATTCTCACCTCCCATGAAACATGAAAACAAGAGGGACACCCTTGGGCCCCTTAAGAGAGCCACCATAGAAACAAAAAGAGAAGCCAAATACAAAAAGCCTTAAATTACTCAAAACTTGTTGGCCCATCAGATTACAAACAATCATACTTCCTTTGCTTTCCCCCCTCTTTCTAACTTTAAAATGATTCTCAATACAACATCAAGAATTTCTTACTCTCATAAAGCCCACACATACTAGTAAAGAACATAATTGGTTTCCCACCAGTCACATCTTCTTCATATATTGAAGTGTATACTGGCAAAAAACATTCCATCCAAACAAACAGTGAAAATACTAAGTTTTCCTTTTTAATATTTATCAGTTCATTTTTTGCAGATTGGTAGAAGTGTGGGGTGGGGGGTAATAAAGAGACTGACTGACTTGTCCTGATAAAAGGAGATTATATCTTCATTTCTGTTGAGAAAATTAAACTTCTCCGATATAAATTATGATTGAATAAGCAGCACACCTACGGGGTAATGACTTTTTGTACACAACTTTTTAATCAGTAAATTGGCTTCGTGTATATTAAATAGATTTATTACCTATTATTGTTGTTGCCATTGTTGATAGGGCGCATCAATATTGATAGAATTTCAGAGAACTAAGGACGCTTTGAAGGACAACTGTTCCAACACTTGACCATCAGAGACCGCATGAGTTGTGAATACTTGACGGTGCCGCTTCCTTCGTCGAAGCTGCAGTACATGTGGCATAAATAAGAACACGATTCAACAAGAAACCAATAAATTGATGTACCAGTAGAGCGGAGGCGGAGACGGGGAGAGGCCGGAGGCGAAGAAGCGACTTGGGGTTTTGGGTTAGGGCAGAGAGTGAGACGCGATTTGAGTTCCCTAGATGAGCAGCGTAGCTTGGATCGGGTAAAGATGTTTATACCAGATTTGGCTACGAAATTTGGCGATGAAGAAAGGGAAGAATAAATTGGGAGCCCAAGATCTGAGATTTGGAGATGAGAAAAAGTGCGGCTAAAATGGAAAACTGGGAGCGAAAGAGATTGATGTTTGGGGGGAAATTACGGATTCTACATTGTCACATGAACAAAGAACACTGTTCCTAAACAAATATAAAACTAATTACGACAAAAACTTTATAACTACCGTAAACAAATCGTATCTAAATTCATAAATAAAAATAGTTACGTTAATTATAAATTATTGTGAACAAAAAATTATATATTGATATTAATTTCGGTGAATCAGTGTTCCTAAACTTGACTATTTAATTCCGTGACCATTACTCTTAAAAAAAAAAATTGTTACAGGTTTTACTACCACCGTGTCCATTTACTTTTTCTCAACCGTGTCCAAAGATCATTTTTATATTAGTGGTTTTCAATGAAACTTGCTTGACTTTGGAGGAATTGATAATGGAGGAGTTTGATCTTGGAGGGATTTTGGTCCTATGCTATTTCAATCGGTCTAAAAGTTGTCAGATATGAAAAATTTATAAGTAGGCATGAATCGATGAGGATATTATACCTCGGAGGCGATCAATAGCGAGAATCGATGAATCGGTGAGGATATTACACCTTCTTCATTTTCGAAGCGGCAGTAGAAGTGATGGATTGGAGCTTGCACCGATGGCGAGGCTCTAAACCTTCCTTTTGAGCCTCTCTGTTCGCGACAGTCCCCCTCCGTGTTTTTTTAATAGATAACGTTTTCTTATAAAAAACGTTATAATTTTAAAATCACAAATTGCCCCTTATAAATTCACAACGTTTTTTCATATGTAACTACAACATTTTATCAAAAAAATGTCGTTTAAAAAAATACATGTGTTTTAAGTGTCATCTTTTTACTGTTTTGTAGTATTGTTTTACAAGTAATATTAATTATATGTAAACTTATTATTTCAAAAACTTAACATTTGTAATCTAATTCACAAAAAAGTCATAATTATTATAATTTTGTTTATTTTCAATTTACAATATTTAAAAATTAAAATTATTGTAAGTTAATATTTTAATTAATATTGTAAATTACATAAAAATTAATAATAATAATAATAATAAATTTTCTCTTTGCTTTTTGTCATGGGTATACAATTTTAAAGTTTAACGTAGTGTAAAGTTATTTACTTTATAGTTTATTAAAATAAATAGTTGATATTGTAAGTTACTTAAAAAGTGTTATTAAAAGTAAATTTACTATTAAATTTTTTTTAATGTATTTATATTACAAATTTTATTCACCATAATTAATTATAAAAATATTATTTAGAACAAAATAGCGTCCAATTTTATTCCTCACAAAAAACTTCTGAACAATAATATATAGCAAGTAATAATTCCTTCATTAATAGATTTTTTCCTCGCAACTTGTCATAATAAATTGGCTTCAAAAATATTTCTATCACCTCAGTTTTGCGAGAAAATTTTTTTAATTGCGAAGGATATTTCTTTCGCTAATAACTATATTGTCACTATATATCTTTTTTTCACTGTTTCTTCGCTAGAAAACTCTTCTGTTAGAGTGTATGCCCTAGAGGTCAATTCTTTGATGTAATTGCTTAACATTTTTGATATTATATTTGATTGAATAAATAAATTATTTTGTTATGATTTTATTTACTGCGTTATATATAAATGTTAGCATAATAAAAGTCCTTAGAATAGTGATACAAATTATAGAGCTTCAAGTATGTGACTTGAAGATGAGATCATATAATTACAATTAGTATCATTGCTCTTAAATGTCCCTAGTCGAGTATCATTGTTAGTGGGACAATAATGATACATTGAGACTAGTATGTGGATTGACTGATGGCCAAATCTCATTGGTCATAAATATATGAGATATTGAGTCAATGCCATAGTTACATGTTAGAGAACAATGTACTGGACAGACCCACCTTGATAATTCTACGTGGAGCATTATGCAAAGTGTCATAAGAAATTCTCATAGTGACAATGATATAATGATCCTCCGACCTGAAATCACTATATTATTATACGGGAATTTATGTACTTTGATATCATCAAAGGTCACCTTTAATAGGGTGGACAATAAAGGTGATTATTGGGTACATCATGAATCGTGTGAGAAATATGAGTGATCTAGATGAAATTTAACCCTCCTATATATTAGGGGTGATATCCATAGGCCTCTTGATTGAGTAGGACTATGAAATGCATGGTCATGCTCAAATAGTGATTTGTTTCATATAATCTACTCATTGATCAAGAAAACTCAGATTAAATTATGAAGAGTATAACACATTCCATGTCTCGAGTTTAATCTAGGATGTCAAGGTTAAAAGGATTAAATTACATTGAAACATTGGTCACGAAAAGGTTGCATCGAATCACCGATCTTATTATTACTTGGGTAGCAATGATGCATTACTAGATGCCGCTCACTGTTTATAATTTTATAATATGATTTTAAAATTATTGCCAACGTAATAATAACCTATAGGGTCACACACTTAGAACGTACTTAAAAAGGGAATTAATTTAAATTGTAAGGATTTAAATATGTCAATATGATTGATAGTATTTAAATTACGAATTTAAATTAATAGGATAATTTGTATATATGTATATTAATTAAGTAAGACTTAATTAAGATATAATATATATAAATTCAGATTTTACTTTTCTAATTGGATTAGGTTTTGGTTAATTCCTTTTTACTGCTATATATATATATGATATATCAACCGTTTTAAAGTGAGATAATATCATAAACCTAAACCCTAGCTGCTTTTAGAGAGAGACTAGAGTGCAAAGCTTCAGACAATCCAGATCCTTGGTGGCTAGTACCGCGGCTCTCTTTGCTGCAGATCGTGTGATGATTCGCGGGGCGTTCGTGTGGATACCGTAGACGCGCAGTTCCGTTGGATTGCATTGAAAATTTGAAGCTGTTCCAGAATTTTTCCATCGTCACCATTCAAGCTCGGATAATCGGTAAAATCTAAACCTCTGAATTAATATGTTTTCGCATGGATCCTATTTTAGGGTTTCGAATATTGTTTTGAAAATATTAAATTCCGCTGCTTTTATGTGCCGAAATCCCTACATCTTCATGTGAAGGAATAAATTCCTTCACAAAATTTCCTTCGCTACATCCCTATTTTCTTGTAGTGTAATAATGAACTAAATCTTTTATTTAAGATTACAATGGATCTTATTGCGTAGCCTATTTTAATATGTTTCTCTATTAATTTTTATGAGCTATCGTGAGAATTGTCTATTGTGATTTGGACTTAGTTGTGTAATTGTCTAGCTAACAATTACTGTGATAATCTATATGAAATTGAGAGACGAATTATAGATTTAGATCTGATCATAATAGTATGTGATTGTATTTTCTACATGGCGTTGGAATTCATAATTTATGTCTAGGATAGAGATATACATATGCATCGCATGTAATCTAATAAAGAACTTGTGCTTGAAATCCTCTTTAATTATAATTCACATAGAGATATAGTGGATTAGTTAATTAGGGTGTTCTTCTTAATTCTATCATATGTGGATTTAAGTTGGTTTGAGTTTGATGCATTGAGAGATGGTCATATTTATTTATGTGTACTTGATTAACAATTCAGAATAGTGAGCATAATTGATAAGAAGTGTATTAATTTAAGTGAAGTAATAAGTGAAGTTGTGATCTTAACTCTCCATAATCTTATTTTTGTTGGGTTTGTACAAAATCGCGACGCAATCAAATTGCAAAATATAGCGAAAGCATGGTATATCAAAGTTTAAATTTTTTTACAAAACCATTACCCGGATCATCCTTTATGCATATTATTAATTTAAAACGATAAATAAGAAGTTATGGAATCATACCCTTGTAGAACGAAGTTTCCACTATGCTTAAGGCTTGATTATATAGAAAACCAAGGTTAGGAGCATTTTGGTTATTTGGAGTCTTTTTACCGTTTTACCTGGGCCTCCTCACTATTCACACCTCCTCACTATTCACGAAGCTTCCCCTGGAAATTTCGTGGTTTCGTCTTTTGAAATTCGTCCAACAGTTTGAAAAACTGCGTTTCTCGGAAATCAAATATTTTTGAATATTTCGTCTTTCCTCTACCGATTAACTTTTACGCGTTCTTCGAAACTCTAAAAAACAAAAAAACTCTTTTTGATGATTAGCGTTTTTCATCACGTTTTCCCACAACGTGTGTAATGACCGTGAATTTTAAATTCCATTACTAATTTAATATGTGATTTAATTTTTAATGAGTTAATTTTGTGAGCATATTTAAACCTTATGTGGTTATGTGAATTTGTGAAATGGTTAAAGGGTATCACTAATGGTTTATTTAAATTAGTGGACTAACCCTAAGACTTTAATATCAAAAGAATTGATAGAAGTGTTAGTAACTAAATATTCAAATTGTTTGAATATAGTGAAAGGATTAATTGTGATTACAGTGGATAAAACGATTAACGAGTAATTAATTGATAATGTGTTGATTAATAATTATTATGAATAAATAATAATTAATGAGTAAGAGATTAATAAATATAATAATATTATATTTAATTGATTTATTATTTTATATAAGCATGTGATAAGTAAACCTTTAATATATGGTAGTTATCTATATTTTATATAATGCAATGTGACATATTAATGTGGCTTATATTGCATGTATGGACTATATAGTAAGAATAATTACATTATGAGAGTTACATATTAATGTTTATGTGACATGAAGTGTGTGGGTAAACATTCATGTATATCCTATTATCATGTAGTAACATCAATAATCAGTTGTGATTAATAATGATTTCATTAAGTTATTATGATTATAATAATAACAGTTATGATAATAAATAATGAGCAATACACAATTGTATTATATTTAGTATTAATAGAAAATGTATATGGATTATATGTATGTACACTAATTGATACCTTGTAATTAGGAAATATATTGTATGCCCTTTTAAATCATTATAACCTATGTTATGTGAAATGAATTGTGTATACATATTATATAACCAAAGTGTATAAAATGTGTATACATGATATAGCCTAAGTAAGCATGGTATATATAGGATATAGTGTAGTATATTGCATCCAAGTTGCTTTCATTTGCTGAGAATTGGTTGTCCCATAATAAGAGCCCATTTCCTCTTCATTCTTCACACGTGAACCCACATGGCTACTACACTACTCTACTTCTCCTCAATTTCTTCACAAAGCTAGCTAATGATTTCAAGAGGTGTGGGATTCATGATGAAATCACCAACTACTCACCTACCATTCCTTAACCATTGTACAAACAATTATTCCTTCGATTTGTTCTAATGGAGAATTGAAATGTCTGTGTATTGAATTGCCTATAAATATCAACTCTTCTTCTCTTATTTTCATTTGCTGAGTATTTCATTAGAGATAAGAAGGAGTAGTATAGCAGCATTATAGAATCTGTTTAGCAGCAAAGCCATATAGCAAAGGTATAACTCCATTTTGTTTGTTTCTGTAAAATTTATAAGTCTTGATTATTGAATTGATCATGGGTTGATTAATTAATGGATTGGAATATGTTGGTTAAGTGTTATACAAGATGTTAAACATGTTAGAATTGAAATATGTTATGTTAGAATCAATTTTCGTAGGAAAATTTTTGAGTTGAGCTAAGTTCTGCCGTTGATGGGCAGCTACTGTCTCTGGCCAATAGCCTGCGCAGCTGCGTCAGTTATATACTGGCCAGCGGCGCAGCTGCGCCGGGCCTGAAAACCAGATTTTCATTTTCTGTTAAAGCTGCTGTCATGACTAACATATGTTACTTCTTTTGGCAAGCATGTAAACTGATGTAGCACACACATATAAGTATATTCATGTAGTTTGAGCATGTGTAACAATATTAGTACACATGATTAACGCAACACTTATGGTTTTGAAATGAAACTTATAGTTTCGATTATGAACTTAGACACGTAAGTGGCATGTACATATTCTGATTTTTAGAACATGACCGTATGGTCTATATGGACATGAGAACTAAGTTTAAAGTGTTAATCGTACACTAGTATACTAGATTGAAAGTTAAGACAATTTCAAAGGTAAGACACTTAAGACTTTTGAAAACGAACTTGATCAAGGATAACGTCTTTTAGAATCTGACCATATGAGAACGTTTATGTGGTTTAAATATGTGTTTCTAATGCATATGAAATATATATAGAGATGCCTTGCATGTACTATGATGCCTTTGTTGACTTAGTGTGATTTTCAATGAAAAGCTTAGAATGTGAAAGCTAAGGACATCAATTACCATATGAATTATGTTATGATCATGCAAGCATATATATTAGGATGTTATTATACCTATAGATGTGTTAACATGAACATCATTCAGTTGAAACATGAATATCACCTATACACACGTATTCAAGTAATGAAATTCTAAGGCATGAACTAATGTGGGTTAAGGTATACACATGTAATATACGCACAAGCATGCTTACTAAGTATTGTTAGCTTTGTGATGTGGTAATGTGAATATGAAGCTAACCCTTGTAACATGGAATTGATTAGCTTAAGGTTTGTGAATTACCAGCATGAAAACATATGATTTTGAGTTAGAATGAGCATGCTAGATTCAAACTCGAGTTTATAAAACTTATAAGCATGTGGGTCGATTAATATCAGTAAATTGAAGTGCTATGTGTTCAAACCTATATTGATGCACAGTAACTAGGTAATCTAAAGTTATTAAATCTAAGACATGATTAGATTGACTTACGTGAACTATGTGCTAGAACTATATGATAATTAGATTCTTGTAGGTGTAGACTCGTATTAGTTTACACATGCTAATTGGAATACCGACTTGTTAATGTTAGGTTATTTCAACGAGATTTAATTAAAGCTAGACTATTTTGTAGCTGAGCAAACAGGCAAGTATCCGAACCCTACTTTTATTGTGTTGCAAGTATTCTAAAACCTTGCATTACTTTATTCGATAAATCTTGTGAGCAAGTTCTTTTGAACTCGTTCTTGTATTATTATTTGCAAGTTCTATAACTTACACAAACTCTTTATTGTACAAGTTTCATATCCTTCTCATATTGTATTGAGCAGGTTATTATTGTGTTGCAAGTTATTTATTTAAGCTTGAACCTTATTTCCAAGCATGCTTTAGGTGGTTTAATTACTCTTCAATTATTCCATATTGATCTTATTGATATTCGCACTTGGTGCACTTGAGTTCGTACAGTCTTGGACTTGTATATCATTTATAGTTCTATAATTCTTGAACTGTGTCAGATAGAGTCTGAACCTTTGTTCGGTCAGACAAGTGTATGAAGTTTTATAAAAGATATCCAAACCAATTGATGGTAAGGATTCTTAGACTGAAAGAACACCCCTTATATGATAGGGGAGTACCCCAGGTATCTAATATAAGATACAAACAGCAGAGTTGAATGTTATGCATATGCATGGCGTACGTGAGGCTGATCCCCTCAAGTACTTATTTTGTAGCCAGTAACCAAAGGGTCAATTAGCTATTGATTCCGTTGGAGTTTTATAGTTCGAAGTCTACTTGACTATCAGTTATTCTAAAAGCAATCATTATTCTTGCTTCCGATATTCATATTGTTGAATTCATTGTCAGATATTTTCTATTCATCATGATATATCCTTTATTGTTGTATTTAAACTTGCTGAGCAAACTTGTTGCTCATTCTTGCTACATCATGACTTCTATTGCAGTTAAGCCCGAGACTTCAGGGAAGGACAAGGGTAAAGGAAAGATGTAGGAATAGTTGCAAGGAGCAGACTTTGCTTTTATGATTAGTTTAATTACTGTTATGTAATATGAACCCTAATGACTATTCTAGGGTATGTTTGTATGGTTGTATTAAGGTTATCGAATCTTGGGACTAGTAACACCTTTTGAATAAATGACATACGTTTATTATATTTCGCATTTAGTTATTGTATGTTGTTTAGAGGTGGATATTTGTATTGTATCGTGACGACCGAATCGGGGTTAGAGAACCCGGATTTGGGGGTTTCAAAACGTGGTTAAACGAATAAAAAGTACATAATAGTACTTTTTGTCATTTTTATTTTGTCTGATTTTTGCACATTTTTTGAAAAAAACTTTTATCGGCTAACATAACTTTTCACTGTATATTACTGGCAAATCTTCAGACGGAATGTCATTACGACATACCGAACTCTTAGAAAGGCCTAAGTTATTCAAACCCTAACCCTTAGGTTTCATCGTGTGAATAATGTTTATTTCATCTTTTTCTCGAAAATATTTTTATTTCCGAAAATATTTTATTTTCGTCTTGAAAATTCTTACTCGTTCATTCTAGCTCGCAGCCAGAATACTCCCGGCTTATGATCATTCTAGGTCATAGAATGACTAATAAACATATAACACATAACACATAATATAATTAATAAAAATTTATTTTATTAATTAATAATTCTTTAAATTTAATTTTCTGGACAATCCAATTTTTTAGGTTGTCACAGATATAGTGGGTTAGTTAATTAGGGTGTTCTTCTTAATTCTATCATCTGTGGATTTAAGTTGATATAGGTATGATCCATCGAGAGATGGTCATATTTTACCTTCGTGTTCTTGATTAACAATTTAAAGTAATTAATTTGATTTAATGGAAAGTGTATTGATTTAAATGAAATAATAGGTGAAATTGTAGTCTCAAGTCTTCATATTTTAGTTCATTCTAGGGGTAGTTAGAATTAGTTTAATTAGTTTGACTTGTTGGGTAAAATCAAGTTACGCATAACACGCAAGTATACGTGGTCAACAAGTAATAAACTGAAAGTAGAGTATCGTTCCCACGAGGAATTATTAAATAAAAATCACCAAGTACTAATCTGTAACCAACTTAATCTTATTTAAACGAATGATTTAGTATTTTGCATTAACAATATGTAATTAAGCTAATTCTAACTACCCCTAGAATGAACTAAAATTTGAAGACTTGAGACTACAATTTCACCTATTGTTTCATTTAAATCAATACACTTCCCGTTAAATCAAATTAATTACCGCAGATTGTTAATTAAGAACACGAAGGTAAAATATGACCATCTCTCGATGTATCATACTCAAATCAACTTAAAACCACAGATGATAAAATTAAGAAGAACACCCTGATTAACTAACCCACTATATCTCTATGTGAATAACAATTAAAGAGGTTGAAGCACAAGTTCTCAATAGATTACATATGGTGCTTAAGTATATCTCTATCCTATGCACAAATTATGATTTCCATTGCCATATAGAAGTCACAAACGCATGCTATTATGATCAAATCTAAATCCATAATCTGTCTCTCAATTTCATATAGATTATCACGGTAATTGTTAGCTACGCAATTAAGCAATTAATCACAAACCATAATAGACAATCCAATAATAATGAATAAGACTAACAATGAAGCATATCAAAGTAGACTACACAACACGATCCATTATAATCTCAAAATAGAAATTAGTTCATGAATGAAGTGAAATTCATAATCCACAATTGAATAAACATTGAAAGATACAAAGAGATAAGAAGAGAATTTAGGGTTTGAGTTAAGCAAATTTGAATTCACTTGCTTCCAAGCTGAATCTTCAATGATCTTTAAGAGCTTCAATCTCGAACTCTAATCTAAACTAGGGTTTTATCTAATCTAATCTAATTTAATGGAATAGAATGCCCCATGATCCTTGTGAATACTCCTCCTTTTTATATGCCTCTTCATGTGTCTTTTAGCCCTCCATAAAGTTTTTCAAACCATCAGCCCAAACAAATCCTTTTTAGACTCAACTTCTTAAAACTTTCTTCCTTCCCAACAACTTCGCCATGGCGCAAGTTTTTACACTAGAAAACTTAGCCCCGGCGCATGAACATTTCTAGAAATTAAAAAAATGACATTAAGCTCTATTTTTCATGTTTTGACCCTCCGGAGCCGTTTCCTACAAACCAAACACAAAAACAAGTGAAATGACACTAAAAATACTTAAAGTTAACAAAGAATTAAGCCTAAATGGTATCCAATTTGTAGGTATAAAATCCACTCATCAAATACCCCCAAACTCAAGACTTTGCTTGCTCTCAAGTAAAACACAAGAAGAATAAAAATAATCAAACAAACCTAACTACGTGAATACATATGCAAGATCTACTACTTAATATGCTTACGAATCTAGTAATAAATCAGTATGATATCTAGCCACAGGCCTCAAAGATATAACAGTAATACTCAAACAAGATATCCAATTAAGTCAAAGTCCATAACCCTAACTAGTCAGTTAATCCAAACATGTCATCACCCATGTTGTGCGTGTGTGCTCGTTAACCATTCTAACCAACCATAGTTCAAGATTAGCCACATAACAAAATTCTTAGAAGGAAAATTTCAGTTTCAATTCAATTAATCTGTAAACATAACAATTCCGGCTAAAATTAAGTAATTACCAAGTTTAGGGGTCCCTACTAAGGCTTATTCCATATTTTTATTTATTTACGAGTGCGTTTTACGCTCCATCCCGCGTTTTTACTTGACTGTGCAATGTCTGACTCTCTTAGGCTTTTCAATGTTACATATTTAGCGAACTTTCGACCAACGACTCCCAAACCAGATGGTCTTAGGGTGTTAGGTGTAAAGACATCCCCTAAGGCTTACTTATTCTAGTAACAAAGGCCACAAAACCAAACTAGTCAATGTATTTATTCATATATATATATAAAATTTTCTTTTTCTGGATTTTTTAAATTTTTTCCTTTTTCATCATTTTTTAAAATTTTTTTTATACATATACCCCTTAGATATTCCCCCCGAACTCAAGCTTTTACTTTGTTTTAACCTTTACTACTAGTTCACTAATTTCTTTAAATTTCAACCAAGATTTTCCCCCATAAAACAAATTATGAAACCTTTGAACCAAGTTGATTAAAATACATAAACCTTAAGTGCTAATCGATTACATAAGTTCCGACAGGCTCATATTTTCTTCATGATTAAAATTAGAACTCATCTTCAATCATCAACATTGTTCAAGTTAACATGCAATACTAATCTTATCATAGGCCGAACCAAAGTCATCCCAATCTATTTCCTAGATTCATGCAACATTCTAAATGCAAACACTAAAGGAAACAATTTTTCTGATTTTTAATTAAATTTATTTTATGAACTATGCCTACAATATTCAAAAATAACTAACCAATGCCATGTATGTGAACTAAACAATTATGTAATGCAATATGATCCACCCCAAAACTCAAAGTGAACAATGTCCTCATTGTTTAAATAGAAAGAATTAAAACTGAGAACTTCCCTGAATGGTCAAGCATCGGGCTCGACCTCCTCTGCATCGATGTCTAATGGTGGATAAATCGACAACGACAAATGCTCAACAGAATTGGAGCGGCATGACAAATCTATGCAATTACATGGACAACCACTTCGTGAATGTGAGCATGTTGTATGTATGTAGTTTTGTGAATTTGAGTGGAGGTGTGTATGGTGTGGAGCTTAATTAATTAGGTTGAGAGTGATGATTGCCAAGAGAATGGATGAGTGGGTTGGAGCCCTAATCTGGTTAGAATGCAAACTAACCCCCAAAATTGCAATGTTGGAACCTTTGAATATGTGTGGAAGGTGGGTATTTGCTTGAATCAATTCGTTTGAGATGAAGAATGAAGTGTAGTTGGTGGTTTAGAGCGTAAGTTAGAAGTTGGAGTGAAGATGAATGATGTTCGATCAAAGTGAAAAGTCAACTGGGATTTGTTAACTCCGCCGGGGCAGAGTAATTTTGCAATAAAAAGTTCGTCGGGGAGCACTTTGGCAGAGAGGTGGGTGCCGGGGCACGGCTTAAATTCGTCGCGACAGTTTTTGGCAGAGTTCTCCACCGGGGATGCTTTTCCATGCATGAAAAATTCGTCGGGGCAAAGTGAGCCCTGTTCTAAAAAAAATTCTTCAGTTTTTGTGCAGTCTCAGCGTTTCGGATGCTTTCCCATACTTTGTTGCCTAAAATTGAACCCCCGATGCCTGGAATGATGAGAGACAACATGGATTAGAGTAGCACTTTGGATCATGATTTGAAAACTTATAAAGTAAATAAATCCTAAAAATTGAAAATAATAAAAGAACTAATTAATTGAAAATTCGAGGATTTGACAATTGGACATTTTGCAAATTAGCTCATAAGTGCTTGGCTTCTAGAGGTGCTGCCCTCGCCAGCTCAACGGCCAGCTGGGCAGTCGCTCGCTCACCGAGGAGCGAGACCCCCGATTGGGTAATCGTAGTGGCCATTAGTCGAACCCGTTAAATATAACAACTTATTTCCTATTAGTAAAGCAAATAGACTAAAATAAATATAAAAATTCCTGGGTTGCCTCCCAGTTAGCACTTCGTTTATGGTCTTTCAGCCTGACCGTGTATTTTCAAAGCTATCCAATCCCTTTTCGATAATTGAGGAACCCTCCATCCATCAGTAGCAAATTATCCTTTGGTAGTTTCCCATTAGTAATGGATAGTGCATCGAAGTCACCTAGCATGCTCTAATTAGGTATGATCTCCATTAAGAGCGGCAAATACCTAGGTGCTATATCCATTATGTTTGTGATCATATTTGGGCATAGAAGCTTGTCAAACACAATGAGTTCTTCGTCTATCTTCTCTTTCTCGTCCCACCATGGCTCCAAAGTTTCACTCACTCTTATGTCACAAAGAGCTTTATTGATGACATGACTACCAAGTGGGCATGGGATTGCAAATCTGACCGGATCCTTAAATTTTTGTGGAGAGGGCACTTGGGGCAGTAACAAAATTGGCTCTACATCGTCGGAACTCACAAATAACTCTTCGCCGACCTTGTTTTCCTTATCCCCACTTGTCTCTGCTTTCTCAATATCTAGATCATTTGGCACTTCCAGTTGCAGATTTGGTTCGGGCATTTCATCAGTCTCGGAATCCATGTCATAAAGCCAAGTGTGTTGTGGCCAAGTGTTTTAGGGACAGTTGTTTAAGGCTTTGAACATTTGCTCTATCTGGTTCTCAAGATTTCGAATTGACAACTCTTGACTAATCCTACTCTCCTCATTCGACGCTATGAACTTGTACAATAATTCCTCCAATCTCGAATATTCTTCCTGTTGCAGTGGAGGTGGACATGAGAATTCCAGTGAATATGTTAAATATAGAGCATATAATTGCTCTTGATGATTATAGCTCCCTGAAAAATCTGGGTGATACCCAACCTTAATGATAATTATTGGGATATGTGTATTGGTTGAGGTAGTCACCACCATACTGTACTGACCCAAAACTGAAGGTGTATTGATGTCTCGGATGATTACAAGCACAATAATTACAAACTACTGTTATCCTTCGAATACGTTGAGTTGCACAAGTGTCCAACCTCTTCGAAAGTGCCTCAAGTTCTGCTGATAATGCAGAAATTACATTGAGTCTAATAATCCCTATGTCACTTGGTTGAGGCATGGTACTGAAAAGAGAGAAAAATAGAATGAGAATTAAAATAAAAAAATGTTTAAATTAAGACTAATTTGGTTGAAATTAATATTGACAAAAATTATTAAACTAATTCCTCGTCAACAGCGCCAAAAACTTGTTGGGTAAAATCTAGTTATGCACAACACGCAAGTATACGTGGTCAACAAGTAATAAAGTGAAAGTAGAGTATCATTTCCACGAGGAATTACAAAATAAAAATCACCAAATACTAACCCGGAACCAACTTAATCTTATTTAAACGAATGATTTAGTATTTTGCATTAACAATATGTAATTAAACTAACTCTAACTACCCCTAGAATGAACTAAAATATGAGGACTTGAGACTATAATTTCACCTATTGTTTCATTTAAAACAATACACTTCCCGTTAAATCAAATTAATTACTTCGGATTGTTAATCAAAAGCACGAAGGTAAAATATGATCATCTCTCGATGTATCATACTCAGATCAACTTAAAACCACAGATGATAAAATTAAGAAGAACACCCTAATTAACTAATCCACTATATCTCTATGTGAATAACAATTAAAGAGGGTTGAAGCACAAGTTCTCAATAGATTACATATGGTGCTTAAGTATATCTCTATCCTATGCACAAATTATAATTTCCATTGCCATATAGAAGTCACAAACGCATGCTATTATGATCAAATCTAAACTCATAATCCGTCTCCCAATTTCATATGGATTATCATGGTAATTGTTAACTAGGAAATTAAGTAATTAATCTAAAACCATAATTTTGAAAACTCTCTTTCTTCCCAACAACTTCGCCCCAGCGTAGTTTTTCACTAGGAAACTTAGCCCCGGGCATAAACAGTTCCAGAAATTACAAAATGCCATTAAGCTCTATTTTCAAGTTTTGACCCTCCGAAGCCGTTTTCTACAACACAAACACAAAAATAAGTGAAATGACACTAAAAATACTTAAAGTTAACATAGAATTAAGCCTAAACGGTATCCAATTCGTAGGTATAAAACCCACTCATCAAATACCCCCAAACTCAAAACTTTGTTTGTCCTCAAGAAAAAACATACGAAGAATAAAAATAAACAAACTAACCTAACTACGTGAATACATATGCATGATCTACTGCCTAATATGCCTACGAATCTAGTAATAAATCAGAATGATGTCTAGCCAAAGGCCTCAAAAATATAACAGTGATACTCAAACAAGATATCCAATCAAGTCAAAGTCCATAACCCTAACCAGTCAGTCAATCCAAACCTGTCACCACCCATGTTATGCGTGTGTGCTCGTTAACCATTCTAACCAACCATAGTTCAAGATCAGCCATATAACAAACTTCTTAGAAGGAAAATTTCAGTTCCAATTCAATTAATCTATAAACAAAGTAATTCCAGTTAAAACTAAGCAATTACCAAGTTCAGGGGTCCCTACTAAGGCAAGTGCGTTTTATGCTCCATCCCGTGTTTTTACTTGACAGTGCAATATCTGACTCTCTCAGGCTTTTCAATGTTACCCATTTAGCGAACTTTTGACCAATGACTCCCAAACTAGATGGTCTTAGGACGCTAGGTGTAAAGACATCCCCTAGGGCTTACTCGTTCAAGTAACAAAGGCCACAAAAATAAACTAGTCAATGTATTTATTCATATATTTACTTATATTATTTTTCTTTTTTTGGATTTTCTATTTTTTTTTCCTTTTTCATCATTTTTTTAACTTTTTTGTTATACATATACCCCATAGATTCCCCCCAAACTCAAGCTTTTACTTTATTTTAACCTTTACTGCCAGTTCACTAATTTCTTTAAATTTTAACTAAGATTTTCCCCCCAGAAAACAAATTATGAAACCTTTGAACCAAGTTAATTAAAATAGATAAACCTTAAGTGCTAACTAGTTACATAAGTTCCGACAAGGTCAGATTTTTTTCATGATTAAAATTAGAACTCATCTTCAATCATCAACACACTTCAAGTTAACATAACCTGCAATACCAATCTTATCATAGGCCGAACCAAATTCATCACAATCTATTGCCTAGATTCATGCAACATTCTAAATGCAAACACTCAAAAGAAACTATTTTTGTGATTTTTAATTAATTTTTTTTATGAAATATGCCTACAATATGCAAAAATAACTAACCAATGCCATGTATGTGAACTAAACAATTATGTAATGAAATATGATCCACCTCCAAACTAAAAGTGAACAATGTCCTCATTGTTTAAATAGAAAGAATTAAAACTGAGAACTTCCCTGGATAGTCAAGCATCGGGCTCAACCTCCTCTACATCGATGTCTAGTGGTGGATAAATCGGCAACGGCTAATGCTCAACAAAATTAGAGTGGCATGATAAATATGTGCAATTACTTGGACAACCACTTCATGAATGTGAGCATGTTGTATGCATGTAGTTTTGTGAATTTGAGTGGAGGTGTGTATGGTGTGGAGCTTAATGAATTAGGTTGAGTGTGATGATTGCCAAGAGAACGGATGAGTGGGTTGGAACCCTAATCTGGCTAGAATGCAAACTAACCCCCAAAATTGGAATGTTGGAACCTTTAAATCTGTGTGGAAGGTGGGTATTTCCTTGAATCAATTTGTATAAGTTGAAGAATGAAGGGTAGTCGGTGGTTTAGGGCGTAAGTTAGAAGTTGGAATGAATATGAATGATGTTTGATCAAAGTGAAAAGTCAACTAGGATTTGCAAACTCCGCAGGGGCGGAGTAATTTTACACTGAAAAGATTGTCGGGGCGCACTTTGGCAGAGAGGTGAGCGCCGGGGTGCATCTTAAATTCGTCGCGCCGGTTTTTGGAAGAGAGTTCTCCGTTGGGGTGGCTTTCCTAGGCATGAAAAATTCGCCTGGGCGAAGTAAGCATTGTTCTGAAAATAAAATTCTTCAGTTTTTGTGCAGTCTCAGCGTTTCAGATGCCTTCCCATACTTTGTTGCCTACAACTTGAACCCCCGATGCCTGGAATGATGAAAGACAACATGGATTAGAGTAGGACTTTGGATCATGAGTATGAAAACTTATAAAGCAAATAAATCCTAAAAATTGAAAATAATAAAAGAACTAATTAATTAAAAATTTGAGGATTTGACAAATGGACATTCTGCAAATTAGCTCATAAGTGCTTGGCTTCCAGGGGGCGCTGCCCCCGATAAACTAACCGACGAGCTGGGCAGCCGCTCGCTCACCGAGGAGCGAGATCCCCGATTGGGTAGTCGCAGTGGCCATTAGTCGAACCCGCCAAATATAACAACTTATTTCCTATTAGTAAAGCATATAGGCTAAAATAAATATAAAAATTCCTGGGTTACCTCTCCGTTAGTGCTTGGTTTAGAGTCTTTCAGGCTGGCTGTATATTTTCAACACTATCCAACCCTTTTTCAATAATTGAGAAACCCTCCATCCATCAGTAGCAAATTATCCTTTGGTAGGTTCCCATTAGTAATGGATAAGGGATCGAAGTCACTGATAAGTAGGTTTTATACCTACTTATTGGCTATCAACTCACTAGAATTATAGCTTATTCTCACGTGCTTTAGTTTCTTTTTATGCATTTTATCTTCATTTTGTAGATTGCATGGTGGAAACTCTTTTGATGGCATCATGGGTGGAATGAGCATGGAGTTGACTTGATGGCGAGCTTAAGGCATGTGGTGGAGTGAAGATGAAGGTGGCATGTGGCAATGGCATGTGAAGTGATAGGAAAAGTTTGGTGTAGCAAAGTCTAGCCAGCAGCAGCAGCATTCCAGCAGAAGACTTGCAGCATCCTGCAGGAAATTCAAGTAGCGCGGCCGCGCCAGTATAAAGCACAAAATCAGCGCGCCCGCGCCATACCAGGATCAGATCAGCTGCCAGCGCGCCCGCTCCCTAATTGGATTACGGGGCAGCGCGGCCGCTCCTAGCTGGTCAATGGCAGATTGACTTTTTCATTAAAATCCTGTTTGCATGTTTTTCCTTATAAGGGTGTATTTGGAAGTTGAAGACTGATCTTTTGAATGTTTTTATTACTGTTTTAGAGATTTAGAGAGCGATAGAGAGCTTGTAGCATACTCTTCCATATCTTTGGCTTCTCTCTTGATTTCTCTTAGATTTCCATATATTTTTCATAGATTAGGGTTTGGATTGGTTGTTTGAAGGATTTGGCTCTACATGGATGCTTCGTATTTGAAGTAGAGATTTCAGATTTGCATTTCTTATCTCTTAGCTTCTCTTTATTTCCATTTTTGATTCTCAATGTATGAACAAGTTTTGATAATGGTTATTGCTTCAGTTATGAACTACTCTCCGTTATGGGATTTTAATGGATCTTTTTGCTTAAGTTCAGATTTGTATACTTTTATGTTGAGCTCTTGTTGATTATGTATGGATTGCCTAATATGGTTTGTTTTGCTTGCTTAGTTGCTTGATCACCAACTACCGAAATAACTTGTATGAAATTGGAAAATGGATTATAAGTTGAGATATGGCCATATTAGCATGTGATCATGATTTTTACATGTGATAGACTTCCTGATTTGTAATCTGGATAGACATATACCGTATTACCACGTGTAGTCATTTGAGAGAGCTTGTGCTTAAATCTATATTATTATTAAGTCACATAGAAATATAGTGGTTTATGTAATATTCGATGTTCACATATATTCTATCTCTTTTGTGGATTTTGTGTGATATGAGCATGGTGTTGGGTTTGTACGAAATCGTGACACAATTAAATTGCAAAAATTAGCAGAAGCATGGTATATCAGAGTTTAAAAATTTCTACAAAACCATTACCCGGATCATCCTTTATGCAAATTATTAATTTAAAACGATAAATAAGAAGTTATGGAATCATACCCTTGTAAAACGAAGCTTCCACAGGTACGAGTTCAACTCCTTGTTCTTCGTGATCTCCTTGAATTTTTGGGTTAGATTCCTTCCTTTGATCAACGTTAGCCACCCAAGTGTTTGGCCTCTAGAGGTGATCCACCAAGGAAGATGAATTATCAAGAAGGAGGGTGGTTGGCTTAGTTTTCTATCCTCTATAGAAAAGGAGTACTCTCCAACAATTGGAATTGCCTCAACTGATATCTATTATAAGACTCCTCTTATATTGATATTGGTCAACCCTTCTAATCCTATTAGACATGGGATTTCTTTTAATTAATTAAACTCCTTTAATTGATTTAGGCTTCCCACCACATGGGGAATAATTAATTAAATTCATTTAATTAATTTGTCTCCTAATCTTATTAGGAATAAATGAGAGTACTAATATTAAATTAATTACTAAACTCCTTTAGAAATTAAAATAATAATAATTGTAATAATATTAATAAGACTTCTCTTATTAATTTATATTTAATATTTCTAAAATATTAAATAATAAACATTAAGCTATTTAATTTATTCTATCACTATAGATTAAATTAATTACACTTAATGCATTATTACGATTATGCCATTACCTTCTTAAATAATTATTCTTCCTTTTATGGTGTGACCCTTTAGGTTCTCTATATTAAACCGGTTGTGAATAAATCAATTAGAACAATTCTAATCTTATTTAAATAAATAAATTAAACTAATAATCTATTTAAATAAATAATATTTATTCTACAATAGGGATAAGCCTCCCTAGCGATCAACGACTTTTCAGATAATATAGATTTCAACATTAATCATAAAAGAACCTGTGAGTAAATAGTTACCATACAATTCAATCCTTCCACCATACAATGTCCCAATTAAATATAAGACATGAATTTACTGTCAAGTCTTATTTTATTTAATTATATGTATTTCGATTAGAAAATGCACAACTCCAAATAATGCAAATTAGAAACTCCTTTCTAATTTCATTTTACCTTGGCCAAGGATTCCTGGGTTGTCATTTAACGAATCACATAGGATATATCTCCTCTTTTACTAGAGGTGGTAGATTCTTTATTGATCATTCATTATCTCCATATATAACTCATTATACCCAAGCATACCCTTTTATATACCCTAAAGGACTTTAAGGAATAAGTCAAAGTATAATTCATTACATACAAGATACTATGATGATCTCAAGTCTAAGGATCACTTGTACTACTATCACATTAGGAATTCCTATTGACAGGCGAGTAAAACTCCATTAGGTATTCCATAGCGAGTCACGTTCAGTGAACTTATTCTCCAATAAGCACCTACATACTTGCTTTAGTGTCTCCACACAAATGATCATGAGATCAATCATCCTCATCCAATGAGCAAGCAACATATGTACCAATCTATCCGAATTTACTAATCCCCTTTTTAGTAATCCCACGATTGGGAACTATTTTAGTTTTAGAGCTTTCTAAGAATTTAGATCTCATTAGCATGATCAACATCATGATTCTAAAAGCATTGCTTAAAACTATGGGTTATTTACATATTATAAAAACAGCACCATGTAGATAATTAAATGCCTTTAATAAATGAATATTTTATTAATAAATAAATAAGATTGTTTATAAAGTACGTGCTTTATCATCATACATGATTGGCTTGTATGCACACTACTATCAATCTCCCACTTGCACTAAAGCCAATCGCCATGGTATCTCATACCCATCTTCTCTAAGTGACGATCAAACTGCTGTTGTGTTAAAGCTTTAGTAAATGGATCTGCAATATTGTCTTGAGAGTCTACACGCTCCAAGGTGACGTCTCCTCTTTCAATGATCTCCCTGATCAAGTGAAATCGCCGCAACACGTGTTTAGATTTTTGATGAGACCTTGGTTCCTTAGCTTGTGCAACTGCTCCTGTGTTGTCACAGTAAACGAAAACTGCTTCTCTAATGCTAGGAACCATACCAAGTTCAGTTATGAACTTCTTCATCCAAACAGCTTCCTTTGCAGCTTCACTTGCAGCTATATACTCTGCCTCTGTCACTGAATCAACAACTGTTTGCTGCTTGGAACTCTTCCAACTCACTGCGCCTCCGTTTAAGGTAAAAATATACCCCGAAATAGACTTACTGTCATCTTGGTCCGTTTGAAAACTTGAGTCTGTGAAGCCCTCGAGTTTTAATTCAGACCCACCGTAGACAAGAAAAATATCCTTAGTCCTTCTCAAGTATTTTAGGATATTCTTCACTGCCTTCCAGTGCTCTTCTCCTGGATTCGACTGGTATCTGCTCGTTACACTAAGTGCATGAGCAACATCCGGTCTAGTACATATCATATCGTATATGATAGATCCTATTGCAGAAGCATAAGGGATCTTACTCATACGGGCTCTCTCCTCAGGTGTCTTTGGGGCCTGTTTCTTGGAGAGATGTATTCCATGGCTCATCGGCATGAGACCTCTTTTGGAATCTTCCATGCTAAATCTCTTTAGCATTGCATCAATGTACGTTCCTTGGGATAAACCAAGCATCCTTTTAGATCTATCTTTATAGATCTTTATCCCCAAAATATAGGATGCTTCTCCCAAGTCCTTCATGGAGAAGTGTTTAGATAACCAGATTTTAATCGATTGTAGCATAGGAATGTCATTCCCTATCAGTAATATATCATCAACATATAATACAAGGAATAAAATTGAGCTCCCACTAACCTTTTTGTACACACATGGTTCATCGTCGTTTTTGATAAAATCAAACTCTTTGATTGTCTCATCAAAACGAATGTTCCATCTACGAGAAGCTTGCTTCAATCCATAAATGGATCGTTGCAGCTTACAGACTTGATTTGTTCCAACCTTTGAAACAAATCCCTCTGGCTGTGTCATATACACATCCTTCTCAAGTTTCCCAATGAGGAAGGCTGTTTTCACGTCCATCTACCAGATCTCATAGTCGTTATAAGCTGCAATCGCAAGCAAAATCTGAATGGACTTGAGCATAGCTACTGGTGAAAAGGTTTCATCATAGTCAACTCCTTGTCTTTGTTTGAAACCTTTTGCAACCAGTCGGGCCTTATAGGTCTCTACCTTACCGTCCGCTCCAGTCTTTCTTTTAAAGACCCATTTACACCCAATAGGCTTAATGCCTTCAGGTGGTGAAACCAAAGTCCATACTTTGTTTTCATACATGGATTCCATTTCGGATTTCATGGCTTCAAGCCATTTCCCTGAGTCTTTATTACTCATAGCCTGTTTGTAATTCAATGGATCATCATCATTCATGATGTGTACCTCATCGTCATTCTCTATAACGAATCCATACCTCTCAGGTATCTTCGGTACTCTTCCAGATTTACGAACAGGGTGTAGTATAGTAGGTTCTTCTACTTGGTCAGGTACCTGACTTTGATCCGTGATAATTTGTGATTCTTGAACTTCTTCAAGATATATCTTACTCCCACTGACCCCTTCATGGATAAACTCCTTTTCCAAGAAGGCAGCATGTTTCGCAATAAACACCTTTTGATCAGTTGGATGATAGAAATAATACCCTAAAGTTTCTTTAGGGTATCCCACAAATCTACACTTATCGGATTTAGTCTGTAGCTTATCATTTTCAAACTTTTTGACATAAGCTGGGCAACCCCAAGTCTTAACATGCTTAAGATTTGGTTTCATCCCCTTCCACATCTCATATGGAGTCTTTGGGGCGGATTTGGTAGGTACCTTGTTAAGTAGGTATGCAGCCGTTTCTAGGGCATATCCCTAGAAAGAAATTGGAAGGTCGGTAAAACTCATCATGGATCGAACCATGTCCAATAGTGTTCAATTTCTCTTTTCAGATACTCCATTTAACTGTGGTATACCTGGAGGAGTCCATTGTGAGATTATACCATTTTCTTTGAGACAATTGAGAAACTCACCGCTTAAGTATTCTCCACCTCGATCTGATCGAAGTATCTTTATACTCTTGCCCGTTTGTTTCTCTACTTCACTTCTGAACTCTTTGAACTTTTTAAATGATTCTGACTTGTATTTCATTAAATACACATATCCAAATCTTGAGTGATCATCAGTGAAAGTAATAAAATAAGAATACCCACCCCATGCACTTGTTGTCATAGGTCCACAAACGTCTGTGTGAATCAATGCCAACAACTTTGTAACTCTTTCTCCTTTTCCACTAAAAGGAGATTTAGTCATTTTACCCATGAAATAAGATTCACAAGTTGGATATGATTCATAATCAGATAACTCAAGGAGCCCATCTTTATGCAACTTGGATAATCTTGTTTCATTGATATGACCGAGTCTACAGTGCCACATGTAAGTATAATTAATATCATCTCTTTTCCTTTTCTTAGTTTGTTCAATTTGAAAAATATTTTCTTGTAAGTCAAGTGTATAAAGTCCATTTCGCAAATTTCCAATACCATATAAAACATCGTCTTTATAAATAGAACAACTATTATTCTTTATAACAACGTTAAATCCTTCCATATCCAATACAGAAATTGAAATAATATTTTTAATAATATTCGGAACATAATAACAATTATTAAGATAAATGGATTTGCCCGAAGACATTACTAAACAATAAGTCCCTACAGCTAATGTAGCAACCTTTGCTCCATTCCCCACTCGTAGGATCACCTCATCATTGTTCAGCTTTTTACTTCTGACCAGTCCCTTCACATTATTACATATGTGAGAACCACAGCCGGTATCCAATACCCAAGTAGAATTTTGACTTTCTGAAAAATTAATTTCAATTATGAACAAACCTTGATTGGAAGTCAAAGCTTCTCCAAGCTTCTTCTTTGCCAGAAACTTCTTGCAGTTCCTCTTCCAATGACCCGACTCGTTGCAATGGAAGCACATTCCTTTGCTAGCTGATCAGATTTCTTTTGTTCCTTTATGTTCACTTTGCCCTTGGTCATCTGAGATCGGAAGAGCTCCTTAGATATCTCATATCTAGCAGTCCTACTTTGTTCACCATACAACTCCTTGAGGTGAATCAACATAGTAGGAGTATCCATGTTTTCGTACTGACGCTGAAGCTCATTATTCATGGATGCGAGCATGATGCATTGAGACACAGATGTATCATCTTGCCACTTTACAATGGTGGAAATCTCTTCCTCAGAGGCTGTTTCTGGAATAGTTCCAAGGGACAGGTGAGTTTACGACATAAGAAATCTTTTCAGCAGTGAGAACTATTCTCAGATTTCTTAGCCAGTCCGTATAATTCGGCCTGGTAAGCTTATTAGCATCAAGTATGCTTCGCAGTGAAATTAGTGATTTTGACATTTTTAAAATTCTGCATGTGAAAAACAACATTTTAGCAAACATTAATTTTATTAATTTTGCATACCAAAATAAATTTAGGTCTTTATTTTAAATTGGTATCTCCCACTATTTTTATCAAACTATATTACCCTCACTTATATAGTTCGGCAACATCTAATTAAAGATTTGCTAGTGAGAATAAGGATCCCATTTCAAATGTATATAACCTTGTGGATAGCACAACAAGCGATATACAAATAAATAGGTAGACAACTCTTGTCAATTATATCACTATATAACTCCTTTTATTTTGCCTCTTAAATCATAATGGTCAAGTGTGTGCACATCCGAACTAAAATGATTTAAGTTAAGTCCAGCCTAGCACTTCCATAAATTCAAAAAAGAAAAATGTTCGTCCTTGTGGATAGCACAACAAGACTAGATCGTTCAATTTTCTTGATAAGCATCAAATATGATTAATTAACATCTTAAATACGTAATACTCGCCTACTCGCCTTGTGGATAGCACAACAAGCTCATATTAAATATTTAATACTCTATTAATTTATCATGCTAGAAGGCGACGTTCGATATTCCAAATATCATTTGAACGCTTCAGACTTAATATTATTTCTTTGAGGGGTTTGTTATTATTTGTCTCATCTTGTTTAGCGCGTATACACACACACACACACACACACACATATATATATATATATATATATATATATATATATAAAATACGCGTCATTTTATTAAACATGCGAAGCATGTTTGCTATGAAATATAATATATATAATATTTAGCATGCAATATAGAATACTATATTCTACCCGGATTGATTATGGACTTTTATTCTAGTTTGGTTCACTAGAGCCACCAAGTGAACCAAAAGGTCAAACCTAGGAGTGCAAGAATTTAAATTTAGATATAACTATTACATTTAAACCCGGGCTCCATACAAACGGGTCTTCACGCGCTCCTTGCTCCTTGGTCTCCAATTTCTTCAAGATAATTCTAACTATTTCTATTACATTAAACTATTTAATTTAAGTAGAAACCTTGATCAGCAGTCAAGGGGAAGTACATAGGAGGGAGATAAAATTTTACATCAAGAATTTTTTTTTAGAGAAGACGAGGTACACAGACCCCATTTAATAAAATCCATTCATTCAAGCATTCAACTAAAATAAAATCCAATCACATTTGTCAAATAGTCCATAATCAATCCCCATTTATTATCATACATATCACCATATATATCAATAAATAAATATTCATCTCATGAATTAAAACATTCCATATATATATGAGTATTATTTAATGGACAATTTTAAATTGCATGAAATTCAATTTCAAGATTAAAATAAACTCTTTATTTTAATTATAAAATTATTTAGAATATAATATATAAATATATCATATATATATATATATATATATATATATATATATATATATATATCATATAGATATATATTTGATATTACCGTATATATTATATATATTTATATAACGAATCAGGTTATATATATACTATATATATATATATATATAATATAAATTCACATTTATTTTTTAAAAAGAAGTCACCTTCTTTTATTAAAAGAGTCCTGCAGGTTTATTAAAAGAGTCCTTTCCTGATGGGTCACCTTCTTTTTGGAGTAAGAAAGAGACAACACCTTTTCTTTGCAGAATTCAAGATTAGCACCCAAAAAAAAATTGTGATTCGTCCCAAAAAAAAAAAGTCATTTTTTTTTCTTAAAAAAATTAATTTTATACAATAAAATTATGCCCAATAAATTATTTTAAATACATACCCATATGTATATGAAATCAAAAATAAATTAATAATTGCATAAAGATTTGGCTCTGATGCCACTGTTGGGTTTGTACGAAATCGTGACGCAATTAAATTGCAAAAATTAGCGGAAGCATGGTATATCAGAGTTTAAAAATTTCTACAAAACCATTACCCGGATCATCCTTATGCAAATTATTAATTTTAAACGATAAATAAGAAGTTATGGAATCATACCCTTGTAAAACGAAGCTTCCACAGGTACGAGTTCAACTCCTTGTTCTTCGTGATCTCCTTGAATTTTCGGGTTAGATTCCTTCTTTTGATCAACGTTAGCCACCCAAGTGTTTGGCCTCTAGAGGTGATCCACCAAGGAAGATGAATTATCAAGAAGGAGAGTGGTTGGCTTAGTTTTCTATCCTCTATAGAAAAGGAGTACTCTCCAACAATTGGAATTGCTTCAACTGATATCTATTATAAGACTCTTCTTATATAGATATTGGTCAACCCTTCTAATCCTATTAGACATGGGATTTCTTTTAATTAATTAAACTCCTTTAATTGATTTAGGCTTCCCACCACATAGGGAATAATTAATTAAATTCATTTAATTAATTTGTCTCCTAATCTTATTAGGAATAAATGAGAGTACTAATATTAAATTAATTACTAAACTCCTTTAGAAATTAAAATAATAATAATTGTAATAATATTAATAAGACTCCTCTTATTAATTTATATTTAATATTTCTAAAATATTAAATAATAAATATTAAGCTATTTAATTTATTCTATCACTATAGATTAAATTAATTACACTTAATGCATTATTACGATTATGCCATTACCTTCTTAAATAATTATTCTTTAGGTTCTCTATATTAAACCGGTTGTGAATAAATCAATTAGAACAATTCTAATCTTATTTAAATAAATAAATTAAACTAATAATCTATTTAAATAAATAATATTTATTCTACAATAGGGATAAGCCTCCCTAGCGATCAACGACTTTTCAGATAATATAGATTTCAACATTAATCATAAAAGAACCTGTGAGTAAATAGTTACCATACAATTCAATCCTTCCACCATACAATGTCCCAATTAAATATAAGACATGAATTTACTGTCAAGTCTTATTTTATTTAATTATATGTATTTCGATTAGAAAATGCACAACTCCAAATAATGCAAATTAGAAACTCCTTTCTAATTTCATTTTACCTTGGCTAAGGATTCCTGGGTTGTCATTTAACGAATCACATAGGATATATCTCCTCTTTTACTAGAGGTGGTAGATTCTTTATTGATCATTCATTATCTCCATATGTAACTCATTATACCCAAGCATACCCTTTTATATACCCTAAAGGACTTTAAGGAATAAGTCAAAGTATAATTCATTACATACAAGATACTATGATGATCTCAAGTCCAAGGATCACTTGTACTACTATCACATTAGGAATTCCTATTGACAGGCGAGTAAAACTCCATTAGGTATTCCATAGCGAGTCACGTTCAGTGAACTTATTCTCCAATAAGCACCTACATACTTGCTTTAGTTTCTCCACACAAATGATCATGAGATCAATCATCCTCATCCAATGAGCAAGCAACATATGTACCAATCTATCCGGATTTACTAATCCCCTTTTTAGTAATCCCACGATTGGGAACTATTTTAGTTTTAGAGCTTCTAAGAATTTAGATCTCATTAGCATGATCATCATCATGATTCTAAAAGCATTTCTTAAAACTATGGGTTATTTACATATTATAAAAACAGCACCATGTAGATAATTAAATGTCTTTAATAAATGAATATTTTATAAATAAATAAATAAGATTGTTTACAAAGTACGTGCTTTATCATCATACATGATTGGCTTGTATGCACACTACTATCACATGGTATATCGAGAGATAGCCATGTTTTACTTTCGTGCTCTCGACTAGCAATCCGAAGTAATCAATTGGGCTTAACAAGAGGTGTATAATTTTAATGAGCCATTAAGTGAAGTTAGAATCCCATATCTTCCTCTTCTGAATCATTTACTTGTTAATAATTAATATTTGATAATCAGTATTGTTATATAAATCACATCTTGATCTTCTGTTTAAGTAGACCGAAATAATTACAAAACTGTTGCATGTTAAATTAGAAATACTCATTTTTCTCCGTGGGAACGATGCTCTACTTACCGTATATTACTTGTGGACTGCGTGCACTTGCGTGTATGTGACTATTTTGTTTAACACCGAAAATAAGACAACAGTCACCTAGCATGCTCTGATTAGGTATGATCTCCATTAACAGCGACAAATACTTATGTGCTATATCCATTGTGTCTGTGATCATATTTGGGCATGGAAGCTTGTCAAACACAATGAGTTCTTTGTCTATCTTCTCTTTCTCTTCCCACCATGGCTCCAAAGTTGTACTCACTTTTATATCACAAAGAGCTTTGTCGATGACATGACTACCAAGTGGGTATGGGATTGCAAATCTGACCGGATCCTTGAATTTTAGTGGAGAGGGCACTTGGGGCACTAACAAAATTGGCTCTAGATCGTCGGAACTCACAAATAACTCTTCGCCGAACTTGTTTTCCTTATCCCTAATTGTCTCCGCTCTCTCAATATCTAGATCATTTGGCACTTCCAATTGCAGATTTGGTTCGGGCACTTCATCAGTCTCGGAATCCATGTCATAAAGCCAAGTGTGTTGTGGCCAAGTGTTTTGAGGACAGTTGTTTAAGGCTTTGAACATTTGCTCTATCTGGTTCTCAAGATTTTGAATTGATATCTCTTGACTAACCCTCCTCTCCTCATTCGACGCTATGAACTTGGACAACAATTCTTCCAATCTCGAGTTTTCTTCCTGTTGCAGTGGAGGTGGACATGAGAATTTCGGTGAATATGTTGGACATGGAGCATAAAATTGCTCTTGATGACTATAGCTCCCTAAAAAATCTGGGTGATACCCAACCTTGATGATAATTATTGGGATATGTGTATTGGTTGAGGTAGTCACCACCATATTGTACCGACCCGAAACTGAAGGTGCATTGATGACTCGGATGATTACCAGCACAATAATTACAAACTACTGCTATCCTTCGAATACGTTGAGTTGCACAAGCGTCCAACCTCTTCGAAAGTGTCTCAAGTTGTGCTGATAATGCAAAAATTACATTGAGTCTATTAATCCCTGTGTCCTTTGGCTGAGGCATGCTCGAATATGGCCATTGATAATTGAATTCAGCCATGGTACCTAAAAAGAGAGAAAAATAGGAAGAGAATTAAAATAAAAAAATGTTTAAATTAAGACTAATTTGATTGAAATTAATATTGACAAAAATTATTAAACTAATTCCCCGGCAACGGCGCCAAAAACTTGTTGAGTAAAATCTAGTTACGCACAACACGCAAGTATACGTGGTCAACAAGTAATAAAGTGAAAGTAGAGTATCGTTCTCATGAGGAATTATTAAATAAAAATCACCAAGTGCTAACCCGTAACCAACTTAGTCTTATTTAAATGATTGATTTAGTATTTTGCATTAACAATATGTAATTAAACTAATTCTAACTACCCTTAGAATGAACTAAAATATGAAGACTTGAGACTAAAATTTCACCTATTGTTTCATTTAAATTAATACACTTCCCGTTAAATCAAATTAATTACCTCGGATTGTTAATCAAGAACACAAAGGTAAAATATAACCATCTCTCGATGTATCATACCCATATCAACTTAAATCCACAGATGATAGAATTAAGAAGAACACCATAATTAACTAACCCACTATATTTCTATGTGAATTATAATTAAAGAGAGTTGAAGCACAAGTTCTCAATAGATTACATATGTTGCGTAAGTATATATTGTTAGTTCCTAGAGGCACAATAGTTATCTAGAAGGTAGATATTTTAAAAATTTTCCTTTAAAAAAAACTTATCAGGTTTGTTAAACACAACGGAATATATGATTTGTTTGTTTTCCTTTTAGATAAACCAAGTTTGAAGGTGATAAGCAGTTATAGCAGTTTACAACAGATATAGCAGTTATAGCAGATATCAGACATAGTGATTTTAAGTGATTTAGAGCACACAAGGCTCCTAGTCCACTCTTCTACTCCACGAGTAGGAAATCCACTAAGGATGTCTTTACACTTCTTTGAATCACTTAGATTCCTTCAAGACCAACAGTCTTGGAAACTTCTTAGTTCACTTAGAACTCTTCAAGTCCAGCAGACTTGGTATACACTTGATTGAGAGTTAAGTTCTTGAGATGTGCTACTCAGTTGCTATTAAGCATAAGTTCTAAAGAACTGAGTAACTGTGCAAGCTTTTCTTCAGTATCGTAGAGTTTGGACGTTGAGAGTTCTTGAGCTTTTTAGTTCTTGCTTGCTTTCTTCTGAATCTCTGTCTGATTTGCTTGTGAAGGAGCTTTTGAAATGTTCTCATTGAAGGCATCTGTTGTAGCATTAAATGCTTCAGACGTTTTTGAGCACTGATGTTGACTTCTTGTAAATCTGCTATTCTGCCGCCTGGCCTACTGACACAGCAGACTACTTTCTCACCTAACACCTGAAAAGGTGTTTTCAGCAGGCATGCAGTCCTTTCCTTAGCTTCTTCAATACGCTTCTTCAACGCATACTAAGGATGAATATTGGATCATTGGGACTCACAAAATGTTAACGTCTATAATCCATTCTCCATTGATAATACTTTATCCTTTATCAGTTAGACGATTATGATGCTGACTGGAGAGACACCACGATCATTGTCTTTAGATCATGATCGTTGTGTCTTGTCGTGATCATACTTGATTCAGCTTTGGTCGTAGAGAACACTACGATTTCTCTTAAACTCTGATAGACTACGATCTTCACTTGCTTGCTTTGCAGACTCTGTAATACCCGAGAATTTCTGAATATTATTAAATAAATATATTAATGGAAATGAGAATTTGTTTGAATATAAATGATTTTGTGTTATGAGATGAATTAATTCAATTATATAAAATTGAATAATTATAATAATTGAGAAATTGATGGAGTTTGCGATAAACTCATTGATAGCCTTGTGTGGCACAATGACGTAATATAAGAATGATTATATTAATTTAAGCAAACAATTAATCTATATTGATTGTAGAATATTAATTAATTGTCCTCGTAGAATAATTAATTATTGTGGAATATTAACTGTGATTGATTAATAATATGTGATTATTATTATTGCAAGAAATATAATAATAATAAACCACTTGTTTATAACTGTGTTGAGATTTATAGTTGTTAATGTGATAATTAATCATATAAGTGTTAATCGATTATTATGGAAATTAATAATCAATGAGGAATAGATTAATTAATATTATTGTTAATTAATCAATGAGATAAATAATTTATTTATTTGACATTATGAATAATAAAACAAATAAGTAAGTTATTAATATAATAAGATTATATTAATTGATATGTGCAAATGTGCAATACTTGAATATATAAAGTATATGGAATACAACTATATTATATAGTGTAGTGAGACACTTAAGTGTGACCATGCATGTATATATAAACTATAGTACAATGTGATTATACTATACATAGAAACCATATATTATATGAAGCATAATGTGATTATATTATGTACATAAATTATATAGCAAAGTTATTAAATTATGAGAGTTACATGAAATGCCTATGTAACAATGTGAATATACATTAAAGTGAGACATCATGAGTATATGGTAGATAATTAAATAATACATGAAATAATGTGATGTGATTATATCCGAATAAATTATATAGGTAAGATAAAAATGTACATGGATCATATGTGTGTGTATTATACTTACTACATTATGTGAATAACATAATTATTGGGATTACATTGTAATTCTAATTGTAATCTAAATATATAGTATGTATATATATATATATATATATATATATGATAACATAAGTATATGGTGTGTGAATACAAGTGTAGTATTTGCAAATGCTGAGTTCTTGTCCCATTTTGAGTGTCCATTCCTTCCCTATTTCTCATTCACGTAAAAGGCCAAAGGCCTAAGCTACTCCCTCATATCAACTTCCTAGCTAGCCAATGATGCTCATGATGAAGAAGGATGTGGGTGATGGGGGTGGTTAGCAACAATTTCACCTAATGCTTGTTGCCCATCATCTCTTCTCCTTCTCCAATGGTTTGATTTCATGGACAATGGCTTGGCATAGGTATTCATCTCCCTAGAAATTGAGCACTCCCCTTCTCATTTCATTTTGCTAGACTAATTACTAAGTGTTCTAGAGAGAGTAAGGATATTACTTAGGGAGAATTCTGAGATTAGGAAGCAAGTCTTGTGCAATTTGAAGCTAAAGAGGTATAATCTCTAAACCCATTTAAAATTCAATTCATAGAAATTAGCAAGTTTAGTTAGAATTGGTTATATAAATGATGATTAACATGCTAGGACAGTATATAGATGTGTTATATGTGCAATGTAATAGTTAGCAAACATGTTTCATGAGGAAATGTGAAGATTGGTTGGAACTTTGCAAATGCAGAGAAGTTTCTGGTCTGGAACGGGAGCCGTGCGGCTGCGCGTCTCCCTAGTAAAATTTTGGCGCGGCCGCGCGCCAATGCAGAAATTGTTGATAATTTCTATTATATCTTCTGATGTATTGAACTTGTTGTACTAGTAGAGTATGCTTATAACTCACATTAACATATGGAATAAGGTTACTAGGTTATAACAATCCATGATAGTTGTTTTAGTTGTGTATTTAAAAGAAAACTTAAAGTTATGAAAAGAGAAACTTTGATATATAAATACCATAATAGTATTCTGACTTTTGAGACACGTTTGTATGACCTAGAAACACATGGAATGCATATTGACTTAAGTATATATGTATCGTGATATAATATGAACATGTGAACCCAACTAGTGCACCTTTCTAGCAAAAATACAAGTTTCGAAGGTTGATATTGACATGTAAAGACCATATATACATTCTGACATTTTGAGCATGTTTATAGGGCCTTGAAATGCATGAAAAGCATGTTGACTTGCTTATATATGTTTCATAATATAACATGAGCATGTGGGCTTCATTTGTGAACTTTACTAAGTGAAAGTGTAAGTTCGAAACGTAAATCTTGACATTTTATATCGAAGCCTAAATTCTGAAAATTTTAGGACATGTTTGGTAGTGCTCATAACCTCATTAAAATGTCATAAACATACACATGCCATGTTAGATGCCATGAGAACTAGTTAGGCACAAGTGAAGCATGAATTAAGTTGTAATGGTGCTAGTTATAGGTGTATAATATAGATTCTTGCAAGCATGCTTAAAACAAGTTATGTGATCACCTCGTATAACAAAGCATGATAGGCTTTGTGAATTCCATGACCTTGAATGACCGTAAATTATTGAAAGGGTTAACTTAGAAGCTATATCACATATGTTTGGAACGAGGAAAGGTTGTATAAACATAAAAGTATTCTTTAAAATGTATACATGCTACGTGATATTATATGTTGTTACTTGAACCCGATTTTAACGGTTAACTTATAACAAGACTATAACTTGCTAAAATAAAATATATTTAGTATTGATTATGGTCTTATGTGATATTAATAATATGCGAGTATGTTTGGTAATTGTGGTAGTCTCACATGATAGTAACGATGTATGAATATGATCAACTTGAGAAAAGAGGAAGTTAAGAATAGAAATTAGATACTAAATAATTGTGTAGCTAGGGTAAAACTTAGCTTGTGTGTTGATCGTATATTCGAAGATATAATGTGAAGTTAAATTATATGACTAATGAATATCATATATATACGTAACTGTATTACGATAGGAATTCGAAAGTGTTGATTTGCTTTTCGTGGATAAACTACGCTAAAGGCAAGTTCTCTAACTTACACTCTTTTAAAGTGCAAGTTTCCTAACTTACACTCTTTTACGGTGCAAGTATCTAATCCTTATCTCTTTGGATGCAAGTATCTTAACCGACGCATTTACTTTATGCAAGTATTCTATCCTTGTATATTGCGAACTAGTTTCTTTACGTAATCGTTTGAATTGAATTAGCATACTTGAACTCTTATTTTATTAAAGCTATTATTCATGTGGAACTTGGTATTGTTCTTGAATATTGTAAAAGTGTTTATGCCATTTGATTTGGCTAGACTTATATTATTGAAAGGCGACCCAAACCGATTGATTAGTGCGGGATCTTATATTTGACTTAGAAGAACAAAATATAACTGTCGGAGAACCGACGCGCGCACATTAGTATGATTGAGTGTTATGCATAACATAGGGTACTTTAGGCTGATCACCTGTTGTACTTGTTTTTGTTGAATTTTTCAGTTTATTACTGTCAATTCCTGTAGAAGTTCATAGTCCTTAGTGACTGCTCAGTATTCAGTTATCTTGAAATCTTGAATTGATTTATTATTGAATCACATTGATATTATTCTGTCCTTAGCGACTGTTATTGAAAATTGTTGATATTCTTGTTATCTTTGAACTATCAAACCTTGCTATACCCTTTTCGAGAATTGAGAATTATATTACAAACCCTTATTGTATATTACTTGCTGAGCAATTTGTGCTCATTCTTGCTTTTTCCCTAAAACATTTTAGCTAAGGCAGAGCGTGGCGAACCTTCGGGCGTTGATAAGGGCAAGGGCAAGGCTACCAACTAGCTTGTCTCTTTTATATTTTTAAATATTTTAATATTGTATTAAGATGATGTAGTAAGACTGGATTTGATTATGTTTAAGCTTAAGTTAGATTATGTAACAAGTCGTTAATTGATATTATTATGTAATCTATTAAGTACTGTAGATTGCGAGACTTGGGGGAATAATTATAATAAATCATTGTATATTATTCTAAATTAGATATTCCGCTGTGGATGTGTGATTTTAGTTATTATTGTATTACCATGAGCACGTGACGAACCGAATTCGAGAGACCAAGTGGCGGGTCCCAAATTTGGGGGCGTCACAGGTTAGTATCAAAGCTGTAGTTATAAACCTTAGGAACGAGTGTTCTTAGATTATAACTTAGGAGAACTTAGAAGTTTGAAAGGGATAGAACTAACATAGAGTTTTCCCTAGAGCGAGACTTAGTGTGTTATGAAATGTAACTTCATTCTATACAATGAACTTATGTTTTATTTAACATTCTAATGGAGTTGTTGTTTGTTTTGTCTTGTGTTAGTGATTGTAGGATGGCAGATATGGGAGTACCTAGTAGAGTGACTGAGGAGGAGCCCAGGGATATACATGTAGTATACGAGGCACCTCTAGAGGCTATACCAGTGGAGGCCGTTGCACCGTTCGAGTTTGACGACGAGGACGAGATTGAGATAGAGTCCGATCCAGAGGAGGAGCCGATGGAGGACGAGCCGATGGGGGATGAGCCAGTGGAGGACTCTGATGAGGCTACTGTGGAGGAGTAGATGTTAGGCGAGTATGAGGAACGAATTTTAGAGTTGGACTGCAGAGTCCAGGAGTTGGAGGCTGAGGCCCAAGAGAGAGAGTCTGAGTTCCAAAAACTGAGGGACGAGGACCATCAGAGGAAGTTAGACATGCAGGAGTTAGAGGTGGAGATTGCCTACCGCAGGGAGGCAGGGATCCAGATGGGGACTCTGTTTCACAGGTCGGTGGCGAGAAATGCAAATATAGCAGGGAAGCTGGAAGAAGTAGAACAGAGGGAATTGAGTGAGAAGACTGAGAAAGAGGCACTCCGTACTCAGCTAGAGTTGGAGGTGATGGACAGGATACACTCGAGGAGAAGTGGGAAGCGGCCAATGAGAGAGCTGACGACCTAGAGAATGAGGTCAGATGTAAGAAGAGGAAGATGAACAAGATGGGGTATGTGTTCCGTTCAGCTTTTGAGAGGGTGATTGATGGTGTGTACCACTACCCGGCAGAGCAGGGACAGACTCTACATACCTTGAGTCGAGAGCTGGTTGCGTATATAGCGCAGATGGAGTACAAGAGCGCTGTGGAGCGCGGGATGATGTGATGAGATGTCCTTAGATGGTCTAGTGGTAGTTTAGTAGAATTTATCTTTATGTGTTGTACTATACTATGTTGTAATCCCTATCTTTTGTGTAAGATGTGGGATAGTGATGTAAACCCCGTGTAAGCTTTTGTTAGAGGGGTGGTATGGTAGCAGGTTGGTATATTCCCCATCTTTTGTGATATTAGGGGATATATGTGATAACATTTATAGCAGTATGCTAGGGAAATCATGTAATGAAACGATTTGGCATATGAATATAAATGAAGTTTATTTCAGAAATGTGTTATAAATTTATTCTTTTAGTATTAAAAAGAAATACTTAAGTAATATACTTGAATAATAATAAAATGAAAATTTGTGATGCAGATCATGGCACCAAGACATAGATTGACTTCACCCGAAGAATCTGTTAATAACGAGAGGGAACAAGTTGACCCGATCCAGAAACTGGTAGACTTGTTAGGAGAAGCCTTAAGGGGAAGGAACAATGAACCCGTTCGCCCAAACCCTCAGACTGTGCCAGTAACAACCTTTAAAGACTTTAAGAGTGTAGGACCCCCGGAGTTCGAGGGAACTACAGACCCAATTGTCGCACAAACGTGGATCAAGGAGATCGAAAAAGCTTTCACTATAGCTCGCATAGGCGAAGATCAAAAGATGGTATTTTCCACATACATGATGAGGGGAGAAGCGAACTACTGGTGGGAAGCTAATCAACAAAGAGCTGGAGAAGGGATAATAGCTTGGGATAAGTTTAAGACGCTGTTCTTCGAGAATTACTTCCCGAAGAGTATGAAGAATCGAATGGAGGTGAAGTTCTTAGAACCAAAACAAGGTGACATGACGGTGGCGCAGTACGCAACTAATTTTAATGAAGTAGCGCGATTTGGGGAACACCAAGTTGGAGATGAAGAGAGGAAGGCTAGATGCTTGGAACAAAGGTTGAAGCCGTGGCTGTTCAATAAGGTATCAGTTCTTCAAATTGATTCCTTTGCAACATTACTGGAGAAGGCAATCATTGCGGAAGGTGGCAGCGAGGCCTTAAGTCTGTATAACAAGGAGAAGAAAGGAAAGACTACGGGAGGAGAGAACCGTACGGGAGGAAGCAGTAGCGGAGGAAGCAACTTGGGAAAGAGAAAATGGGAGAATAAAAACAACAATAATCAATCAGGGAATTTTCGTGGAGGTTTCAAGAAGAGGGCTGAAGGATGCTCAAAGTGTGGGAAGAATCACCAAGGCGAGTGCTGGAAGGGACGTGGCACTTGCTACAACTGCGAACAGGAAGGGTACATCTCGCCCAACTGTCCGAAGCCAAAGAAGATCCAAGGGTGTTTTGCTTGCGGCTCAACTGAGCACCGTATTAAGGATTGCCCAAAGAAGGGAAGTGGCGGGGGTAGCAATCAGTAAGGAGGCAACAAGCTGATGATCAGCGGGCCGGCACAATCCAACCGCCCAACCGCCAGAACCTTTAACATGACCGTCCTGTTAGAGTTTATGCCCTAGAGGCCAATTCTTTGATGTAATTGCTTAACATTTTTGATATTATATTTGATTGAATAAATGAATTATTTTATTATGGTTTTATTTACTGCGTTATATAAATGTTAACATAATAAAAGTCCTTAGAATAGTGATACAAATTATATGGCTTCAAGTATGTGACTTGAACATGAGATCATATAATTACAATTATTATCATTACTCTTAAATGTCCATAGTCGAGTGTCATTGTTAATGGGACAACAATGATACATTGAGACTAGTATGTGGATTGACTGATGGCCAAATCTCATTGGTCATAAATATATGAGATATGGAGTCAATGCATAGGTACATGTTAGAGAACAATGTACTGGACAGACCCAGCATGAGAATTCTACATGGAGCATTATGCAGAGTGTCATAAGCAATTCTCATAGTGACAATGATGTAATGATCCTCCGACCTGAAATCACTATATTACTACACAGGAATTTATGTACTTTGATATCATCAAAAATCACCTTTAATAGGGTGAACAATAAAGATGATTATTGGGTACATCATGAATCGTGTGAGGAATATGAGTGATCTAGATGGAATTTAACCCTTCTATATATTAGGGGTGATATCCATAGGCCTCTTGATTGAATAGGACTATGAAATGCATGGCCATGCTCAAATAGTGATTTGTTTCATATAGTCTACTCATCGATCAAGAAAACTTTGATTAAATTATGAAGAGGATGACACATTCCATGCCTCGAGTTTAATCTAGGATGTCAAGGTGAAAAGGATTAAATTACATTGTAACATTGGTCACGAAAAAGTTGTATCGAATCACTGATCTTATTATTATTTGGGTAGCAGTGATGCATTACTAGATGCCGCTCACTATTTATAATTTTATAATATGATTTTAAAATTATTGCCAACATAATAATAACCTATAGGGTCACACACTAAGAACGTGATTAAAAGAGAATTAATTTAAATTGTAAGGATTTAAATATATCAATATGATTGATAGTATTTAAATTACGAATTTTAATTAATAGGATAATTTGTATATATATGTATATTAATTAAGTAAGACTTAATTAAGATATAATATATATATAAATTCAAAATTTATTTTTATAGTTGGATTAGGTTTTGGTTAATTCCTTTAATTGCTATATATATGATATATCAGCCGTTTTTAGGGTATTGATATAAACCCAAACCCTAGCCGCTCTTAGAGAGAGACTAGAGAGAAAAACTTCGAAAGTTCAAATCCTTGGCGGCTAGTACCGCAGCTTTCCTTGCTGCAGATCGTGTAACGATTCGCGGGACGTTCGTGTGGATACCGTAGAGACGCAGTTCCTTTGGATTGCGTTGAAGATTCGAAGCTGTTCCAAAATCTCCATCGTCTCCGTTGAGGCTTGAATAATTGATAAAACAGATCTAAACCTCTGAATTAATATGTTTTCGCATGGATCCTATTTTAGGGTTTCGAAAAATATTTAATTTTCGTTGCGTTTATGTGCTGAAATCCCTACATGTCCAGGACGCCGTGGCTGCGAAGGACGTGGTGTCAGGTATAATCCCAATCATTGATATAAATGCTTATGTATTATTTGATTCGGGTGCCACCTGTTCTTTTATATCTGAAGAATTTGCTAGTAAACTTTGTACACCCCGAGAACGATTAGAAAATCCTTTGAACATAGAAGTTGCGAATAAGGAAGTAATCCCTATAGAATACGTTTATCGAAATTATCGCGCGTACATTAGAGAACATGAACTGAGCGTAGACTTGATTCCTATTAGATTGGGAGAATTTGATGTGATAATGGGAATGGATTGGTTATATAACCATGCAGCGATAATTGATTGTCAGAATAAATGTGTGAACCTTCAGACTCTGAGTAAGTCTAAGGTAGTGTTTTATGGTAGCTCATCGCTTAAGCAATCGTGTTGCGTTACGATGATGCAGGCCAAGAAATTGTTAAGGAAAGGATGTGTAGGTTATTTAGCTTACATCGTAGATACTCCGAAAAAGGGAGTAGAAATTAAAGATATATCTGTAGTGAATGAATTCCAAGATGTATTTTCCGGACAATCTGCCTGGTCTTCCGCCAGACAGAGAAATCCAATTTGTAATAGACTTAGCACCGGGAACGACACCGATTTCGAAAGCTCCATATCGTATGGCGCCAGTAGAAATGAAGGAATTGATGATACAATTTCAAGAGTTGTTGAATAAGGGTTACATTCGACCGAGTGTTTCTCCTTGGGGAGCACCAGTGTTATTCGTTAAGAAAAAGGACGGATCGATGAGGCTCTGTATCGATTATCGAGAATTGAACAGAGTAACGATCAAGAACCGATATCCGCTACTGAGGATAGACGACTTATTTGATCAACTGAAGGGAGCAAAGTGTTTCTCAAAAATCGACCTACGAACATGATATCATCAACTGAAAGTGAGGGATGAGGACATACCAAAGACTGTGTTTCGAACCCGTTATGGACACTACGAGTTTTTGGTAATTTCATTTGGATTGACTAATGCTCCGGCAGCATTTATGGACTTGATGAACCGAGTTTTCAAGCCATACTTGGATAAATTTGTAGTGGTTTTTATCGACGACATTTTGATCTACTCGAAGACAGAGGAAGAACACGCCGAACATCTGAAGATTGTCTTGGAGGCACTAAGGAAGGAGAAGATGTATGCGAAATTTTCGAAGTGCGAATTTTGGATGGAGAAGGTTCAATTCTTAGGCCACGTGGTGGATAGGAATGGAATCTCTATAGACCCTACGAAGGTTGAAGCAGTAAGGAATTGGGAACAACCGAGAACACCGACGGAGGTAAGAAGCTTTTTAGGGTTAGCTGGGTACTACCGAAGATTCATTCAAGATTTTTTTAAGATAGCAACCCCGTTGACCAATTTGACTAGAAAGACGGTGAAATTTATATGGACCGAAAAATGCGAAGAAAGTTTTCAGGAACTGAAAAAGAGATTGAGCGAAGCTGCCTGTGTTATCATTACCAGATGATGCGGGAAATTTTGTGGTGTATAGTGATGCATCGCACAAGGGACTTGGCTGTGTGCTTATGCAGCACGGCAAAGTCATTGCGTATGCATCACGACAATTGAAGGATTACAAAAAGCGATACCCTACTTATGACTTAGAGTTAGCAGCAGTAGTTTTTGCGTTAAAGATATGGAGGCATTATTTGAACGGGGAAAAATGTGAGATATACACGGACCACAAAAGTCTGAAATATATCTTCACACAGAAGGAGTTGAACATGCGGCAGAGAAGGTGGTTAGAATTAATCAAAGACTATGACTGCGATATTCTTTATCACCCGGGGAAGGCAAATGTGGTTGCCGATGCTCTGAGCAGGAAAGGAAGGGAGAAATTATTTAATTTGATGACTCAGGAAGAGTTGATAAGAGAGATGGAGAAATTAGAAATAGAAGTGAAGGGACCCGAGAGGTCTGAAGAAAGGTTGCTTGTGGTGGAAGCTCATCCGACATTGTTGGATAGAGTAAAGGAAGCCCAGGAAAAGGATGAAGAGTGTGAGAAAATCCGAAAGAGGATCACAAAAAATGGGGAAGAGAAATTCCGAATGAATAAAGACGGTATCTTAAGATTCAAAGGAAGAGTGTGGGTACAAGCGGTAACCGATGTTGAGGGAAGAGATTTTGCACGAGGCACACAATAAGACATATTCCATTCATCCGGGAGGCACGAAGATGTACCGAGATCTAAGGCAACATTTTTGGTGGCCCAATTTGAAACGGGAAGTCGCAGAGTGCGTCAGTAGATGTTTGACTTGCCAACTCGTTAAAGCAGAGCATCAACGGCCGAGTGGTTTACTACAACCGTTGGAAATACCAGAGTGGAAATGGGAGCATATTACGATGGACTTCGTGGTAGGACTTCCAGTTACACAGAAAGGTTATGATGCCATTTGGGTTATCGTGGATCGACTTACCAAGATCGCACATTTTCTACCGATCAAGATCCGTTACAGTTTGAATCAGTTAGCGGGTCTATACATAAAGGAGATTGTCTCACGACATGGAGTGCAGGTATCTATTGTCTCTGATCGAGATCCGCGCTTCACGTCCAATTTTTGGAAGAGTTTGCAAGAAAGAATGGGAACACAATTGAGGTTGAGTACGGCTTACCATCCTCAGACAGACGGACAGAGTGAGCGAACAATACAAACGCTGGAGGACATGCTTAGAACTTGCGTGATGGATTTCAAGGGAAATTGGGACGACCACCTACCTTTAGTAGAATTCGCATATAATAATAGTTACCATGCAAGTATCGGCATGCCACCGTACGAAGCTCTTTACGGAAGAAAGTGCAGAACGCCATTATGTTGGGACAAAGTCGGAGAACGACGAATACTCGGACTAGAGCTAGTACAACAAACTGCAGATGTGGTGATAGTGATAAGAGCCAGATTAGTAGCAGCTCAAGATCGCCAGAAGAAATACGCAGATTTGCATCGGCAGGACCGAGACTTTAAAGTTGGCAGCTTCGTATTCTTGAAGGTATCTCCATGGAAGGGAAAGATCCGTTTCGGCAAGAAAGGAAAATTGAGTCCAAGATTCATAGGACCGTTCGAGATACTGAAACGAGTGGGCGAAGTGGCATACAAAGTTGCATTACCACCCGAATTGGAGCACATCCACAACGTGTTCTACATTTTTGTGTTGCAATCGTACAAGGCCGACTACAAGCACGTGATTTCATATGAGCCCATTCAAGTGGAGAAGAACTTGGCGTATGAAGAAATTCCTGTCCAGATACTAGATAGGAAAGAGCCAACCTTAAGAAATAAAGTTATATCTTTTGTAAAAGTACTTTGGCGTAACCACGATGTCGAGGAGGCAACGTGGGAGTTAGAAGATAGGATAATGAGGGACTATCCCCATTTATTTGTGTAACCTTGTAGCAATTCCGGGACGGAATTTTTATAAGGGGGGGAGGATGTAATACCCGAGAATTTTTGAATATTATTAAATAAATATATTAATGGAAATGAGAATTTATTTGAATATAAATGATTTTGAATTATGAGATGAATTAATTCAATTATATAAAATTGAATAATTATAATAATTGAGAAATTGATGGAGTTTGCGATAAACTCATTGATAGCCTTGTGTGGCACAGTGACATAATATAAGAATGATTATATTAATTTAAGCAAACAATTAATCTAGATTGATTGTAGAATATTAATTAATTGTCATCGTAGAATAATTAATTATTGTGGAATATTAACTGTGATTGATTAATAATATGTGATTATTATTATTGCAAGAAATATAATAATAATAAACCACTTGTTTATAATTGTGCTGAGATTTATAGTTGTTAATGTGATAATTAATCATATAAGTGTTAATCGATTATTATGGAAATTAATAATCAATGAGGAATAGATTAATTAATATTATTGTTAATTAATCAATGAGATAAATAATTTATTTATTTGACATTATGAATAATAAAATAAATAAGTAAGTTATTAATATAATAAGATTATATTAATTGATATGTGCAAATATGCAATACTTGAATATATAAAGTATATGGAATACAACTATATTATATAGTGTAGTGAGACACTTAAGTGTGACCATGCATGTATATATAAACTATAGTGCAATGTGATTATACTATACATAGAAACCATATATTATATGAAGCATAATGTGATTATATTATGTACATAAACTATATAGTAAAGTTATTAAATTATGAGAGTTACATGAAATGCCTATGTAATAATGTGAATATACATTACAGTGAGACATCATGAGTATGTGGTAGATAATTTAATAATACATGAGATAATGTGATGTGATTATATCCGAATAAATTATATAGGTAAGATAAAAATGTACATGGATCATATGTGTGTGGATTATACTTACTACATTATGTGAATAACATGATTATTGGGATTACATTGTAATTCTAATTATAATCTAAATATATAGTATGAATATATATATATATATATATATATATATATATATATATATATATGATAACATAAGTATATGGTGTGTGAATACAAGTGTAGTATTTGCAAATGCTGAGTTCTTGTCCCATTTTGAGTGTCCATTCCTTCCCTATTTCTCATTCACGTGAAAGGCCAAAGGCCTAAGCTACTCCCTCATATCAACTTCCTAGCTAGCCAATGATGCTCATGATGAAGAAGGATGTGGGTGATGGGGGTGGTTAGCAACAATTTCACCTAATGCTTGTTGCCCATCATCTCTTCTCCTTCTCCAATGGTTTGATTTCATGGACAATGGCTTGGCATAGTTATTCATTTCCCTATAAATTGAGCACTCCCCTTCTCATTTCATTTTGCTAGACTAATTACTAAGTGTTCTAGAGAGAGTAAGGATATTGCTTAGGGATAATTCTGAGATTAGGAAGCAATGTCTTGTGCAATTTAAAGTAAAAGAGGTATAATCTCTTTAAAATTCAATTCATAGAAATTAGCAAGTTTAGTTAGAATTGGTTATATGAAATGATGATTAACATGCTAAGACAGTATATAGATGTGTTATATGTGCAATGTAATAGTTAGCAAGCATGTTTCATGACGAAATATGAAGATTGGTTGGAACTTTGCAAATGCAGAGAAGTTTCTGGTCTAGAACGGGAGCCGCGCGACTGCGCGTCTCCCTAGTACAATTTGGGCGCGGCCGCGCGCCACTGCAGAAATTGTTGATAATTTCTATTATATCTTCTGATGTATTGAACATGTTGTACTAGTAGAGTATGCTTATAACTCACATTAACATATGGAATAAGGTTACTAGGTTATAGCAATCCATGCTAGTTGTTTTAGTTGAGTATTTCAAAGAAAACTTAAAGTTATGAAAAGAGGAACTTTGATATATAAATACCATAATAGTATTCTGACTTTTGAGACACGTTTGTATGACCTAGAAACACATGAAATGCATATTTACTTAAGTATATATTTATCGTGATATAATATGAACATGTGAACCCAACTAGTGCACCTTTCTAACAAAAATACAAGTTTCAAAGGTTGATATTGACATATAAAGGCCATATATACATTCTGACTTTTCGAGCATGTTTATAGGGCCTTGAAATGCATGAAAAGCATGTTGACTTGCTTATATATGTTTCATAATATGACATGAGCATGTGGGCTTCATTTGTGAACTTTACTAAGTGAAAGTGTAAGTTCGAAATGTAAATCTTGACATGTTATATCGAAGCCTAAATTCTAAAAATTTTGGACATGTTTGGTAGTGCTCATAACCTCATTAAAATGTCATAAACATACACATGCCATGTTAGATGCCATGAGAACTAGTTAGGCACAAGTGAAGCATGAATTAAGTTGTAACGGTGCTAGTTATAGGTGTATAATATAGATTCTTGCAAGCATGCTTAAAACAAGTTATGTGATCACCTCGTATAACAAAACATGATAGGCTTTGTGAATTCCATGACCTTGAATGACCGTAAATTATTGAAAGGGTTAACTTAGAAGCTATATCACATATGTTTGGAATGAGGAAAGGTTGTATAAACATAAAAGTATTCTTTAAAATGTATACATGCTACGTGATATTATATGATGTTACTTGAACCCGATTTTAACGGTTAACTTATAACAAGACTATAACTTGCTAAAATAAAATATATTTAGTATTGATTGTGGTCTTATGTGATATTAATAATATGCGAGTATGTTTGCTAATTGTGATAGTCTCACATGATAGTAATGATGTATGAATATGATCAACTTGAGAAAAGAGGAAGTTAATAATAGATATTAGATACTAAATAATTGTGTAGCTAGGGTAAAACTTAGCTTGTGTGTTGATCGTATATTCGAAGATATAATGTGAAGTTAAATTATATGACTAATGAATATCATATATATACGTAACTGTATTACGATAGGAATTCGAAAGTGTTGATTTACTTTTCGTGGATAAACTACGCTAAAGGCAAGTTCTCTAACTTGCACTCTTTTAAAGTGCAAGTTTCCTAACTTACACTCTTTTACGGTGCAAGTATCTAAACCTTATCTCTTTGGATGCAAGTATCCTAACCGACGCATTTACTTTATGCAAGTATTCTATCCTTGTATATTGCGAACTAGTTTCTTTACTTAATCGTTTGAATTGAATTAGCATACTTGAACTCTTATTTCAGTAAAGCTATTATTCATGTGGAACTTGGTATTGTTCTTGAATATTGTGAAAGTGTCTATGCCATTTGATTCGGCTAGACTTATATTATTGAAAGGCGACCCAAACCGATTGATTGGAGCGGAATCTTATATTTGACTGAGAAGAACAAAATATAACTGTCGGAGAACCGACGCGCACACATTAGTATGATTAAGTGTTATGCATAACATAGGGTACTTTAGGCTGATCACCTGTTGTACTTGTTTTTGTTGGATTTTTCAGTTTATTACTGTCAATTCCTGTGGAAGTTCATAGTCCTTAGTGACTGCTCAGTATTCAGTTATTTTGAAATCTTGAATTGATTTATTATTGAATCACATTGATATTATTCTGTCCTTAGCGACTGATATTGAAAACTGTTGATATTCTTGTTATCCTTGAACTATCAAACCTTGCTATACCCTTTTCGAGAATTGAGAATTATATTACAAACCCTTATTGTATATTACTTGTTGAGCAATTTGTGCTCATTCTTGCTTTTCCCTAAAATATTTCACTTAAGGCAGAGCATGGCGAATCTTCGGGCGTTGATAAGGGCAAGGGCAAGGCTACCAACTAGCTTGTCTCTTTTATGTTTTTAAATATTTTAATGTTGTATTAAGATGATGTAGTAAGACTGGATTTGATTATGTTTAAGCTTAAGTTAGATTATGTAACAAGTCGTTAATTGATATTATTATGTAATCTATTAAGTATTGTAGGTTGCGAGACTTGGGAAAATAATTATAATAAATCATTGTATATTATTCTAAATTAGATATTCCGCTGTGGATGTGTGATTTTAGTTATTACTGTATTACCATGAGCACGTGACGAACCGAATTCGAGAGTCCAAGTGGCGGGTCCCGGATTTGGGGGCGTCACAGACTCCACGTTTCCGAGAGCTGACTGTGATTCTTGATTTGGCTTGGCAGGCGCTCGGATTATTTCCATGATTCTGAGTGGGGCTTCCAAGATAGACTACGATTCTGAAATAACTTCTTCTATACTCCATGATTCTGCCTTGGCTTCTGCAAAGTTCTGGCTGGCTCGACAGACTACGAATCTGTTGAGGCCTAACAATTACATCTCAAAATAGATCAACCTAACAGCTTTGATCTTTCTTCTATACATTTATTTACAGAATGATAAACATTAAAGCACAGATCAACCCAACAATTTTAATCTATCATCTAAGTCCTTGTACATTAATTCTCAGAAATACTTTACACATAAGCATATATAAACTTTCAACATCAAATTTGAATATGCAATTCCCAACAATCTCCCCCTATTTGATGTTAACATAACCAAGGTGATTTGCATTATATCATCAAATTCTAAATGCAGGATGCTAGAAAGTAAATATGACTTAGAGTTTCAGTGAGCAACTGAAATCTTTAGAGAATAAGCATGAATTTATTGATATTTGAGAAACAGATATTACAATTCAGTACAAATACATCAATAAGAAACAAATCTTAACTTATCTCTATTTTCTTTGCCTCTTGCTCTTTGGAGGGTTGGCATGCTCTGCAGCTCTCCTTCTTCTGCTGGCTTCATCTCTCCATGCAATATCTTCCAGCTCACTTTGACTTAGCCTTTCTGCATGATCAAGTATGTTCATAAATGTAAGATCTCCAATATGCATGTTGAGGCCAATATTAGATACTCCTTGATTGCTGAGAGATGGACCTTGACCTTGACTCCTTATAAAATGTTATGCCATTATGATTTGTTGCTGCTGCTGCTCAATTCGAGGTTGCTGCTGCTGCTCATATCATGGAGTCTGATAGCGTGGCTGTCTTAAATAGCTCCTTGATGATTGTGCTGCAGTTTATTTTCCTTTGCCTTTGCCTTTCTCCCCTTCCTCTTTATTCTCCCCCTTTATGTCAGCATCCAGGGTTCGAATGTCTTCTGAGAGGCGGTTCACTCCTTGCACCAGCTCATGCATTTGAGAACTGTTGTGAGCAATGTTAGCACGATTTTTTTCAACCATGGCCTCAGTATTTCGCTTTTGTTGCTGCAACAGTTCCATGGCATCAGCAGTCTGTTGAACTTGAGTCATGGAATAGTTTTGGAATTCTCAGAGTATGAGATGTAGCTGGTGAATCTGTTTAGTCATAAGAGCATTTTGAGATTCTTGAGTTTTCTAAAGAATTTGCACTGCTTCCTTATACTTGTTGGCAGCTTGGAAATGAATAGCATCTCTTTGGCTGAGACTGTCACTCATCTCACGTACGATCTCCCTCAGTTTCTTTGAGAGCTTATTCGCTAAATTTCCTGGCAGAGTCTTGACAGAGTCAATAATATGGTTGAATCATTGATGCAGTGCCAGAGAGTTCGCTTAAAGGTTATCCTCTGTCTCTAGAGCCATATGGCTTATTAACTCAGCTAGCTCCTCTTTGGTAAGAAGTAGAGACAGATGATCAAAAATTCTTTATACATCAGGAGGAGAGGTCGTAGTGTACTCCCTTGTCCTTGACATGCTTGTGAGAGCAAGAGTCATGTCGAAGTATTCATTATTAGAGGAAGAGGGGATATCTGACTGTGTAATAGGGGCTTGTGTTTGGTGTATGGGAGAGGTGTTTGGCTCAAGTTGGGGTGACTCGACGATTTGGTCGTTGTTCGACTAGCATGAATCTTTGTTCGTCGATCAGATTTGGTGGCTCAATGGTCGTGGTCTCAAGTAGTTGTTCGACGATTCTAGAAAGTTGCTAGACAACCATTGGGTTACTGACAGTTGGCTCAATAAGGGAGAGTTGGTTATTTGGTTCATCAGTTATAAAGTTTTGGGACTCTGTAACTGGAAACTGGTTCAGTGGATGAAGAACCACTTCCAACCATCTTGGCAGTTCATAAAACTGGTTGAAGTTTAATGGAAGGCAGTGGTTGACAATGAAAGAGATACGAGTAAAATATACCTCATGCTTAGTCTTTGAAGATGAATCATTTGTGATCAGCTTCTAAGCAATGTTGAGGTTTCCTAGGAATCCATAGGCTAGCCTTGAAATTATTGGATAAGCCTTGTAAGTCCAGAATATATGATCCCAGGTGTTGAGAATCATAGCCCTATGATAGGGCATCATAGGCAAGTAGTCAAACAACTAATTATAGTTAGCTGTTCTTTCTCCATTTCAGCACACTGCAAGAATCTCAACCTCTTCATCCTCTTCCTCATCACTATTTGCATCATCCTCATTGAGAATTTCTACCACATCCATCATCTCCTCATCTCCTCTTTGTTCTTCAACATTCTCCTCCTCCATAGCTTCAACATTTTCCATTGCTACAGCCTCAGAGACTATGATTTCTTGAGGGGATGAGGGAGCTTCATGATCATCTTCTGGTAGCTCCCCCACGGCTGTAGCATTCTATGGTTCAGGAGCTTCTAGAGGCTCCACCTCAATATGAGCAGGGCTCATCTCAATTTCTTCTTGCACCTCCTCATCAGCAAGAGCAATAACTTCGGGCAGCTCCTCCTCAGCATTAATCATAGCCTGATCAGGAGCAGTAAGGTTTTCTGCACGTTGGAGGTAGGCTACCACATCAGCAATAATTCTGGTCTCTTCCAAGGTTGGACCAGATGCTTGAAGCTCAGTGCTCTATTCAACCTTCTCAGCAGCAATTCTTCTATTATCTTCCTTCAAAACTTCCTCATTTTCAAGGACATATTTCTTGACAAGCTTCTTCTTTGCTCTTTTAAACTTTGTCACAGCCTCAGTTCTTTCTTCAGCTTCAGCTCTGACAGTTTGTTCAGGCTGAGAGGTTGTTGTAGCACCTTCTTTTGGAATTATAGTTAGTCTGAACTCCGCGACTGGTGTGGACTCCACGACCTCAGTGAGTAAAGGCTTCTTGGTTCGATGGCTGTGTTTCTTCTTCTGAGGTTCAGTGCTTCCTTCAGCCTTATCCTCACTTTTCTCCCTTTTCTTTTTCTTTTTCTTCAGAACCTCTTCTGGTGATTCGGTTGCCTCAAGAGTGAGTTCCCTTTAAGTGACAAGACCTCGAATCCCAGTACCAGAGCCAGAACCCCCTTGGGGTGCATCAGTGGTTGAGCCTTGAGGCTCTTCAGTTATCTGAACACCTTTGTTCAATTTCGTCTTCCCTTTGCTCTTTCTGACCAGAGCAGAGGGTTCTTCTTGGTTGACTTCTTCTTCTTCTTTTTCTTCCTTAATTTCCTTCACAACTGACATATTTCCCTGCAGCACAGATTTCTTCGCCTCACCAGTCCTTCCACTGGACTCAGACATCATCTTTATATTTTTTGCAGGGTTCCTTTTCCAATTCTAAAATAACTGTTGGGTCATCCTTCTATTGGGATTGATGAGAGAACCTTTTTATCACCAATTTTGTCACCCAAGGTAGATTGGAGAATTATGCTGATGAATCTCCCATAGAGCATTTTGGCAGAGCTCTTCGTCTTCTTTGGGCTGAGCATCCACTTCCTAATTCATTCTATGAGCAAAGCCCCATAGTTGAGTTGAATTCTAAGGCAAATAGATGTCATGAGTTTCAATTGTTTCTCATTCACAAAGTCGTGACCAGAGAGCCCTTGCAGCATATGCATTTCCCAACAATATAAGCCAAAAATTCATACTTTTGGGGAAACTCTTTCTTCTTGAAGCCCTTAATGCCTTCGAACTTCTTGTGGTGCATCTTCTGTAGGCCTTCATGAAAATCGATGATGTCCATAGATGGAAGGCCCTTTGATTTACATCTTCAGCTCCAAGCTGAATCTCCACACCTTTGACTTTTGTAGTGATGACGTTGTTTTTGAAGACCACATTGCAGTAGAACTCCTTCACCAGCTTTGGGTAAATCCTCGTGCTATTGCTCAGAGCTTCTTTGAGTCTAGCTCTCTTAAGAAGGGATAGAATTTTATGGAATTGAGGGTCAGCTGTCTTGAATTCGTCGAAGCACAGCTGATAACCAGAAACAACATTGGAAGCAGCCATTGATTTTGTTAATTATCATGTGACGAACAAACTTAGCTTAGCTTTCTGAAGCTTAGCGTTTCTTTTGAGAGAGCGAGAGAGAGATAAACTTTTAAAATTCAAAGTGAACTGACAAAAGACATTTCAAAGAGTAATTATAACTTCCCTCTATATGATCTGCAGAGTGGGGCACGTGTCAAGCTCTGCAGGACTCTATGGTTTTAAGTCGCATGAAAAGTACTTTTCTGCCTTTAGCTCCCCCTGAGCTAGTGTACCTTTTGAGAGTACTACAATTGTTGAAGACCACTCCACGATTGTTGTGTTCACTACTGAACCTGCTCCACTATCGTTGTCTCTACGATTTCTTGTAATGCATTCTATAACAGTATCACCTCTTGATTAAGGTTGCTCAGGAAGGGCCAACCTCTTAGACTAAAGCTAAGGGTCAGGTTTGTCCCTGAGGCACTTATCAGAAGGGTTGCTTAGCCTTGGTAGAAATGTTGTCATCACAGCGGGCTTCTCTGCCATGTCGAGACCACTCCACGATTGTGGTTTCTCTTAGTCATCTCCATAATTTTGACATAGCCTTTTTATCTGCATGGTTAGCACCAACTAGAGCATAGAATTTATGGTTGTAGATTTAGCATACCTAATTCACTTATTAATTTATTAAATCTGGATTCATCTAAGGGTTTTTTAAAGACATCAGTAAGTTGATTTTCAGTAGGGATGTATTGTAAAAATATAGTTCCATTTTGAACATGATCCCTAATAAAATGATATCTTATCTCTATATGCTTAGTCCTAGAATGCATGACAGGATTATGTGTTATTGCTATGGCACTTGTGTTATCACAGTGAACAGGTATAGATTTGAAATCAAACCCATAGTCTGCTAGCTGGTTCTTCATCCATAGGATTTGAGCACAGCAGCTGCCTGCAGCAATATATTCAGCTTCTGCTGTTGAAGTTGATACTGAGTTTTGCTTCTTGCTAAACCAGGACACTAGTCTGTTTTCTAGCAGTTGACAAGTGCCACTAGTACTCTTTCTATCTATTTTGTAACCTGCAAAATCAGCATCTGAATATCCTGTCAGTTCAAAGAAGGATTCCTTGGGATACCAAAGTCCCAAGTAAGGTGTGCCTTTGAGATACCTGAAAATCCTTTTTACAACAGTTAAGTGTGATTCCTTAGGGTTAGCTTGAAATCTAGCACATATACATGTTGCAAACATTATATCTGGTCTACTGGCAGTTAAGTAGAGAAAAGAGCCTATCATACCTCTGTATTGAGTAATGTCAATACATTTACCTTTCTAATCTTTGTCAAGCTTAGTTGCTGGAGCAATTGGTGTCTTAATGGGAGAGGCTGATTCCATGCCATACTTCTTAAGTAAGTCTTTGATGTACTTGGCTTGGTTAATAAAGATACCTTCATCAGTCTGCTTTACTTGCAGTCCAAGGAAGAAATTCAGCTCACCCATCATGCTCATTTCGAACTTGCTCTGCATAAGCTTGGCAAATCTCTTACACATATTTTCATCAGTAGAACCAAAGATAATATCATCTATATATTTTTGAACTAGTAGAACTTTATCTTTGTGCTTCCTAAGAAATAATGTGGTATATAATCTACCTCTAGTGAATCCTTTTTCAATAAGAAAGTTAGTTAGTGTTTCATACCATGCTCTAGGTGCTTGTTTAAGTCATATAAGGCTTTGTCTAATTTATAGACATAATTAGAGAGATTTGGATTGATGAAACTTGGTGGTTGCTCCAAATATACTTCTTCTTGAAGTTCACCATTCAAGAATGCACTCTTGACATCCATCTGCAAGACTTTGAACTTCATGTGAGCAGCAAAGGCAAGGAATATCCTGATAGCTTCTAGTCTGGCCACTAGTGCAAAGGTCTTGTCGTAGTCAATGCATTCTTCTTGAGAATAACCTTTGGCCACTAGTCTTGCCTTGTTCCTTGTGATCACCCCATCTTCATCCATTTTGTTTCTGAAGAACTATTTGGTGCCAATGACTGGGTGATTCCTTGGTCTAGGAACTAATCTCCAGACTTTGCTTCTTTCAAACTAATTCAGCTCCTCATGCATGACTTCTATCCAACTCGAGTCTTCCATTGCATCTTCTATCTTCTTGGGTTCCATTTGGGACAAAAAGCTCAGCTAGAAACACTCATTCTGAGTTGCAGACCTTGTTCTGATCCTTGCAGTTGGGTCTCCAATGATCAGGTGTTGAGTGTGATCTCTCGCCCATCTATTCCCTATTGGAACATCTGTTCTGGTGCCTTCTTGTCTGAACTCTTCAAGATCAACTTCTATTTCTTATTGTAGAGGATCCGTCGTCTGGTGCAGCTCTCTCCACGATTTCTTCTTCAGGCTCGACGATTCCACCTTCTGGTGCTGCAATCGTGGTGTTGGGATTGACCACCTCATTCACAGTGTCTGAATCGTCGATTACAGTGCCTTGTGGTACAGACTTGTCTGAGTCTGTTTCATCAAAGATGATGTGAATTGAGACTTCAACACTTAGCGTCTTCTTATTGAACACTCTATAGGCCTTGCTGTCTGTGGTATATCCAAGAAAGATTTCTTCGTCTGACTTGGGTTAGAACTTGGTCAGATATTGCTTTCCATTGTTGAGAATGTAGCATTCACAGCCAAACACATGGAAATAACTGACATTGGGCTTTCTTCTTCTCCACAGCTCGTAGGGAGTCTTCTTCAGTGTAGAGTGAACAAGAGACCTGTTCTGAGTGTAGCACGTAGTGTTGATGGCTTCTACCCAGAAGTATTCAGGCAGATGAGCTGCTGCTAGTAGAGTCCTTCCTTCTTCGATCAGCATTCTATTCTTCCTTTCAGCTACTCCATTTTATTGTGGAGTTCGTGGGGCTGAGAAGTTGTGATTAATGCCATTGTCTGCACAGAACATATCCATTTTTGAGAAGTCGAACTCTCTACCATGATCACTCCTTATGGCCTTGATCTTTTTTCCTTTTTTGTTCATCACCAGCTTGAACATCTTGATCAGTTGAGAGCTTGTTTCATCTTTAGAGTTTAGAAAGAACACCCATGTGAATCTGGTGTAGTCATCCACTACGACCAGTGAGTATCTCTTCCCTCCAATGCTTACAGTCGAAATTGGCCCAAAAAGATCCATGTGAAGTAACTGTAGGGGCTTATCAATTGAGTTGAATGCTTTGCCTTTGAATGAGCTTCTTGTTTGCTTTCCAAGCTGACAGGCGTTGCATGGCCTTTCTTTGACGATGCTGAACTTGGGTAGGCCTGCTACTAGATCTTTGGAGGCCAGTTTTGACATACTCTTGAAGTTGAGATGAGACAACCTTCTATGCCATAGCCAGCTCATTTCTTCAGAGGCTTTAGCAAGAAAGCAGATTGTATCATCAAAACTTAATTGAGCAAGATTGACATTGTAGACGTTTCCTTCTCTTTCACCAGTCATCTTTATAGAAGGGGTCTTCAGATCTCTGACTTGACACTGATTGTTGTGGAAAGTGACTTGATAACCTTTGTCGCAAAGTTGGCTGATGCTCAGAAGATTATGCTTCAGTCCTTCCACATAGGCTACTTTGCTGAAGGACACTGTACCATTCCCAGTTGAGCTATATCCTCTTGTCTTGCCAGAGCTGTTGTCTCCAAAGATGACTGTAGGACTCTTCTTCTCTGTGAAGTTAGACAGGAGGGCCTTGTTCCCAGTCATGTGCCTTGAGTATCCACTGTCCAGATACCATGTTGTGATCGTGGAGCTCAGTTCCTGCAGTAAGGTTAAGCTTTCATTTTGGTACCCAAACTTGCATGGGTCATACTTTGTTAGTAGCCTTGAGAACCCAGATTTGCTTGACCTTGGGTTTATTATATAGAGGATTATAATAGCATACTGCAGCCTTGTGACCATATCTATCTCATACAAAGCATCTAGCATTATGCATTCTTGTGTGTGTGCGTGGATTCTTTCTGCATTTGGACTTGTGTGGATACTTGGTGGCCTTTTCCTTATGCTGGTTCTTCTTTTTCCATGCAGCCTTGTGATTTAGAGCCTATGATGAGTGAATCTCAACTCCACGATTCCTTCCTGGTTGGTTCGTGGAGTAGGTTTTTCTTGACTCCACGACCCTTCGAGGTTGGAGAGTGGTGACTGAGTTACTCTTCACCTTTATGAATCCCAGGCCAGCATGAGATCCATTATGTCTTGGGACATGACTTGGATCAGAAGAGCAAGGATGCATTGGTTCTTCCTTCTTTGTGGATTTCATAAATATAATGCCTCTATTAAAATTTAAAGCACTACCAATGTTAGTTTCCTTTATCTTTTCCACACATGGTTCTGGGGTAGATTCCCCAAAGCCTAAACCTGTTCTGTCAGATGCACTTCTCTGACTGGAGATCAGGGAGTCCATGGATGAAGAAGACCTATTCCACATTGAGATTGTCTTTTCTAGCTCCTTAATCTTAGAGGTTAGATTTAACTCTCTTTGTGTGCTCAGTTCATTGGTCTGTCTTAAGAGTTCATTCCCAGCTTCAAGTTTAGAGAGAGAGGCAGTACTGAGTAGAGCTGTTTCCAGTTCTTTTTGAACTTTCTCTTTCTCTTTTTGAAGACCAGAATAATCTTTGGACAAAACTCTGAACCACTTCATATATTGATGCAGATAAGATGTTATGTCATGAAATGCAGTTCTTAAATGATCAATGTCTACATCAGGAGAGTTAAAATCAAATACCTCATCGATGCTTACTTCATGATGGTCATTGATTTTCTTGTCTTTTGCATCTTTGGCCATCAGACACAGGTTGGCTACTTGAGGTTCTTCATCATCTTCAGACTCAGAAGTGGTGTCGTTGTCTGAGTCACTCCACGAACCTCCGACTACTAGACCTTTGTCTTTCTTCTGAAGCTTTTTGTAGCCTTTGAACTCCTTCTTTGGATTCGTCTTTCTTTTCAGCTCTTCTCTGATAGGTTTGTTGCAGTTTGCGATGAAGTGACCAGGCTTCTTGCAATTGTAGCATAGGTCATTGATCTGCTCTTGGCTGCTATTGTTGAATCTCTTTGGTCTGCTGCTCCTGCCTTTGCGCATGAACCTTTTGAGTCTTCTGACCAACATTGCAATGTCCTCATCATCATCTTCCTCAGAGTCAGATTCATTTTTAGTAAAAACTTTGGAGGTGGCTTTTGTTTCCTTGAGAGCAACTCCTTTATCCTTCTTTCTTCCTTTAGATAGAGTTTCTGCACATTGAGTCAGCTCTAGTTCATAGGTAAGAAGGTTGCCATACAGTTTTTGAACTGTCATCTTATGAAGGTTCTTTGATTCTCTGATTGCAGTGGTTTTGGCATCCCACTTGCTTGGTAAGGACCTCATGAACTTGATGATAAGATCTTTGTTTGGATAGATCTTTCCAAAAGCTCGAAGAGAGTTGAGCAGCATGTTGAATCTTTCATAGATGGAAGTGACGTTTTCTCCTGGAACATGGGTAAACATCTCATACTGTTGAGTCAAAAGAGAATACTTATTTTCTCTAACTTCTTCTGTTCCTTAGTGCATGATGAGCAGTGCTTCCCAGACTTCTTTGGTAGACTTGTTGTTGACCACGTTTTCGAACAGATCATCTTCTAAAGACTAGAACAGAATGTTCTTGGCCTTTTTGTCTAGTTGGACATTCTTCTTATCGTTGTCAGTCCATTCTGATTTGATCTTGAACTATATTTTGTTTGGATCTTCTGGAGTTGGTGCAAGCTTTATTGGTACATAGGGCCCATTCAGAACGGTTTCAAACAGATCTTCATCTATTGAATCCATATAGGCTTGTATGCGAACTTTCCAATTGGCAAATTTGTCTTTGTTGCACATTGGTCGTTCGCTGCCTCCACCGGTCTTGGATTCGCTTATCAGATGTGCCATCAGATCTACTCAAGCTTTGTAGGCTAGTTGAGAAAATCTGCTTTGATACCAATTGTTAGTTCCTAGAGGCACAATAGTTATCTAAAAGGGGGGTTGAATAGATATTTTAAAATTTTTCCTTTTCAAAAAACTTATCAGGTTTGTTAAACACAGCGGAATATATGATTTGTTTGTTTTCCTTTTAGATAAACCAAGTTTGAAGGTGATAAGCAGTTATAGCAGTTTATAACAGATATAGCAGCAGAGCACACAAGGCTCCTAGTCCACTCTTTTACTCCACGAGTAGAAAATCCACTAAGGATGTCTTTACACTTCTTTGAATCACTAAGATTCCTTCAAGACCTACAGTCTTGGAACTTCTTAGTTCACTTAGAACTCTTAAAGTCCAGCAGACTTGGTATACACTTGATTGAAAGTTATGTTCTTGGGTTGTGCTACGCAGTTGTTGTTAAGCATAAGTTCTAAAGAACTGAGTAGCTGTGCAAGCTTTTCTTCAGTGTCGTAGAGTTTGGACGTTGAGAGTTCTTGAGCTTTTTAGTTCTTGCTTGCTTGCTTCTGAATCTCTATCTGATTTTCTTATGAAGGAGCCTTTGAAATGTTTCCGTTGAAGGCATCCATTGTAGCATTAAATGCTTCAGACGTTTTTGAGCACTGATGTTGACTTCCTGTAAATTTGTTGTTCTGTCGCCTGGCCCACTGACACAGCAGACTGCTTTCTCACCTAACACCTAAAAAGGTGTTTTCAGCAGGCATGAAGTCCTTTCCTTAGCTTCTTCAATACGCTTTTTCGACGCATACTAAGGATGAATGTTGGATCATTGGGACTCACAAAATGTCAACGTCTATAATCCATTCTCCATTTGTTATATTTTATCCTTCATCAGTTAGACGATTCTGATGCTGACTGGAGAGACACCACGATCATTGTCTTTGGATCATGATCATTGTGTCTTGTTGTGCTCGTGCATGATTCAGCTTTGGTCGTAGAGAACACTACAATTTCTCTTAAACTCTGATAGACTACGATCTTCACTTGCTTGCTTTGCAGACTCCACATTTCTGAGAGCTGACTGCGATTCTTGACTTGGCTTGGCAGGCGCTCGAATTATCTCCATGATTCTGAGTGTGGCTTGCAAGACAGACTACGATTTTGAAATTACTTCTTCTATACTCCACGATTCTGCCTTGGCTTCTGCAAAGTTCTGGCTGGCTCGACACACTACGAATCTGTTGAGGCCTAACAATTACATCTCAAAATAGATCAACCTAACAGCTTTTATCTTTGTTCTATACATTCATTTACAGAATGATAAACATTAAAGCACAGATCAACCCAATAATTTTGATCTATCATCTAAGTCCTTGTACATTAATTCCCAGAAGGACTTAACACATAATCATATATATTTACTTTCAACATCAAATTTGAATATGCAATTCCCAACATATATATCTCTATCCTAGGCACAAATCATGATTTTCATCGCTATGTAGAAGTCACAAACACATGCTATTATGATCAGATCTAAACCCATAATCCGTCTCTCAATTTCATATGAATTATCACGGTAATTGTTAGCTAGGCAATTAAGCAATTAATCACAAACCATAATAGACAATCCAATAATAATGAACAAGACTGACAATAAAGCATATCAAAGTAAACTACGCAACAAGATCCATTATAATCTCAAAATAAAAATTAGTTCATGAATGAAATAAAATCCATAATCCACTGATTAAATAAACATTGAAAGATACAAAGAGATAAGAAGAGAATTTAGGGTTTGAGTTAAGCAAATCTGAATTCCCTTGCTTGCAAACTGAATCTCCAATATAATGATTGTCGACGTTGGGAAAAAATTCGGGTCGGGTCAAACCCGAATCTTTCTCTCTTCCTAAGTTTTGTCTACAATTATTCTTTTTACTTGTGAAAAAGGTTTTGAAGCGTTTCTTAGGAAAAGGCCAATATGTATCATGTCGGCGATTTGAACGTTTTACAGAGTCGCCAGTTGGTAGATTTGAAATGTTTGTACCAACTCAACTGAGTTTGTTTGAAAAGAGGCCCAATTGCTGGACACCGTCGAAACTTGATCTTTGAAAACGAAGTTCTATGTTCGGGGGCTTGGTTAAGTGTGGGGAAGGTGTTAGGCACCCCACAACTCCCGTGTAAATATGGTACCGCATCTTTTCAATATTTTCCTTTAAGTGCGAATGCTGGAGGAAATTGGGTCTATGTTTGATTGATTGAAAGTAGTGCTTTGCTTCATTGAACCTATATATGAAGGGTTTGATTTGATTTGCAAAAGTCTCTTTTTTAGACAAGATATTTAAAATGATGTTTTGAAAGGTTGATTTTCAAACCCTTACGCTAACATAGGAATTGAAGCATGTTGATACTTTCATTTTATCTTTTCAGCCATTTGGCTCAATTTGAATGGTGATTGTCGGGCTGCGAAGCATCCTCGACCACAAAATCTATATAAGTGTCGGTCTCCTCATGGGCATGATAGCCATCGGAGGGACCCTGACACGACAAACCATTATTCTCATTATATGAGACCTTAAACCCGGATAACCGTTTAAGATCTTTCGGATGTACAATTTTACAGAAAAACTGACAGGGTACATCTGTAAAGTGGAGTTTGTCCATCGTGGGAATCAGATTTGATCAGTTTGATCATGAATCTCACGATTCTTAGGCTCAAAAAGAGAAGCCAATAAAACCTACATAGCTCAAATATGTACACATATATATATATATATATATATATATACACACACACACACACACACATCCAGATATTGCCAGAACCAAAGATTCATTAGTAAATCCTGGCTCGCACATGGCAGAAACATCTCGTTCCCACTAGATATCGATCTAAGGGCCGCGAGGTAGCTTTTATAACTAAAACTATAAAAATACTAGATTTAAATAAATCTCAGCCATTCTAGCTTCCCGGTTCTGTCTGGACCTATTTTGAACCGTCTGAAAGCTAGAGTTGGTGAGATTTAAAGAAATCTAGTTCGCCCGTAGAAATGTCAGTGCTAATTCATATCAAATGAATATTTAAAGCAAAAATTTAATCAAAATGAGTGAAGTAGTATATATATATATAATTATATATATACGAAAGCTGTAAAGGGCGATGAGTTTTCACTCCGATGCCCGGACTGGAACGTAAATATATATATATATATATATATATATATATATATATATATATATATTTTATAAAAGCTGCAAAAAGCCACAGAGTAATCTAGGTTTGACAGAATGGAAATATATATATATATATATATATATAAATTATAAAGGGCGATGGATTTTCACTCCGATGCCCGGACTGAAATGAAAAAATATATATATATATATATATTTATAAAAGCTGTAAAAAGTCGCGGAGTAATCCAAGCTGGACAGAATTGAAATATAAATATATATATATATAAGCGATAAAGGGCGGTGGGTTTTCACTCCGAGGTCTGAACTGGAATGGAAATATATATATATATATTTATAAAAGCTGTATAAAAGCCACAGAATGATCCAGGCTAGACAGAATGTAAATATATATATATATAAGCGGTAAAGAGCGACAGACATTCTATCCTTCGCCCGGACAGAAATGTAAATATATATATATATATATATATATAAGCAATAAAAATGTCACAGAATGATCCAGGCCAAACTGGAATGTAAATAATAATATATATAGTTAATATATATATATTTATATTAAAGCAATAAAAAGCCACGAAGTATAAATCCAGGCCCAAATAAGTCAAAAAAATTTATATATGTAGTTATATATATAAAAGCAGTAAACTACCTCGGATTTGACATCCGGGCTTGACAGAATTGAAAAGTTAGTATATATACAGTTAAATATAGACAGAAAATAGTCAAAACATGACTTGAAAGATAACCCAGTCCAGTGAAGGTTGCATATATATATATATATATATATATATATATATATATGTAAAAGCTGTTAAAGGTGACGTATCGTCAATCTGAGTTGTAGAAATGCCAGAAAATGCGTTTATGTACTAAAATATACAAAACGTAAGAAAAAACGGTCACGGAACCGAGTTTCGGGAATATTCAGAAAGTGAAACTTAACGTACAAATGTATAAAAGTGCAATGAAGTAATATAAACTTGCTGATCGTAAAAATACTCACAATGGACTGCTACACGGGCTTTTTGCCAAATCGTAGACTTCAAACGTCCGTTTCTACGGGTTAATATTTGATATGTGGTAGTATGTGGGTGTATTTACGTGTTAGAGTGAAAAACATTGGGTTTGGAGGATAAGAATATGGCTGAGAAACCAAACGGGCAGAGGTTCAGAGCGTTTTTCGATTATAAAATGAGCTGGGAGTCACCTCATATATATAGTCCCAGGAGAAGCAGCTCTACCTACGGCAGCTGAAGGTAAAGGTGCAGCTCCACATGGCAGGGCCCATGTGGCGGGTCCTATTGCATCGAAGTACGTGCACTCCGAGCAAGGCGAGGTCAGATTCAAAACTTTCAAACTTTTGATCGGAGCGTCCGTTTGAGGCGTGCAATACCTTTTCGGAAAGCCCACATCGAGAGTGTCGCAATGACATGGGAGTAAATGTTTTCTGAGTCCAAAAAGATGGGTTCATAACCAGGTCTTTGATTCCTCGTAGTTTGTTCGTTGAGCTGTCTTGCGCTATTTTCACTCGGGATCATTGTTACGTTTCTTTCTGACCTTGGTGGCATCAATTTGTCTTGAGTTTGACTGAATTATCTTTAAGTTGGTATAATGACCATTTTGCCCCTCCTAGGGTTGCCTTCAGTGCTGGCATGGCCTTCAGCTGGCTTCCTGAGGTTGTCTCCGAAGTTTGGATCTGAGCCGATTCTGTTTGTTCTCAGTGTTGTATCTGAGGCTGACTTGGTTTTTCCCAGTTTGTCTCTAGAGATGATGTGAGGCTTCGGGGTTGTCTCTAAAGTTGAGTTGGCCTCCTAGGTTGAGAACGGGGCTGATCTGTACCTCCCGGGATAAGACTAGAGCTGATCTGTACTTCCCGGGATGAGACCGGGGTTCACTTGTACTTCCCGGGTTGAGACCGGGGCTGACCTGTACCTTTTGGGATGAGATCGGGGATGATTTGTACCTCCCGGGTTAAGATTGGGGTTGACCTGCACCTCATGTGTTGAGACCGGGGCTGATCTGTACCTCCCGGGTTGAGACCGGGGCTGATCTGTACCTCCTAGGATAAGACCAGGGCTGATTTATAACTCCCGGGTTGAGATCGGGATTGACCTGTACCACCCAGGATGAGACCGGGGCTGATCTGTATATCTCGGGTTGAGACCAGGGCTGATCTGTACCTCCCGGGTTGAGACCAGGGCTGATCTGTACCTCTCGGGTTGAGACCAGGGTTGACCTATACCTCCCGGGATGAGACTGGGGCTGACCTGTACCTCCCGGGTTGAGACCGGGTTTGAACTGTACTTCCCGGGTTGAGACCGGGATTAAACTGGCTTCCCGGTATTGAGACTGGGATTGAGTCGTAAATACGTTTTTGCCCTCCTGTAGGGTTAGTAACAAAAATTTCGAGTGTCTACAGATGCCCCTCTCTATCATGTTCATGCAATGTAGTGAAATGAACAGGATAAAGATTGCTAGACACTAGAAATGCAAATGTAAGGGCAAGGCAATGCATGGCATGGTATGTGATGACCGTTAGATGCTTTTATGGGTTAGGGTTATCATTGAATGTTCACTTCGTTCTCTGCTAGGGATACCGTCATTCATGATAACCCTTGGGGCAGCAATGTCAGGCGGTTATTGGTAGGATATCGATGATAGGCTATCAGAGTTAGGCTGTCACAGATTGTTCTCGTCTCTTTCTGCTAGGGATGACGTTATCCATGATGAACCTGTTGATTCTGATGGGGATGATATTATTGATGCTACCTTAGTTTGAGACCAATGGTTTCCCAGTCTCTCAATACTTTCCGTAGGGCCTATTTTCCTTCAGTTGATGTCGTTGTACATTTCTAAAGGCTCCTCCGCTGGGGATATATCTCAGTTACTGAGTTACCTTAATGGATGTTTTCGATGCCTATCCTGATGATAATTTACATCGGTAGTTTGCAACAGGAGGTTGAATCTCCAATCCTTCTTGGTGCTCCCTCTAAGGATGTGTATAACAGATTCCACCATCTGTCCTTTGTGGGGATAGATTGATATACTATTTTTGCCACTGGATCAATCCCGACGCTTCACTGCAGTTGAGCCAATAGCTGAACTATCACCGGTCTGTACCTGACGCTTCATTGGGGTTAAGCCAACAGCTGAAATGTCACCGGTCTGTACTCGACGCTTCCCTGGGGTTGAGCCAACGGCTGAACTGTCACCGGTCTATACCCGACGCTTTGTTGTGGTTGAGCTAACGGCTGAACTGTCATCGGTCAGGACCCGACGCTTTCCTGGGGTTGAGCCAACTGCTGAACTGTCATCGGTCAGTACCCGACGCTTCGCTGGGGTTGTGCCAACGGCTTGAACTGTTATCGGTCTGTAACCGACGCTTTGCTGGGGTTGTGTCAATGGTTGAACTGTCACCGGTCTGTTCTTGATGCTTTGTTGGGGTTGTGCCAACGACTGAACTATCATCTGTCTGTACCTGATGCTTCGCTGGGATTGTGCCAACAGCTGAACTATCATTGGTTTGTACCCGACGCTTCATTGGGGTTGTGCCAACGGCTGAACTGTCATCGGTCAGTACCCGACGCTTCAAAAGTTGTAGTTTTCGGCAGTTTTGTGCAATTTTTCAACAGTTTTTTGGCAGTTTTCATCATTGGTCCCCGAATATCGCTTAGGGATGAATACCAATGGATTTCATGAAGTTCCCACCTCTGTCAGTAACCCGCTGCTTAAACGCAAGATTTTAGGACAAACCGCACAATCGCGTAGCAATTTTTTCTCGGATTTAACTTTTTAGCTCATATAAACTCTGTTTTAACTCAAATTGGACCGAGCAGGAGGGGGTGGGGCCCACCCTAAGGAGCTGCAGGTAGAGGTGCGACTGCCACGTGTGGGGCCGCTCCCTCCTGTATTTTTATATTGGGCAGCAGCAGCACTCATAAGTTATTTTCAGTTTTTCATTTCGATAGAAATTCGATTTTCTCTTTCAGATCTACAGAGTTCGGGCAGCTTTTTTCAGATTTCGTCAGCGGCCACGCATTCTGTACATCTCAGGTAACGTTTACATCCTTTCTTTTCATGTTTTAACCGATAGAAGTATGTAAACCACGTAGGGCGCTTTTAAACGAAATGTATCAAAAATGTATGCCTATATGACCTGCTAAAAATTTTCTGACTTCATAAGTATGCATATTTTACTGCAATGCACGTTTTGATTTAAGAAAATTCAGATTCTGAGACAATCAATTTTAGCTCTTTTTTGATCAGTTTACTAATCCTTTTTGAGGCCTAGCGAGCCTGGATTTTCAACTAAAAAATATTCATGGTTATTTGGCTACCATGTGAAGTTTATTTTTGATTTTTTTTTTCATAAATATGAACTATTTCTGTTTTTGGGAAGGTATGCTACTGAATAGCCACCTAGACTTGTCTGTGTGCATGCGAACAGTCCATTTTACAAAGGAGACTCTGGCAAAAAAAAATTCAAAAGCCCTGAGCATTTAATAAATATACAGTTTTGACTCTACTAAGGATTTTTGACTGACCCATGCCTTTTTTTTAGGATTTAGCTGTTGAAAAACATGCAGTTTTGACTCTACTGAGGATTTTTAATTGACCCATGCATGTTTTAGGACTTAGAAATGCATAAAATATTGATTTAAATTAATAAGTCACAAGTTTTAAGCTTACCACATATTTTCTGAGGTGATTTGGAGACTTTGTCCCGACTATGGACCAGATAGACCTGAAAGTAGTATGCATACAAGCCAATCATATGTGATGATAAAGTATATACTTTTGAGACAATCTTATTTATTTATTAATAAAAATATTTATTTATTAAAGGAATTTAATTATCTACATGGTGCTCTTTTTATAATATGTAAATAACCCATAGTTTTAATCAATGCTTTTAGAATCATGATGATGATCATGCTAATGAGATCTAAATTCTTAGAAAGCTTTAAAACTAAAATAGTTCCCAATCGTGGGATTACTAAAAAAGGGATTAGTAAATGCGGATAGATTGGTACATATGTTGCTTGCTCATTAGATAAGGATGATTGATCTTATGATCATTTGTGTGGAGACACTAAAGCAAGTATGTAGGTGCTTATTGGAGAATAAGTTCACTGAACGTGACTCGCTATGGAATACCTAATGGAGTTTTACTCGCCTGTCAATAGGATTTCCTAATGTGATAGTAGTACAAGTGATCCTTGGACTTTAGATCATCATAGTATCTTGTATGTAATGAATTATACTTTGACTTATTCTTTAAAGTCCTTTAGGGTATATAAAAGGGTATGTTTGGGTATAATGAGTTACATATGTAGATAATGAATGATCAATAAAAAATCTACCACCTCTAGTAAAAGAGGAGATATGTCCTATGTGATTCGTTAAATGACAACCCAAGAATCCTTGGCCAAGGTGGAATGAAATTAGAAAGGAGTTTCTAATTTGTATTATTTGGAGTTGTGCATTTTCTAATCGAAAGACATATAATTAAATAAAATAAGACTTGACAGTAAATCCATGTCTTATATTTAATTGGGACATTGTATAGTGGAAGGATTGAATTGTACGGTAACTATTTATTCACGGGTTCTTTTATGATTAATGTTGAAATCTATATTATCTAGAATGTCGTTGATCGCTAGGGAGGCTTATCCCTATTGTAGAATAAATATTATTTATTTAAATAGATTTTTAGTTTAATTTATTTATTTAAATAAGATTAGAATTGTTCTAATTGATTTATTCACAACCGGTTTAATATGGAGAACCTAAAGGGTCACTCCATAAAATGAAGAATAATTATTTAAGAAGGTAATGGCATAATCGTAATAATACATTAAGTGTAATTAATTTAATCTATGGTGATAGAATAAATTAAATAGCTTAATATTTATTATTTAATATTTTGGAAATATTAAATATAAATTAATAAGAGATGTCTTATTAATATTATTTTAATTATTATTTTAATTTCTAAAGGAGTTTAGTAATTAATTTAATATTAGTACTCTTATTTATTTCTAATAAGAATAAGAGATAAATTAATTAAATAAATTTAATTAATTATTTCCAATGTGGTGGGAAGCCTAAATTAATTAAAGGAGTTTAATTAATTAAATAAAATCCCATGTCTAATAGGATTAGAAGGGTTGACCAATATCTATATAAAAGGAGTCTTATAATAAATATCAATTGATGCAATTCCAATTATTGAAGAGTACTCATTTTTTATAGAGGATAGAAAACTAAGCCAACCACCCTCCTTGATAATTTATCTTCCTTGATGGATCACCTCTAGATGCCAAACACTTGGGTGGCTAACGTTGATCAAAGGAAGGAATCTAGCCCGAAAATTCAAGGAGATCACGAAGAACAAGGAGTTGAACTCGTACATGTGGAAGATTCGTTCTACAAGGGTATGATTTCATAACTTCTTATTTATCATTTTAAATTAATAATTTGCATAAAGGATGATCCGGATAATGGTTTTGTAAAATTTTTTTAAACTCTGATATACCATGCTTCCGCTAATTTTGCAATTTGATTGCGTTACGATTTCGTACAAACCCAACAGTGGCATCAGAGCCAAACCTTTATGCAATTATTAATTGTTTTGATTTCATATACATATGGCTATGTATTTAGAATAATTTATTGGGCATAATTTTAATTGTATAAAATTATTTTTTTTAAAAGAAAAAAAGGAACTGGCATCCGTGCTGTTCAAAAAAAAAGAGAAGAAGAGTGAATCAGGATTTCAAAATCTTTTTAAAAGTGATATGTATCCGTGCTGTTCGAAAAAGGGAGTGAATCAGTGTTGCAAATTCTTTTTAAAAGTGACCTGTAATCATTACTTTTTTTTTCAAAAGATGGAATCCTATATTGTTTTAATAAGGTAACAATTTCACGTTTTTTTATATAATATATATATATATATATATATATATATATATATTTATATAACGTAAGCATCAGAATTCTTAACGAAATGATTACCTTTTATATTTATATAATATATATATATATAATATACGGTAATATTATATATATATATATATATATATATATTATATTTTAAATAATTTTATAATTAAAATAAAGAATTTATTTTAATCTTAAAATTGGATTTCATGCAATTTAAAATTGCCCATTAAATGATACTCATATATATATAGAATGTTCTAATTCATAAGATGGATATTTATTTATTGATATATATGGTGATATGTATGATAATAAATGGGGATTGATTATGGACTATTTGACCAATGTGATTGGATTTTATTTTAGTTGAATGCTTGAATGCATGAGTTTTATTAAATGGGGTCTGCGTACCTCGTCTTCTCTAGTTTTTTCTTGATATAAAATTCTATCTCCCTCCTATGTACTTCCCCTTGACTGCTAATCAAGGTTTTTATTTAAATTAAATAGTTTAATGTAATAGAAATAGTTATAATTATCTTGAAGAAATTGGAGACCAAGGAGCAAGGAGCGCGTGAAGACCCGTTTGTATGGAGCCCGGGTTTAAATATAATAGTTACGTTTAAATTTAAATTCTTGCACTCCTAGGTTTGACCTTTTGGTTCACTTGGTGGCTCTAATGAACCAAACTAGAATAAAAGTCCATAATCACAGGTAGAATATAGTATTCTATATGTGCATGCTAAGTATTATATATATTATATTTTATGCAAACATGCTTCGCATGTTTAATAAAATTACGCGTATTATATATATATATATATATATATATATATATATGTATATATGTGTGTGTGTGTGCATGCACGCTAAACAAGATGAGACAAATAATAACAAATCCCTCAAAAATATAATATTAAGTTCGAAGCGTTCAATGATTTTTGGAATATCGAACGTCGCCTTCTAGCATGATAAATTAATAGAGTATTAAATATTTAATATGAGCTTGTTGTGCTATCCACAAGGCGAGTATTGCGTATTTAAGATATTATATAATCACATTTGATGCTTATCAAGAAAATTGAACAATATAGTCTTGTTGTGCTATCCACAAGGACGAATATTTTTCGTTTTTGAATTTATGGAAGTGCTAAGCTGGACTTAACTTAAATCATTTTAGTTCGGATGTGCACACACTTGACCATTATGATTTAAGAGGCAAAATAAAAGGAGTTACATGTTGATGTAATTGACAAGAGTTGTCTACCTATTTATTTATATATCATTTGTTGTGCTATCCACAAGGCTATATACATTTGAAATGTAATCCTTAATCTCACTAGCAAATCTTTAATTAGATGTTGCCGAACTATATAAGTGAGGGTAATATAGTTTGATGAAAATAGTGGGAGATACCAATTTATAATAAAGACCTAAATTTATTTTGGTATGCAAAATTAATTAAATGAATGTTTGCTAAAATGTTGTCTTTTCACATACAGAAATTTAAAATATGTCAAAATCACTAATTTCACTGCGTAGCATACTTGATGCTAATAAACTAACCGGACCAAATTATACGGACTGGTTAACGAATCTGAGAATAGTTCTCACTACTAAAAAGATTTCTTATGTTCCAAATTCACCCGTCTCTGGAACTATTCCAGAATCAGCATCTGAGGAAGAAATTGCCATCATTGTAAAGTGGCAAAATGACGCATCTGTGGCTTAATGTATCATGCTCGTATCCATGAATAACGAGCTTCAGCGTCAGCATGAAAATATAGATTCTCCTACTATGTTGCTTCACCTCAAGGAGTTGTATGGTGAACAAAGTAGGACTGCTAGATATGAGATATCTAAGCAGCTCTTCCAATCTCGGATGACCAAGGGTAAGGTGAACATAAAGGAACAAAAGAAACCTGATCCAGCTAGCAAAGCAATGTGCTCCTATTGCAACGAGCCGGGTCATTGGAAGAGGAACTGCAAGAAGTTTCTGGCAGAGAAGAAGCTTGAAGAAGCTTTGACTTCCAATCAAGGTTTGTTCATGATTAAAATTATTTTTTCAGAAAGTCAAAATTCTACTTGGGTATTGGATACCGGCTGTGGTTCTCACATATATAATAATGTGAAGGGACTGGTCAGAAGTAGAAAGCTGGACAAGGATGAGGTTGTCCTACGAATGGGAAATGAAGCAAAGATTGCTGCATTAGCTGTAGGCACTTATTGTTTAGCACAGCCTACGGGCAAGTCCAGTTATTTAAATAATTGTTATTTTGTTCCGAATATCATTAGAAATATTATTTCTATTTTCGTATTAGATATGGATGGATTTGACATTATAATAAAGAACAACAGTTGTTCTATTTATAAAAGCAATGTTTTATATGGTGTTGGTAATTTGCAAAATAGGACTTTATACACTTGACTTACAAGAAAATATATTTCAAATTGAACAAACTAAGAAAAGAAAAAGAGATGATATTAATTATACCTATATGTGGCACTGTAGACTCGGTCATATTAATGAATCAAAATTATCCAAGTTGCATAAGGATGGGCTCTTAGAGCTATCCGATTATGAATCATATCCAACTTGTGAATCTTGTCTCATGGGTAAAATGACTAAATCTCCTTTTAGTGGAAAAGGATAAAAAGTTACAGAGTTGTTAGCGTTGGTTCACACAGACATTTGTGGACTTATGACAACAAATGCACAGGGTGGGTATTCTTATTTTATTACTTTCACTGATGATCACTCAAGATTTGGATATGTGTATTTAATGAAATACAAATCAAAATCATTTGAAAAGTTCAAAGAGTTCAGAAGTGAAGTAGAGAAACAAACGGGCAAGAGTATTAAGATTCTTCGATCAGATCGAGGTGGTGAATACTTAAGCGGTGAGTTTCTCGATTGTCTCAAAAAAAATGATAGAATCTCATAATGGACTCCACTAGGTACACCATAGTTAAATGGAGTATCTAAAAGGAGGAAATCGAACATTGTTAGACATGGTTCGTTCCATGATGAGTTTTACCGATCTTCCAATTTTATTCTGGGGTCATGCCCTAGAAACGGCTACATATCTACTAAATAAGGTCTCCACCAAATTCGTCCCCAAGACTCCATATGAGATGTGAACAGGGAGGAAACCTAGTCTTAAGCATGTTAAGATTTGGGGATGTCTAGCTTATGTGAAAAAGTTTTAAAATGATAAGCTTGGGACAAGATCTGATAAGTGCACGTTTGTGGATATCCTAAAGAATGTTTGGGATACTATTTCTACAATCCTACTGAACAAAAGGTGTTTGTTGCGAAACACGTTGCCTTCTTGGAAAATGAGTTTATCCTTGAAGGGGATAGTGGGAGAAAAATAGATCTTGAAGAAATTCAAGAACCACAAACCACTACAGATCAACTCGATGAACCTGTCCAAGTAGAGACACCTACTGTACAACACTCTATTCGTAAATCTGGAAAGGTACCGAAAATACCTGAAAGGTATGGATTCGTCATAAAGGATGACGGTGAGGTACACATCATGGATGATGATGATCCATTGAATTACGAACAGACTATGAGTAATAAAGACTCAGAGAAATGGTAGATGACCATAAAATTTAAAATGGATTTTGAAGCTATGCTCAAGTCCATTTGGATTTTACTTGCAATTGTAGCTTATTATTGCTTAATTTGGCAAAATGGACGTGGAGACGCCCTTCCTCAAATATACATTATTAGAGGAGAATGTATGTATGATACAACCAGATAGTTTTTTGTTTCAATGGTTGAAGCAAATTATGTATATGAGCTACAACAATCCATTCATGGATTGAAGCAAGATTCTCGTAGATGGAACATTCGTTTTGATAAGACAATCAAAGAGTTTGATTTTATCAAAAACGAGGATAAACCATATGTGTACAAGAAGGTTAGTGGGAGCGCTATTTCATTCCTTGTATTATATGTTGATGATATATTACTGATAGGGAATGAAATTTCTATGCTAAAATCGATTAAAACAAAGTTATCTAAACATTTCTCCATGAATGATTTGGGTAGAACACCCCACATTGGGGATATAAATCTTTATTGATATATTTTAAAAGGATGTTTGGCTAAACCCAAGAAAACGTATATTCATTAGATGCTAAAGGCGTTTAGCATGGCAAACTCCAAAAGGTGTCTCATGATGATGAGCCATGGAGTGAATCTCTCTAAAATTATCCTCAATAAAAGAGAGATCGCATGAGCTACTATCATGTATGCAATGAAATATACGAGACTTGATGTTGATCAGTCATATTCTGGAGAAGATCATTGTGAGACAATGATAAACATCTTAAAGTACTTAACTGACACTAAGAATGTCATCATATCACATGATGAGTATGAATTAAACTAGAGTGCTAAACAGACTCAAATTTTCAGACTAACCAAGACGATATCAAATCCACTTTAGGGTAAGTCGTTACCTTGAAAGATGGTGCAGTGAATTGGAAAGGTTTCAAAAAACAAAAGGTTGCTGGTTTAGTGACAAAGACAAAGTATATAACTGTAAGTGAAGCTGCAAGTTGATGTTTCGGATGAAAAGTTCATTACAGAACAAGGAATAGTTCCTAAGGCTTATCCTGAATCTAAACATGTGTTGCGGCACCTTGTTTAAAGAAATCATTGAAAGAGGAGCATATAGACTCTCAAGATAACATTGAAAATCCATTTACTAAAGCTTTAACATAACAGCAGTTTGATCGTCACTTAGAGAAGTTGGTATGAGATACCATGGCGATTGGCTTTAGTGCAAGTGGGAGATTGAAAGTAGTATGCATACAAGCCAATCATGTGTGATGATAAAGCATATACTTTGAAGACAATCTTATTTATTTATTAATAAAAATATTCATTTATTAAAGGCATTTAATTATTTATATGGTCCTGTTTTTATAATATGTAAATAACCCATAGTTTTATGCAATGCTTTTAGAATCATGATGATGATCATGCTAATGAGATCTAAATTCTTAGAAAGCTTTAAAATTAAAATAGTTCCCAATTGTGGGATTACTAAAAAGGGGATTAGTAAATCCGGATAGATTGGTACATATGTTGCTTGCTCATTGGATGAGGATGATTGATCTCATGATCATTTGTGTGGAGACACCAAAGCAAGTATGTAGGTGCTTATTGGAGAATAAGTTCACTAAACGTGACTCGCTATGGAATACCTAATGGAGTTTTACTCGTCTGTCAATAGGAATTCCTAATGTGATAGTAGTACAAGTGATCCTTGGACTTGAGATCATCATAGTATCTTGTATGTAATGAATTATACTTTGACTTATTCCTTAAAGCCCTTTAGGGTATATAAAAGGGTATGCGTGGGTATAATAAATTACATATGGAGATAATAAATGATCAATAAAGAATCTACCACCTCTAGTAAAAGAGGAGATATGTCCTATGTGATTCGTTAAATGACAACCCAAGAATCCTTGACCAATGTGGAATGAAATTAGAAAGGAGTTTCTAATTTGCATTATTTGGAGTTGTGCATATTCTAATCGAAAGACATATAATTGAATAAAATAAGACTTGACAGTAAATCCATATCTTATATTTAATTGGGACATTATATGGTGGAAGGATTGAATTGTACGGTAACTATTTACTCACAGGTTCTTTTATAATTTATGTTGAAATCTATATTATCTGAAAAGTCGTTGATCGCTAGGGAGGCTTATCCCTATTATATAATAAATATTATTTATTTAAATAGATTATTAGTTTAATTTATTTATTTAAATAAGATTAGAATTTTTCTAATTGATTTATTCACAACTGGTTTAATATGGAGAGCCTAAAGGGTCACACCATAAAAGGAAGAATAATTATTTAAGAAGGTAATGACATGATCGTATTAATACATTAAGTGTAATTAATTTAATCTATGATGATAGAATAAATTAAATAGCTTAATGTTTATTATTTAATATTTTAGAAATATTAAATATAAATTAATAAGAGATGTCTTATTAATATTATTACAATTATTATTATTTTAATTTCTAAAAGGGTTTAGTAATTAATTTAATATTAGTACTCTCATTTATTCCTAACAAGATTAGGAGACAAATTAATTAAATAAATTTAATTAATTATTCCCAATGTGGTGGGAAGCCTAAATTAATTAAAAGAGTTTAATTAATTAAATGAAATCTCATGTCTAATAGGATTAGAAGGGTTGACCAATATCTATATAAGAGGAGTCTTATAATAGATTTCAGTTGATGCAATATTGTTGGAGAGTACTCCTTTTCTATAGAGGATAAAAAACTAAGCCAACCACCCTCTTTGATAATTCCTCTTCCTTGGTGGATCACCTCTAGAGGCCAAACACTTGGGTGGCTAACGTTGATCAAAGGAAGGAATCTAACCCGAAAATTCAAGGAGATCACGAAGAACAAGAGTTGAACTCGTACCTGTGGAAGCTTCGTTCTACAAGGGTATGATTCCATATTTTTTTATTTATCGTTTTAAATTAATAATTTGCATGAAGGATGATCCGGGTAATGGTTTTGTAGAAATTTTTAAAACTTTGATATACCATGCTTCAGCTAATTTCGCAATTTGATTGTGTCACGATTTCGTACAAACCCAACAAGACCTTATAGTGCCAGCAGTGTCGTTTCAGGCGTTAGGCGGAGGAGAGCTTCTGATGTTCCTCGGCCAGGTCCAGCCAGGCCGCCTCATAGGATAGTGGAGTCAGTGATTCGTCCGGCCCAGGATGAGCCGCCGGTCAATATAGACGATGAGGAGGCTCCATTTGCTGCTCCTGCCCCAGCTCAGGCCCCAGGTACGGAGCTTCCAGGCATTGTTGTGCCAGTCCAGGATCTGCTGGGAGATTTGAGTCGCCATCCTTTGAGGTTCCTCCACGCCAACGAGGAGACTGAAACTTTTTCTGTTTCTGGATTTTCTTTTTTCCTTCTGCCATTCTCGGGGCACAGGTTTTTGACATGGGTTGGCTTTTGATGCAGGTTCCTGGCTTTACGCATCCTCGAGGGAACTGTTTTAATGTGCATTCTCTATATCTGTTGGTCATTTTATCGATCAATATAAACGCGCAAGTATACGCGGTCAACAAGTAATAAATAGTAAGTACAGATATTGTTCTTACGTAGAATTAACAAATAAAAGTTTGCCAAACAACTAGCCCATAATCATTTCAGTCTTATTTAAACGAGCGATAAAGTGTTTTAAATTAAAACTAGACAAGTAAATAAACTTAAACTAATTAACCCTAGAGTAAAATCAGATAATGAAGACATGAGATCTCAATTTCCCCTAATGATTCATCTAAGTCAACATACTTCCAGTTAAGTTAAATTAATCATCAAAGAATGTTAGTCGAGAACACTAAAGTGAGATCAGGCTATCTTTCAATGTACCGAATACATATCATATACAATCCACAGATGATAAAACACACATGAACACCCATATTATCTAAATCCCTATATGTCTATGTGATTTACAAATAATTAGGGTTTAAGTCCAAGTTCTCATTTGACTACGAGCGGCGCTTTGGTATATGTCTATCCTAAGCACAAATCATACGTCTAACGTTATGTAAGCATACAATCACCCGCTACTACGATTAGATCTAAACCCATATTTTGTCTTCCAAGTCCATATAGGTTATCACAGCAATTGGTTGCGAATCAATTAAGCAACGAAAGCACGAATCGTAATAGACAATCACATAACAATCAATAAGAACAACATGGAAGCATATCAATATAAACTACTCAAAAGTTTCCATTGAAATCCCAAAATAAAGTTTAAGTCATAAATGACTCAAATATACCATCCACAAGTTCAATACACATCATAAGATTATAAAGAGAGAGCAAGAAAAGTATAAAGATAGAGAATGCAAATCTGATTACTCAAGCCCCTTTGTTGAATCTTCAATAAAATACACTTGCTTCAATCTTCAACACCTAAGTAAACCCTAGAAACTAACTAACTAAACTTAGAATTAATCTACTCCTAACCTAATCTAGACAAGGAAAATGAATAGAAAAGGAAGAAGAGAACAATGCTATATTAGGGCTAAGACTCCCAAAGGGAGGATCTATTTATGCTGCAAAACCAGCCCCCCTTATATGCATTGCTCCAAGCCAAGTCCCATTTAAAAGTCAACTTTGGTCAAGCTGGGGACAGGCGCGGCAGCTCGGCTTTAGGCCTAGAGGAGGGCACAGCCGCGCGCACCTACAGGCTGCTCTTTGACTTCTATTTCTGCTGTATTTCTCTGCTCTGTCCCTATGCCTGTCTTCTTGCATCCTTTGAGCCTCGTAGCATCATCACATTTCATTTCCCCTTCACTCATGCCATCATCATGCCTTAAGCCTATTTCTGTGCTTTGTCCCTTTTTAGTAATCTTTTGTCCTTTTTTAGCTCAATGCACCACGAGGAGTTCCAAAATAGGAAATCTATAAAACAAAGCAAATACACCTGAAAAGCACAATGATACTTGAGTTTAAGCAGCAAAACAAGTTAGATAATATCTAAATAAGTGGTCATGAAAACCACTTATCAAATACTCCTAAACTTAAACGTTGCTTGCCCTCAAGTAACCAAAACAAAACCAAACAAAAGATGCAATGCAGTATCTACAATGAATGCAACCTATCCTATCATGAATGCGAATCCAAGTCTCAGTCAGAATTTATATTCAAATGAAATGCCTTAGAAAAATCACAAGCTAATCAAACAGATAAGCTACGCAAGACAAGATCATAAGGCATATCCTTGCAAATCCAAACATGTCAGCACTGATGTAGTGTGTGTGTGCCTAGCAACCATTAAACATGCTTTCGAACAAATACATCATATACTATGCTTCTTAGGGGAAAAATAAGTTTCAACTCAAGAAAAGCAGTAAATCAGATAAGTTCTAACCAAGACCATGCATTACTTAAGCTAAGAGTCAACAGGGGATTTATTAAGCTTTTATTAACTCACGAGGGCATTTTTGCACTTTCCCGTGTACACACTCGACTGTGCAATGCCTAGTCCTCTTTGGCTTTTCAATGATACCCGTGTAGCGAGCTTTCGACCAACGACTCCCAAACCATAAAGGCCTTAGGGCGCTGGGTGTAGAGACACCCCTAAGGCTTACTTGCTCGAATATCAAAGGCCACAGGATTCGACGTAGCCAAATTGTTTATTCTAAATCATTTTTCTTTTTCGTTTCATTCATTTTTCTAGTTTTCTATTCTTTTTCTTTGATTTTTATAGGAGAGTGCGTCTTACGTTCCATCTCTCCAAATAGCATGCATACCCCCTGTTTCCCCCAAACTTAAGCTTTTAACAGTTTTAGTTATTATTATTTGATTACTGAAACTCTTTCATTAAAACACAGATTTCCCACCAGAAGACAACTATGTGAAAATTTAAACTAAGCAAATCATGGTGGTTATTCTATCGTGCTAACCGATTACACAGTATCTGATAGATAAGGATTTACATATATGACAATATTATCAAGATTAAGTCTCAAATCGGTTCAATCAATCAAGTAATTTCAGTTTCCTCATAGGCCAAATACATAACAAACCAACTGAAAACAGGATTCAAGCACTATGTCCTACAACAGTTAACTAAAACAAAAATAACATTTTTTAAAAATTTTGACAAATTTTAATAAAATACGACCTACATGCACTATATGAACTAAATAAAATGCAATATGATATGAATTAACTACATGCAAAATAAACCCTAATATCCCCAAACTTAAAGTGTTCAATGTCCTCATTGAAGGTAAAAGGTAAAAAGAAACTCCCCTATTCGGCTTCGTCGTCGCCCTCGTCCTCATCATCCTCCTCTTCGGCTTGTTCTGGAGGTGTGTCTAGAGGAGGGTAGGCAGCAGTGGATCCATATGTAAGGAATTTCACCTACACTCCCATCTGGCAGAAAGCTTGGGACAATGCCCCACAGAAATCTATCGTGAAGGCCTGGAAGTTCGTGCTCATGGTATCCATCATGCGCTACAATCGCCTCTCCATCCTATCTATATGATCATGAACCGTGTGGGAGGACTCAGACTGCCCTGGTGGCACCCTCTCAGAAGTTTCCCCTGCCTCTCTCTGCTCTGGCAATATAAACCCTGCCCCCTGAGGATGGGATTTGCCTCCTGTCCAGACTTTGAATGATTCAATGGCAGCGTGGTCAATCGAGCTCATGGGCATTTGCATCGGCTCGGCGTCAGTCCACATAACTCCATGCATAGCGTAAAGCCTGGTGATCACTGATGCATGTGGGATACCTGCTGAAGTACCGCCTCTCAGAAATCTGCGTATTGAACTATTGATCATGTATCCCAAGTCAATCTTCTTTCCCTTGATGATCCCATAAAGCAAAACATCCCTATCCTTAGTGACCTTATTCTGATGACTTGTTAGCATCAGATTCGCACAAATGAAGCTGTACCATGCCTTTCCATATCTGCTCAAGGCGGCCTGGGGGAAGTGCAGCTTCTGATCAGTGCCCTGTTTTAATTTCCAAGACGTGCCTGGTATGCACAAATAGGCACAAATAGCATCTAATTCTGATCCCCACTCCCTAGCATAAAGAGACTCGGGCGCATCCAATGCAATATTTGGTAAATTGAACAGCTCGTTGATGCTCTCTTTTGCAAAGGACACCTCACATCCCCGCACAAATATTTTGTTGGACTTTGTGAATTTAGTATTGGTGTAGAATTCTTGTAACACGGAGATGGGTGCTGCCATCGGATCCTCGTAGAATAGATTCCAGCCCCGTGCTCTGATCACAAATGCCATATGCCCGTCCAATTTCCTGTCTGGCAGCAATCCTCACTCCAATACAAAATTCCTGCCCACCAGTGCATTCTGGAAGAACTGCTGAGCCTTCAGACTGATAAATTTGTGGTCATCATAAGCTATGCCTCCGCCCCCTTGCTCAGAATCGCTGCTCATTGAGGTAGACTCCCTCCTGCTACGCTTAGATGCCATGCACTCAACCCACCCTGATACGAATCTTCAATTCCAACAACGCTGCCCAACAGTTACTCCAATATTCATTAGAATCTGCCCTCTCCTTTCCTTTAGCAATCTACTGTAGATTTTCTTTGATGTGGGAATAGGGATTCTGGGGTTTGTGAGTAGTTTGTGAATGAGTTTCAAGTTGAGAGGTTGGGGAGTGATGGTGAATGGATGGGTGGATTGGTGCTCTCGGTTGAGGGGATAGAGGGATGAATCTCAATTGGAATTAGGGCTTGGGTGCAGTAAGAGTTGTGAAGGAGATTGAAGATGAGGTTGTGATGGATTATAGAGTGATGTATGAATGAAGGAAGGTATTCGAGGGATTTGGGTCAGAGAACTCAGCTGATAATAAAATGATGAAGGTTTGCTCAGTGGCTGCCGAGTTTATAAATTAAGTCAGGAACAGTTTGCACGAGGCGCGGCCGCGCGCCAACTTAGCCTTATACAGGCGCGGCCGCGCGCTATGCCAGATTTTTGCTCTGTAGATTTTTGTCATGCATAGAGGCTGGCCTTTGAATTTTGTGCTTCATTCCTAGCAGCTTTAACCTGAAACATGCATACAAGACTAATTAAGCCCTCTAAATCACCAAAACTTAATATGACTATTTACAACTATGCGGAGAAATAAACAAAGGGAGATATATGCATGTGAATTCCCAAAAATTTCTCTATGTGCGTATATGCAACATGCTAGTGCATCAAAATATGTCCAATACTTTATAGTCCCAAAAATGCACGCACCAATGCCTAAGCCCAAAAATGAAGGCACTGAGCTATCAAAACCTAAAATTGTTAAAAAAAATTCAACCTTTTAAACTACTTAGAATTAAACAGGGGGGAGGGAAATGTAGATAATTAAATAGAATTAAACATGAGGGAGAAAAGAGAAATGATGGGGTGCCTCCCATCGAGCGCTCAGTTTATAGTCCGTTAGCTGGACTTTAACTTGCCACCGCTATCCGATTCCCCGACGATATTGGAGAAACCCTCCATCCATTAGAATTGCCGTGTGGGTTTGGAGGTTCCCCATCTTGAGGGGCTTCAGATTTAAGTCGCCTAGCATATGATGTGTATATGAATTCCCCATTTTGAAGTTCGGGGAGCTAGGCACTTCTTCCGTTATGTTTGTAAAGTGATCGGGGCATTGAGGCACAACTAACACAACGGGCTCTTCTTCCATTCTTTCTTTTTCAAACCACCATGGTTTCCAGAATGTGGACTCTCTCATATCATCAAGATCCATATCTGTGATGTGACTATCAAGGGGACACGGGTGTGCAAACTTCACTGTCTTGTTCCACTTTGGCTGCGAAGGCACCTGGGGTGTAGTCACGCTTGGTTCACATTCATTTTTCACGTCCCCAAGTGTCTCCTCGATATCCATTGCCTTCAGTTCGTCCAGTTGCAAGTGCACTTCTGGCTCTCCATCATTGTCAGCGTCCAAGTCATAACACCAAGTATTCTAAGGGCCTTTGCTCATGGCTTCCACTACTTGAGATAATTGATTCTGAAGATTCTAAGTCTTTATCCCTTACTCAATCAATTCCTCTTTCATTAAGGCCATGCTAATTTGATCTGCCCATTTCTGAATATTCTCGATTGACAGTGCTTGCTCAATTAAGGTATCTTTCATTGATGCTATGCCACATTCTTCCTCCAATCTTGCCTTTTCTGTGTCACCCTCAAAATCCATGTATTGAGGCTCATAAGTTGGAGTTTGGAGTGTGCATTCTAGCGCGTATGCTAGGATTTGGATCCCAGTATTGGTCATGATAATAGCTCCCTGAGGCCTCTGGGTGATACCCCACATCTTGGATAATCAGGATCCTCATTGTGGTTGAAGTAATCACCCCCAAACTGGTCTTGTCCAAAACTGATGGGGTCCTGATGGCTCATATAGTTTCCAGCACAACAGTCATAAGTCACTGTAGTCTCTCGACTCTGTTGGGCTGTAACAGTGTCCAACTTCCTTGAGAGAACCTCTAGCTGTGATAATAATGCGGCAATGGGGTCGAGTCCACCATTCCCTGTTTCCCTTTGTTGATCTTTCCTTGTGTAAAACCATGGATAAGCATTGAGATCCATTGTACCTGAAAAGAGAATATAGGAAGAGAATTAAACAAAATAAAAATGTTTAAATTAAGACTAATTTAATTGAAACTAATGTTGGCAAACAATTATTGAATTAATTCCCCGGCAACGGCGCCAAAAACTTGTTGGTCATTTTACAGATCAATATAAACGCGCAAGTATACGCAGTCAACAAGTAATAAATAGTAAGTACAGATATCATTCCAACGGAGAATTAACTAATAAAAGTTTGTCAAACCACTAGCCCATAATCATTTCAGTCTTATTTAAACGAGCAACAAAGTGTTTTAAATTAAAACTAGACAAGTAAATAAACTTAAACTAATTAACCCTAGAGTAAAATCAGATAATGAAGACATGAGATCTCAATTTCCCCTAATGATTCATCTAAGTCAACATACTTCCAGTTAAGTTAAATTAATCATCAAAGAATGTTAGTCGAGAACACTAAAGTGAGATCAGGCTATCTTTCAATGTATCGAATCCATATCATATACAATCCACAGATGATAAAACACACATGAACACCCATATTATCTAAATCCCTATATGTCTATGTGATTTACAAATAATTAGGGTTTAAGTCCAAGTTCTCATTTGACTACGAGCGGCGCTTTGGTATATGTCTATCCTAAGCACAAATCATACGTCTAACGTTATGTAAACATACAATCACCCGCTACTACGATTAGATCTAAACCCATATTTTGTCTTCCAAGTCCATATAGGTTATCACAGCAATTGGTTGCGAATCAATTAAGCAATGAAAGCACGAATCGTAATAGACAATCACATAACAATCAATAAGAACAACATGGAAGCATATCAATATAAACTACTCAAAAGTTTCCATTGAAATCCCAAAATAAAGTTTAAGTCATAAATGACTCAAATATACCATCCACAAGTTCAATACACATCATAAGATTATAAAGAGAGAGCAAGAAAAGTATAAAGATAGAGAATGCAAATCTGATTGCTCAAGCCCCTTTGTTGAATCTTTAATAAAATACACTTGCTTCAATCTTCAACACCTAAGTAAACCCTAGAAACTAACTAACTAAACTTAAAATTAATCTACTCCTAACCTAATCTAGACAAGGAAAATGAATAGAAAAGGAAGAAGAGAACAATGCTATATTAGGGCTAAGACTCCCAAAGGGAGGATCTGTTTATGCTGCAAATTCAGCCCCCCTTATATGCATTGCTCCAAGCCAAGTCCCATTTAAAAGTCAACTTTGGTCAAGCTGGGGACAGGCGCGGCAGCTCGGCTTTAGGCCTAGAGGAGGGCACAGCCGCGCGCACCTACAGGTCAAGTTGGTCATTTTATCGATCAATATAAACGCGCAAGTATACGCGGTCAACAAGTAATAAATAGTAAGTACAGATATTGTTCTTACGTAGAATTAACAAATAAAAGTTTGCCAAACAACTAGCCCATAATCATTTCAGTCTTATTTAAACGAGCGATAAAGTGTTTTAAATTAAAACTAGACAAGTAAATAAACTTAAACTAATTAACCCTAGAGTAAAATCAGATAATGAAGACATGAGATCTCAATTTCCCCTAATGATTCATCTAAGTCAACATACTTCCAGTTAATTTAAATTAATCATCAAAGAATGTTAGTCGAGAACACTAAAGTGAGATCAGGCTATCTTTCAATGTACCAAATCCATATCATATACAATCCACAGATGATAAAACACACATGAACACCCATATTATCTAAATCCCTATATGTCTATGTGATTTACAAATAATTAGGGTTTAAGTCCAAGTTCTCATTTGACTACGAGCGGCGCTTTGGTATATGTCTATCCTAAGCACAAATCATACGTCTAACGTTATGTAAACATACAATCACCCGCTACTACGATTAGATCTAAACCCATATTTTGTCTTCCAAGTCCATATAGGTTATCACAGCAATTGGTTGCGAATCAATTAAGCAACGAAAGCACGAATCGTAATAGACAATCACATAACAATCAATAAGAACAACATGGAAGCATATCAATATAAACTACTCAAAAGTTTCCATTGAAATCCCAAAATAAAGTTTAAGTCATAAATGACTCAAATATACCATCCACAAGTTCAATACACATCATAAGATTATAAAGAGAGAGCAAGAAAAGTATAAAGATAGAGAATGCAAATCTGATTGCTCAAGCCCCTTTGTTGAATCTTCAATAAAATACACTTGCTTCAATCTTCAACACCTAAGTAAACCCTAGAAACTAACTAACTAAACTTAAAATTAATCTACTCCTAACCTAATCTAGACAAGGAAAATGAATAGAAAAGGAAGAAGAGAACAATGCTATATTAGGGCTAAGACTCCCAAAGGGAGGATTTGTTTATGCTGCAAAACCAGCCCCCCTTATATGCATTGCTCCAAGCCAAGTCCCAGTTTAAAAGTCAACTCTGGTTAAGTTGAGGACAGGCGCGGTCGCTCTATTTTAGGCCTAGAGGAGAGCACGGTCCGCGCTCACCTGCAGGCTGCTTTTTGGCTTCTATTTCTGTTGCATTTCTCTGCTCCGTCCCTATGCCTGTCTTTTTGCATCCTTTGAGCCTCGTAGCATCATCACATTTCATTGCTTCTTCACTTATGCCATCATCATGCCTTAAGCCTATTTCTGTGCTTTGTCCCTTTTTAGCAATCCTTTGTCCTTTTTTAGCTCAATGCACCACGAGGAGTTCCAAAATAGGAAATCTACAAAACAAAGCAAAAACACATGAAAAGCATAATGATATTTGAGTTTAAGCAGCAAAATAAGTTAGATAATATCTGAATAAGTGGTCATGAAAACCACTTATCAGTATCACACTCTGTACCAGGACTACAAGGACATTGTTGACACCTGGGGGTTTCAGGCGTTCTTTTCTATTCTTCCCTGCCATTGCCCCAAGGGTTTTATGAGGGCTTTATCTGAGCGCTGGTTTCACTAGACTCAATCTCTCCACTTGTTGGACTGTGAGGTGATGATGACGCCGGTGGATTGGAGGTTCATTACCGGGATAGAGTTTGAGGATGAGCCCATGCCTGTTGAGGCTGACATTACACCCACTGTCATTCGGTCCCTGTTGGGAGTTCCTGCGATGGCGATCAAAGGTCAGACGGTCCGATCTGGTCCTTTGAACGTAGATGCCCAGAGTGGGGCTTTGCTTGATCCTCTGCTTGACGATCAGAGGGTTAGGGATCGCATTCTGCGACGATTGTTTTTGGTGATCATCAGGGGTTAGTTTATGGCAGACAACTCTGCGACGGTGTCCTTTGCCCTGGTCACTGCCACTAGACATGTGGAGCGCCTCAGTGACTTTGATTGGGGTACCTACACCTTTGCTTATTTTCTTCGAGGCATGCGCATGCGCTCGGAAGGTGTGACGGAGGCCTGGTTAGGGTTCTACCCATTTTTACTAGTGAGTACATCTTTCTTGTACCTTTTTTATTTCTGCATTTATATTTATCAGTCTTGGTCACTAAGGACTTTTGATATTTACATGGCCAGTTCTAGGCATATGAGATGTAAGAACCCAACTTTTATGAATAAAGATTTAATTTTCTTTATATGTTATTTTAAATAGTAAGGTGTTGATTTGATAAATGTGATAAGTTATGGGGTGATATGTGAGAATTTTATAAAGTAAGTAAGTGGTCATAAACTATTTATTGTGTCGGGGAATATTCGTTTGGTCAGAGAATATTCTTGATGTCGGAGAATATTCGTACGACGGCGCAGTCATTTGTGGGCCCCATAACGGAAAACTGTCGGATGAAGAAAACGACAAGAATAAGCTTTTCTAAAAATAACGGCAAAACTATTACTGTTAAACTGTTGAAATACCCGGTGGTTAAAGAGTAGTAATACACGTTGTTGCACAGTAGCACACGGTATTGCACAGTATTTTAAATTATAGATTTTTATGTAAGAGGTCACTCATTCAATAATTATCACATTAACCATTGCATAGTATTTTATATTATCAAATCAATAATTTATATTATTTGAATAATATTATTAGATAGCATTATTGGCAATGTATAGGAAGTTCTGTCTAGGAAAGGGGTTTGGTCATCTAATTGCGCACCAGTAAGGAGAAATCCTTATCGGAAAGCCCTCTCTTTCCTGGGAATGACCTAATTGTCAATATTGTGATTCTATAATATTATTTGTGAATAATAATTAATTATTGATAAAAATAATAAGTAAATATTTATTCAATTTTGATATAAATGGAGGAACTTTTAGCAAAAGTGACATTTGTTGAAAGTTGACATTTTATCTTTTCTGATAAAATAATTCATTCAAATATATTATTATAATATTATATTATAATAGTATAATTTTATAATTAAATGGTAACATTTTTATAATAAATTCATGGTATAAGAATAAAATGAGGTGGAAGAGAGTAAATTGGATCAGAATTATTTTTTTTGCTATAAATGCTTTTAGTGACAAACATGTGTTTTTGGAGGAGACTTCAAAGAAAAATTCATCTGTAGGAAAATTTTCAGATATGGTGTGCTAGCATTTTCCTATAAATAGGGTGCTTAGTTAGAAATGAAAATCACACCAGAATCAAAAAAATTCTTGCTCTATACTATTGAGCGTATTTCTTGTGAGTATAAGGATAGTTTGAGTTTTGATAACAGTGCAAGAGTTCTTCAGCATAATATCTGATAATCCAGACAGATCTAGTATTCTATTAAGGTAAAGGATATTATTTTTCTCATAAATGATGTTACTTTCTGTCAATATTCATAAAGATTATTATTTTCTTTCATATTCCATATTATGAAAGTAATAATATTTCATTTCATATCCCCAAATTCAAACTTATTACGGTAAGTATTGCCTCTATAATTCTTGAAATGATCAGAAATTCTTTGAGTTTTGCGTTTCATCTAATATCATTTCACCGGAATATTGGGATAAACTTTCTTATGAAATTTTTACCTTTTCATGTCGGGATTACTATTCATCCATACAGTATTATTCATAAATACAGTACTATTCATACGTACGGCACTATTCACGAGTACTATTCACAAAAAATTAAATTTTCTTTTCTTTGTCCAAGCTATCTGTTATGGTTCTTATCTTTGATTGGATCCATGTTTTGAACTTCATTCTTGAATTTTGCTCCACAATTGGTTATTATTGAACATTCTTGAACTTGGATAAATTAAATTACGAATCTCTAAAGTTTGTCCTTTATCTCACTGTATTCGTTCTTTATATTATTTTTCATCATCCTCAGTCTTAAATTATGATGAAAGTCATCTTTGGCCCGTAGTACAAAGATGAACTGTTGATTGATGAATATCTTTGGCTTGTAGTGCAAAGATGAATGATTAATTGATGAATATCTTTGGCCTGTAGTGCAAAGATGGACAGGTGTTGGTATGATCATAACAATTGGTGATACAAATGAATATCTCTGGCCCGTAGTGCAAAGATGAATATTTGATTTGAATATATTGATTGAGGTTACAGGGATAAAATATTAATGATGGACTTTTAAATTATAGAAGATAGTAGACATCATTCTCTACTTAACTTTTCTAATGAATTGTTATTTTCGCTGCAATTGTTGATCTAAAACTTGTTGTCCATAATATTTTATCTGATTTATTAAAGGCTAACGATAATTTATTCTTCATTATCTTAGTCATAATATTCTTTACTGGGCTAGTTGAGCTCACCATTTTCTTCCATTGTTCTCTTTAGGAAATGAGAATGTCGCAGGGACTAGTCGGGGAACAGAGTGATGGTCCGAGTTAGAGCAGTAGTAGTCCTCACTATTTTGTAAAATAGTGTGATAATAATTGTAATGAGGACTTAGTTTGAGTGTTTATTTTTTCTACATGTCTGTATTGACGCTCACAGTTGTGTGGTCATATTTTGCACAACCATATAATAGTTGGAAATTGAAGATGTGTATTTGGATTCTGTACCATGTATTTGGCGACTCATAATGGGTTGATATTGAATCTATTTTGGGGGCATCACATGAGAGGCTTCCTTGCCTTCGTCCCGCTACCACTCCACTCTGACAGAGGTTCCCGTGGCTGAGGGATTCACCCATTCCCACATGCATCTTGAGCTTTTGATAGCAGGATCGATATTGTGGGTACCGTATACCTCAGACTTTTTGATAGTCGGGTTTGAGGGCGGTTTCCCCACTGGCCGGGAGTTTGCATTATTGACCAGCAGAGTCCCATTTTTAACAGAGGGAGGTTGGGAGCTCTATTTAGGAGAGTGAGCTATCAGGAGCATCATGGGGCAGATCCGCATTCCCATTGTTCCTCCTGCTTGGCATCATTAGCCACTAGTTCATCCACTCATAGACATTCCAATGGAGGGCGTAGATGGCTTTACCCTGTCAGAGGGTCCATACAGCCAGGAGGCATTCAGCAGCTGGTGGAGTCCTCGTACTATTGGGGCTCAGACTCGTGCTACCCATTTCATGGTAGATATGGTGCCGGGGTCTGTGATGATGAAAGACTGGATAGCTTGCCTCAGGGAGCCTACTCACTTGGACCAGATTACAGGATTGACCCTGTGACGCCCCCAAATTCGGACTGCCACTTGGTCACTCGAATTCGGTTTGTCACGTTCTAATATCTAACACCACAATAAATATTACGACTAAATGTCGCATTGCACAGCGGAATAATACACAACTATTACCGAATAGATTATATTTAATTAATATAATTTATTCACGTCCCAAGGTCTCGAAACTTAAACATTGATTACATAGCTTAGATATAACTTAAGCATACATAAACATAACTAATACATAATAAAATAAGTCTTAATACAATCATAAGTCCTACATAATATTAAGCTACTCAGTAGCCTTTCCTTTGCCCTTGTCGGTGCTTGAGGGTCCGCACTGCTCTGCCTTAACTGAAATATTTTAGGGAAAGCAAGAATGAGCACAAATTGCCCAGCAAGTAATATACAATATGGGTGAGTAATATAGTTCTCGAATCCCAAAAGGGTATAGCAAGGTATGATATTTCAAGGATAACAAGAATATTAACAGTTCTCAATAACAGTCGCTAAAGACAGAATAATATCAATATGATTCAATACTAAATCAATTCAAGATTTCAAGATAACTGAATACTGAGTAGTCACTAAGGACTATGAACTTCTACTAGAATTAACAGTAATATACTGAAAATCCAATAAACAAGTATAACAGGTGATCAGCCTAAAGTACCCTACGGTATGTATATCGTTCAATCATACTAAAATGCGCACGTCGGTCTCCCGACAATATATAATTTCCCTTCAAAGAAGGTTGTTCATCTCAGTCAATATGAGACTTCGCACCAAATCAATTGGTTTGGATAGCTTTCTAATCATGATATAAGTCTAGCCGAATCAAATGGCATAGACCACTCTTTATAAGTTCAATACTCAAGATTTAAAGTTTGAAGGATATAATCGACTTTCATAACTATGACGCAATAAGTCATGATTTGAATAACTTACTTGCACAACAATAACTTAATATGAATTCAATAAGAATAGAGTTTAAATGCTTGCTTACAATATCCGTTGAATAAAGTAATGCAAGGGTTTAAGATACTTGCCTTATATGTAGTTTACTCACATAAAGCTAATCAACACTTTCGAATCCTATTATAATATATTTACATGTATAGGATACTCATTAGCTAAACACATTCGGTACATAAGCTTGATATGAAATTCAAGTATACACATATGATTTAGTCATATAATCCTATACGTATGCTACTACGTAGTTATTCATATGTAGCATGAAATCAGATTATAGGTCACTATAATTTCAATTGACGTAGTTCGCAACCATCGTTAGACTTATCATTTATAAACACATTGTCAATTTAATACGCATTGCACGCATAAGAAGGATCATGATAAATACACATATTAGGAAACTGACAACTAGGTTCAATTCATTATCCATTCTTATCTAATCAAAGCTTTAAGTATTCAAGTAACAACATTTCTTATGTTTAATTTCTATACATATACCATGAGGTCACTAAGTATCATATACACATATTCAAGTCACTTTAGTCATGCATTTCATGTTCTTTATTTCACTTCCTTGAAACTTGTCTTTAATTATGCTCAACTAGTTTATCGTGCATAGGACTAGCTAGGCATACATGGCAATCATGTTTAGAGGCAAATGATATCTTATCACAACTGTCATAAATTTCAGAATACTTGTAATGTATCTATTAACAAAACTAGTTTTCAAACTATTGAGGTTTCTTTTGAAATATTATATTTAACCATTCCACATACAATGTAGCTTCACATATCATATGTCATTCTTTTGTATGCATAAATAGATCACATAGGCATGCTTACAAGCTCATGACTCAAGTGTACATGGTTTATGTTTGTACGCGAAACTCTAAGTTTCTATTATCATGTTACCAACATTATCTAGACATACAAATTTACTTCACTTACTATATATCATGCTAGTGTATATGTATATCAAGAATATGTAATCACGTTCGCAAATTTATAACTCAAAAGCGTTATGGTTTATCAAGTCCATATTAGAAACTCTAAGTAATTATTTAGAGGGTTCTTAAAGTTATCCAAGCATGTAAATAAATCCACATGTCCTATATCATGCCTTATTCTATACTCATGCATGTACATATCTAGATTATTTACATATGTTCACAAAATCAGAATATACATTACTCCAAGTTCAAAGTTTCTAGTTTTCAACTTGTTAAGTCTTCTTCGAATATTCTTACTAACCGAGTTAACATGATTTACCATAACCAAGACAATCTCAACACATATTTTAGGGTTATCTTCATGCATAATCAAACTAACATAACCTGCTCAGAAAAACACAAGACCAACAAGATCAGAATCCAAGACTGGCAGCCTGCGTGGCCGCGCGTCATTTGTACTAGGGAGTGGCGCGGCCGCGCCACTCCGATTCCAGACCAGACAATGTTCTGCTTCAGGCAGAGCTTCAGTAAATCCTTACAATACATTTAGCTAGCATGCTTGCATACTACTACCTTGCATTACTAACATATATATATATATATATATATATATATATATATATACTTAACAATTTATGCTAGCACCTTAACACACATTGATTTCAACTATATCATGCAATTGCTATGAATTGAATTTCAAGTGGGTTTAAGCATTATACCTCTTGAGCTTTGAATTTGCTAAACCTTGCTCTCAACTTCAGATTATAAACTCACAATACTCTCTCTATATCAACTTAAAAATTAATCTAGCAAAATGAAATGGAAGAGGGATGCTCAATTTATAGAATTTTGAATATCCATGCCAAAGCTTTGTCCAAAGATTGGAACCAATGGAGGGAAGAGGAACACATTGGACAAGGGAGATTTGGTAGCATAGTGTTCCAACCACCCCCATCACCCACTCCCCCTTCATCATGATCTCTAGCTTGATGAAATTGAGAAGCAAGATGATAGACTAGGCCATTGGTAAACACGTGAATGAGAAATGGGAGGGGTGACTCTCTTTTAGGGACAAGGCTATATCTCAGCATTCTAGTAATGAAAGAAACACCATATATTATACACTTAACATACATATATGCTTACCTTGGCTTAAATTCATTTAGGGCATATATGGACCTAAAATGTCACAACAACATCACATGGTAGCACATTGAGGTACATGTATACACATTGATATATAATCCATGTACATTTTAATAATGTCAAATTATAAGTTAATCGAATAGTGACATACTACATTATCACAAATCTCATTATTATTATTATTATTTCAATTATGTTATTTATTGGAATACATGTTAATTATCCACATACTCTAATTTAATATTCCATATAGTATACATTAATGCACTATATCTATTACATGGTCACATAAGTTCATGTATGTAACTCATACAATTCTTTACTCTTACAATATTGTTTCTTTATTGCATATTATTACTAAAGTGTCACACTACACTCTTATATTGTCATAATGCACTTTATATAATATAGTTTTGGTTCCATACTGTATAATGTACATACAACATGCATTTTATGAGTCCACTCTTGTAGCTCACTTTCTTTTATTATATAGTTTCTATATGACATGGTTATGTCAAAATGCCACATTATACATTATATAATATAGTTGCAGTTACTATATAATAAATAATTTAATAGAACAAAAATTAATCTCAAACATTAATTAACCATTTATTCATTAATATGTCATCATTAATTAATAATATATTATTAATTAATCATCCACTCATCAATTCTTTCTTTAATTAATAAAATTATTAATATTTCTCATCACTGTGCCACACAAGGCATTTATTGAGCTTATCATAACTCCACGTTCTTTCTCAGTTATTATAAATTCAATTTAAAATAATTGAGTTAACTCATCTCATAGCACATAAATATTTATATGCAAACAAATATCTGACTTTCATTAATATATTCATTTTAAAATTATTAGAAAATTCTCGGGCATTACATACCCAGCAGTTGAAGAGAGCTCATTTGTTTATCAAGCATCTTGGCCGAGATCCATCAGAGGCATCTTCTTTTGATCCATCCAGCTCCGTAGCGGGTCCTTCCACAGGTCAATTTTCTAGCAGTTATACTAGGGCTGATCCTCCCTTGTACCGCCCTGACATTCCTGATGGCCGAGACTTTGTGTCCACGGAGGAGATGGAGCAGGTTAACAGCCTGAGTGTAGATATTTTGGATCTTTTTGGATAGCTATTGTAGCTATATCTTTTGATAGGCCACTGTTTTGGCTGTTGGGCCGGCTGTGCCCCATTTTAATAGGTCATTGTTAGTAGTTGGGGGGTTGTGCCCCATATCCCTGTACTTTTATTTTGCACTTTATTAGCAGACAGAGATGATGCTTGTAGTAGACAGTTTATTGCAGACATGTATGATATTTCCTTTATATTGCATCATATTTATCATTATCATTATGCATGTATTAAGTCATGGATATGCACTTAGACAGATGAGTTCAGATTTGACTTCTGGATGGTCTTGTGATACGATGATACAAATTTCATCCTCCACCGTCAGCCATATTGAGCACTCGCCCCTGTCCTCGGTGGCATCTTCATTGCAGTCGTGGTATGATAGTCTGCCCCTCACAACCAGAGGGATAGTAGACCAGATGCTAGGGCATTCTCTATCCCTTTTAGCTTTCCAGGTTCCGTATGGGTTTGTGGATGGCCTCTTATCATTCTGGATACCTAATCGATAGGTTTTCCATTTCGGGCTCCACGAGTTGACTCCTACCTTAGAGGAGTATGAGCGTCTTACATGCTTGGCATTGGATCTGCCTTGCTCGTACAGCCATCAGTGATATGTGAAAGTAGTATGCATACAAGCCAATCATGTATGATGATAAAGCATATACTTTGGAGACAATCTTATTTATTTATTAATAAAAATATTCATTTATTAAAGGCATTTAATTATCTACATGGTGCTGTTTTTAATAATATGTAAATAACCCATAGTTTTAAGCAATGATTTTAGAATCATGATGAGATCATGCTAATGAGATCTAAATTCTTAGAAAGCTTAAAAACTAAAATAGTTCCCAATTGCGGGATTACTAAAATGGGGATTAGTAAATCCGGATAGATTGGTACATATGTTGCTTGCTCATTGGATGAGGATGACTGATCTCATGGTCATTTGTGTGGAGACACTAAAGCAAGTATGTAGGTGCTTATTGGAGAATAAGTTCACTGAACGTGACTTGCTATGGAATACCTAATGAAGTTTTACTCGCCTGTCAATAGGAATTCCTAATGTGATAGTAGTATAAGTGATCCTTGGACTTGAGATCATCATAGTATCTTGTATGTAACAAATTATACTTTTACTTATTCCTTAAGGCCTTTTAAGGCATATATAGGGTATGCTTGGGTATAATGAGTTGCATATGGAGATAATGTATGATCAATAAAGAATCTACCACCTCTAGTAAAAGAGGAGATATGTCCTATGTGATTCGTTAAATGACAACTCAAGAATCCTTGGCCAAGGTAGAATGAAATTAGAAAGAGGTTTCTAATTTGCATTATTTGGAGTTGTGCGTTTTCTAATCGAAATACATATAATTAAATAAAATAAGACTTGATAGTAAATTCATGTCTTATATTTAATTGGGACATTGTATGGTGGAAGGATTGAATTGTACGGTAATTATTTACTCACAGGTTCTTTTATGATTAATGTTGAAATCTGTATTATCTGAAAAGTCGTTGATCGCTAGGGAGGCTTATCCCTATTGTAGAATAAATATTATTTATTTAAATAGATTATTAGTTTAATTTATTTATTTAAATAAGATTGGAATTATTCTAATTGATTTATTCACAATCGGTTTAATATGGAGAACCTAAAGGGTCACACCATAAAAGGAAGAATAATTATTTAAGAAGGTAATGGCATAATCGTAATAATGCATTAAGTATAATTAATTTAATCTATGGTGATAGAATAAATTAAATAGCTTAATGTTTAATATTTAATATTTTGGAAATATTAAATATAAATTAATAAGAGATGTCTTATTAATATTATTACAATTATTATTATTTTAATTTCTAAAAGGGTTTAGTAATTAATTTAATATTAGTACTCTCATTTATTCCTAATAAGATTAGGAAACAAATTAATTAAATAAATTTAATTAATTATTCCCAATGTGGTGGGAAGCCTAAATTAATTAAAGGAGTTTAATTAATTAAATAAAATCCCATGTCTAATAGGATTAGAAGGGTTGATCAATATCTATATAAGAGGAGTCTTATAATAAATATCGGATGATGTAATTCCAATTGTTGGAGAGTACTCCTTTTCTATAGAGGATAGAAAACTAAGGTTTAGCCAAACACCGTCCTTCTTGATAATTCCTCTTCCTTGGTGGATCACCTCTAGAGGCCAAACACTTGGATGGGTAACATTGATCAAAGGAAGGAATCTAACCCGAAAATTCAAGGAGCTCACGAAGAACAAGGAGTTGAACTAGTACCTGTGGAAGCTTCGTTCTACAAGAGTATGATTCCATAACTTCTTATTTATCGTTTTAAATTAATACTTTGCATAAAGGATGATCCGGGTAATGATTTTGTAGAAATTTTTTAAACTCTGATATACCATGCTTCCGCTAATTTTTGCAATTTGATTGCGTCACGATTTCGTCCAAACCCAACAATATGTGGAGACCATTTATGACTATATCGGGTTTGAGACGCCGAGTTAGCACTGAGGAGATTATTACAGGACATGTGATATTTATAGACTTTCTAATTGATAGCTTCGACCTGCTAGACAGCTATAAATGACATTCTGGGGATTTTATCATTTCGGTAGATGAGTGGAAGCTCGCCCGTGTAGACATCTTATTGATGTGCGTCGTGGCCTACGTTTATATGCCGCTACCCTTGGGCCACTTGGACATCGGATTGATGGTCGTGGTTCGAGCCCTTAGACAGGGTTGCACCATCCTACCGATGATATTGGCTGAGACACTGAGGTCAGCTACTTATTGTCGTACCCATTTAGAGAGGTTTTTCAGAGGTAGCTCTGTCTTATTGTACTTATGGGTCATGTCCCACTTGTGCCCGATTGGCTTCTTCAGAAAATAAGGGTATTGTTTCACCCATAAGATAGCCATGTCATACTCCTTTCAGTCGGCATAGTGTTCAGATGTAGAGACATGGTCAGCTTTTTTGTCCGACATTGTACATCCTTTTTTGATTCTGCCATGTTCCGGGCTAGTCTCCCCTTATAGCTTCACCACCCATGCATCTGGCATAGACTACTTGCCCCTAGCGAGATTGAGGGGAGTGGCCACTTATCATCCTCTTGCAGTTATGGGTCAGTTCGATCAGTTCCAGAGCCTGCACCAATTTGAGGGGGCTATTGATCAGCAGATGTCAGCTTCTTCTATGTTGTCAAGCCGACCTTATCAGGATTTAGGAGTGTTGGACACATAGAGAGAGGGCTAATTTCTCTACTAGCCATCCAGATCGTTCTCTAGAGTACTCAGCATGGTTGGAGACTGATATAGCATCAGCTACATTTATCCAGTCAGCTCCGATCATGGATTCAGATGAGGAGGAGTCTGTGGAGGATCTTGACTCTTCTACAGAGGACGATTTGTTTATGGGTCTGACAGCAGCCTTAGTTAGTGACCCGTCGATCATTCCTACCGGGACAGATCCAGCTTTAGCAGATTCACTAGCTAGGATGACTTTCGAGAGATATCAGGCTAGGGCGCTGATGTTAACTGCCCTGTCTGGCAGAGATATAGCTTTTGCTGAGAGAGATGAGGCTCGAGCCACTCGGGATACGACATTGGTTGAGAGAGACGAGGCTCAATCTTCTCGAGATGCTACTTTTGTCGAGATTGAGGAGACTTTAATTGCCGGGGATGCAACTTTTGTAGAGAGGGATGAGATCTGATCTGCCAAATACGTAGCCTTGAGGAGATTGAGGAGGTTTTGATGGCCAGGGACGCTGCTTTTGTAGAGAGGGATGAGGCCATAGTTTCCTGGGATTTTCACATTACCGACAGTACTGCTCTCCGATCATATACTAATGGCCTAGTTGCCGAGATGAGTGTTTATATTGATGATCATAGTGACACTATATAGATGGTTGTGGATGTTTTAATTCGGATGGAGGCTTTGGGTATTGCACTTGAAGTGGATCTCCATCTTCAGAGCGAGATGCCATGTTGGCATTACTATCCCGCTTGTCCATGGGTCCATAGACTAGCTTTATTTTTCATGTATATACTAGATCAACCATTTTTGTCATGTACAGAACACATTGTATATATCAAACAGTATTATATATCAGAGAAATATATTTTGATTCACTTTCCTGTTTGGATATGTATTGTCATTGTTGAGTGATTACCACTTCTTTCATGACTTCTTGTTGATTGATGTATCACGAGCTTCTCCTTGATGGATTGACAGTGAGATGTCAGAGAATATCTCGGACAGGCCCGTTGACCAGGGAGGCTTGGTAGGATTTAGGTTTTATATGGTTTCGGTGTCTTGAGACTGGTTTTTATTAGTTTTTTGTATTTTTTTGAAGATCTAATCGCACCGTGAATGGTTGCCTACGTATTCCCAGATTGAGGGAGATCAGGTCATTCGTAGTTCTATTCTTGTGTGAGAGACTTGAGAAGTGTCTCTTTTGAGTTTGGTTTGATGAGTTTTTGAGTTTTTTATTTAGTTTAACCGCACCAGGAATGGCTACCTACGTACTCCCGGATTGAGGGAGATCAGATCATTCGTAGTTTCGTTCTCTAGTGAAAACTGAACTGATTTGATTAGCAGGACCAAGATGCTGGTATGCATGTGTTTCAAATATAGTACCTTTTTATGGTGTCTGAGTTGATGAGTTGGAGAAATTCGCTCCCATCCATCTCTTGCAATCTGATAGCTCCTCCCGGCAACACTTCCTTGACAATAAAAGAGCCTTCCCAATTTGGGCCGAACTTTCCTTTGGCTTCATCTTGATTGGCCAAAGCTTTCTTCAGCACCAAGTCGTTTTCTTTGAATTGCTGGATTCGAACTTTCTTGTTGTATGGTCGAGTAATCCTTTGCTGATATAACTGCCCGTGGAAAATGGTTGTAGCCTTCTTTTCATCTATCAGGGATAGTTGGTGGTACCGATCTAGTAACCACTTGTCTTCTTCCATTTGAGTGTCTATCAACACTCTCAAGGACTCCATTTCTACTTCTATGGGAAGTACTGCCTCCATGCCATAGACCAATGAATAGGGGGTAGCCCCAGTAGAAGTGCTCATTGAATATGCTAACAGGGTTAAGGGAAACATATCAGGCCATTCTTTGTGATTGGCGAACATTTTCTGCATGATTTTCTTGATGTTCTTGTTGGCCGCTTCGACAGCACCATTCAATTTGGGTCGATAGATTATGGAATTGAGATGCTTGATGCGGAACTTGCTGCACAGTTCTCTCATCATCTGATTGTTTAGGTTCTTGGCGTTGTCTGATACGATCATCTCCGGTTTTCCATATCGACAGATGACATTATTTCTGATGAAACCAATGATAACCTCTTTGGTGACTTTGGGAAAAGAGGCAGCTTCAACCCACTTGGTGAAGTAATCGATTATGGTGAAGATGAAGCGATGACCATTGCTGGCTTTAGGCTCTACTGGACTTATCACATCCATTCCCCATATGGAGAAAGGCCAGGGCAAACTCATATTGTGAAGTTCATTTGGAGGAGCGTGTATGGAATTTCCATGGATTTGGCATTGGTAGCACCTTTTGATGTGGTCATCACAGTCAGCTTTGACAGAGATCCAATAATGCCCTGTTCTCAGTATCTTCTTATCCAACAGATGACCGCTCATGTGTGGACCACATATTCCACCGTGTACCTCATCCATCAGTCTCTGAGCTTTCTCTTTATCAAAGCATCTTAAGAGTCCAATTCTGGCAACCCTCTTATAGAGTGCGTCTCTGCTCAGATAGAACTTCATAGCCATCTTGTGAATTCGCTTGCGTTCAGCTTGGCTTACCCCAGCGGGTGTAGATCCATCTTGGAGATATTCCTTGATGTCTTGATACCAAGGCTGTTTGATAGGAGGTATTTCATCTGATACTTCTCCAATTTTATTTCTGTATATCGGGGTCTTTTGGTTTGTGATTTTGATGTCGGGAATCCCACACCTATCGGATATGAGGATTAATGAAGCCAATGTCGCCAATGCATCAGCAAAGTCATTCCTGCCCCGAGGAATATGGATGAAAGTTATGTCTTCAAACTCCATATATATTTTGATGACCTGCCAATGATAGGGCAGCAAATGCAGTTCTTTGGTGTGATATGCCCCAGTGGTTTGTCTAATGACCAACTCCGAATTTCCAAAGACCAATAGATGTTTGATACCCATGGATTGGGCTAATTTCAACCCCATTATGCAGCCTTCATACTCAGTCGTGTTGTTGGTGTTGACAAACTGTAGCTTGGTAGCCACATAATACTGTTCTCCTGTACCAGAGATAAGGACTGCCCCAGCTCCGGCACCTTCCATGTTTACTGCTCCATCAAAATACAATTTCCATGGTGGGACTGTATTCTCTTGAAGAATTTGTTGAATTGTCATGATACCATCATCCAAAAAATAAGTCTCCAGAGGTTCGAACCCTCCTGATGGTGCTTCGGCTAGTTGATTTGCAATGCCCTAACCTTTGATGGAATTTTGAGTCACGTAAACAATGTCAAACTATTGGAGAATCAACTGCAATTTTGATAGTCTACAATTCAACATTGGCTTGTTGAATACGTATTTCAGAGGATCCATGCGGGATATGAGGTAGGTCGTGTGCCCATGCAGATAATGTTGTATCCTCATGGCGGCCCATGCTAACGCACAGCATGTCTTTTCAATCAAAGTGTACTTCTGTTCACCGATGCTGAATCTTTTACTGATGTAAAAGATGGCTCTCTCCTTACTACTATCATCTTTCTGTCCCAGCATACAGCCCATTGCATTGGCATTGACGGACAAGTACATAAACATTGGAACTCCATCCCTTGGGGGTACCAAGACTGGTGCTTCGATCAGCTACTTCTTGATGGCAAGGAAGGCTTTCTGACAATCCTCATTCCATTTGGTGGAGGAATTCTTCCTTAGTAGCTTGAAGATGGGTTCACAAGTAGCTGTGAGCTGGGAAATGAATCGGCTTATGAAATTGATCCTTCCTAGAAACCCACGTATCTCATTCTCTGTTCGAGGTACTGGCATCTCAGTGATGGCTTTAATTTTGGCAGGATCCAGCTCAATGCCTCTATTACTCACCAGAAATCCCAATAACTTGCTGACTTGACGCCAAAAGCACATTTGGCTGGATTCAACTTGAGGTTGTACTTGCGCAACCTGTTGAACATCTTCTTGAGATGGTCAATGTGATCGTCCTCCTTTCGAGATTTGATAATAATATCATCCACATAAGCCTCTATCTCCTTAAGCATCATATCATGAAACAGGGCCATCATGGCTCGCTGATATGTGGCCTCGGCAATGATAAGGCCGTAGGACAAACGTCTGTAGCAGAAGGTTCCCCAGGGAGTGATGAAAGCTATTTTCTCCTGGTCTTCTTCAGCGACCATGATTTGATGGTAACCAGCGAAGTAATCCACGAAGGAATACATGCCATACTGCGCCATGTTTTCTATCAAGATGTGGATGAAAGGTACCGATAAATTGTCCTTAAGGCAGGCTTTGTTCAAATCCCTATAACCTACGCATACTCGTACTTTCCCTCCGAGCTTAGGTACGAGAACGATGTTTGAGAGCCACTCTAGGCATGTTGATACCATGATGATGCCGGCTTTGAATTGTTTAACGAATAGTTTAACGACCTCTTCTTTAGCTTTCAGACTTCATTTAGGTTTCAATCGCCTGAGCTTTTGCTTAACTGGCTTGAATACATCTTTGATGGGCATTCGATGGATGACAATATCAGTAGACAGGCCAATCATGTCTTTATGTGAACATACAAACACATCCTAGAACTGTGTTAGGATTTCAATCAGGTCAGTCTTTTGGTCTTGGGTGAGGTCTAAGCCTATCTGGATTTCTTTGAGGTTTTCGGAAGTTCCGATATTGACAGTGGTGGTTTGGTCTAGGTTTGCTTTGGGTTTGTCTTCGACCCAAGTCATCTTCCTCATCTTGATCAATTTCCATCAAGTCGAAGTTCATTTCTACATCAAAGTTGTAGTCACTTTGACAGGTTGGCATCTCATCAGCAGGGACAAACAAATCCAATCTTGGAGTCTTGAAAACAAAATGCTTTCACTTTAATATATGCAACTGCTAAAATATACAAATCATTTGTCAAAGCATGACAAAAGTTACTGCTATAGTTATGCAATCAAAATGAGCAGTAAGTGAAACCATGTTACAGGGCAGACAGATTATGCGACACCCCCAAAATAGGTCCAATACGCAACCCATTTTGAGTCACCAAATACATGGTATAGAATCCAAATTTAAATCTTTTTATATCAAACGGTCGTGCAAAATATGACCACACAAATTGTGAGCTTTAATAAAGATCGTATATAATACGAAATATAAACGCTCAAATTCATTTCTCACTAATTACAATTATTATCACACTATTTTACAAAAATAGTGAGGACTACCACAGCTCTATCTCGGACCATCACTCCATTCCCCGACTAGCTCCCGTGATATTCTCATTTTCTGAAGAGAACAATGGAAGAAAAGGGTGAGCTCAACTAGCCCAGTAAAGAATATTATGACTAAGATAATGAAGAATAAATTATAGTTAGTCTTCAATAAATCAAATAAAATATGATGGACAACTAGTTTTACATCAACAACTGCAGCGGAAATAACAATTCATTAGAAGAGTTAAGTAGAGAATGATGTCTACTATCTTCTGTGATATAAAACTCCATCATCAATATTTTATCCTTATAACACCAATCAATAATATTTTCAATCAACGAATTATCCATGCACTACAGGCCAAGGATATTTATTTATATCACCAGTGGTCATGATCATGTCAAACACCTGTCCATCTTTGCACTACAGGCCAAAGATATTCATAAATCAACAGCTCATCTTTGCACTAAGGGCCAAAGATATTCATCAATCAACATCTCATCTTTGCACTACGGCCAAAGATATTCATAAATCAACAGCATATCTTTGCACTACGGGCCAAAGATAACTTTCACCACAATATAGAACTAAGGATGATGAAAAATGATATAAAGAACGAATCCAGTGAGATCAGTGATAAATATTAGAGAATTTATCCAGAGATCAAAAATATCCAAGTTGTCAATATAGAGATCAAAACATGGATACAATCAAAGATAATTTGGACAGAAAAAAATATAATTTTTTTATCGTTTAATAGTAACTCGTGAATAGTAACTAGCCATGAAAAGATAAAAAGTTCATAAAAAGTTCAGACCAATATTCCAGTGAAATGATATTAGATGAAGCGCAAAACTCAAAGAATTTCTTATCATTTCAGGAATTATAGAAGCAATACTTATCGTAGTAAGTTTAAATTTAGAAATATGAAATGAAATATTATCACTTTCATAATATGGAATATGAAAGAAAATAATATTCTTTATGAATACTGAAAGGAAATAACATCATTTACAAAAAAAATAATATCCTTTACCTTAGTAAAATACTAGATCTGACTGGAATATCGGATATTATGTTGCGAAAAATCTTGCACCGTTATCCACACTCAAAATATTCTTATACTCATAAGAAATACGCTCGATATTATAAAGAGAAATTTTTTTTTAATTCTGGTGTGATTTTTATTTCTAACTAAGCACCCTATTTGTAAAAAATGTTTAGCACACCAGGATTGACAAATGCAACCCGGTGGCTTTCTTCAGCACACCATACTTTAAAAAATGAGCACACCACATTTGAAATCAATTTCCAACCTAACTTCCACCCACCACATGTTTATAATATATATATATATATATATATATATATATATATATATATATTAAAATATTTATAATTATTAAAAGAATTTCAATTCTATTTTTTTTCTTCCACCTCATACCATAAAAATAATGTCATCATTTAAATTATAAAATTGTATTATTATATTATCATATTATACTATTATAATGTAATATTATAATAATATATTTGAATAAATATTTTATCGGAGAAGATAAAATGCCAACTTTTTAACAAATGTCTCATTTTAAAATTTTCTTCATTTATATCAAAATTGGACAAATATTTACTTCTCATATTTATCAACAATTTTTATTTTATTCATCAATTAATAGTACAAAATCACAATATTAACAACCAGGTCGTTCCAAAAAAGAGGGGGCTTTCTAATAAGAATTTCTTCTCATTGGCGCGCAATTATATAACCTAACCCTTTTCCTTGATAGAACTTTCTAGACATTGTCAATAATGTTATCTAATAATATTATTCAAATAATATGAATTATTAATTTAATAATATAAAATACTGTGTAGTGGTTATTGTGACAATTATTGAATCAATAATAAAATATCAACGTAGCAATTATTGAATCAATAATATAAAATATTGAACAGTAATTACTATAACAATTATTGAGTGAGTGACTTCTTACGTAAGGACCAATAATTCAAAATACTGTGCAATACCGTGTGCTACTGTGCAACAACGCGTATTACTGTATTTTTATCACCAGGTATTTCAACAGTTTAACGGTAAAAGTTTTGCCGTTATTTTTATAAAAAGGTTACTTTTGTCGCTTTCTATATCCGACATTCATTCTGTTGTGGGGTCCACCAATAACTGCGCCATCGTACGAATATTCTTCGACAAAAAGAATATTTCTTGACCAAACGAATATTCTCCGACACAACGAATATTTTATAACAACTTGCTTACTTTGTAAAATTCGCACATCTCACCCATAACTTATCGCATTTATCAAATCAACACCTTACTATTTCAAAATAATATATAAAGAAAATTAAATCTTTATTCATAAAAGTTGGGGACTTACAACCTCCCCTCCTTATGAAATTTTGTCCTCGAAATTGACGTATGTATCTGGTATGTCGAAAAGGTGAGGATACCTCGCTTTCATTTCCGATTCTAACTCTCAGGTCATTTCCTCGATATCATGGTTCTTCCACACTACTTTAACTTGAGGTATAATCTTTGAGCATAGGACATGTTCCTTCTTATCCAAGATCTTCATAGGTACCTCCTCGTACGTTAAATCTTCGGCTATCTCGTCTAGTTCTAACTCAATAATGTGGTTTGGGTCTTTCATATATTTACGAAGCATGGATATGTGAAAAACGTTATGAACACGAGACATGCTTGGAGGTAAGGCGAGTCTATAGGCTACAGTTCCTACTCGGTCAAGGATCTTAAATGGACCAATAAATCGTGGGTTGAGCTTTCCTCTCTTTTCGAATCTCGTAACTCCTTTCCATGGAGCAACACAAAACAATACATGGTTTCCCACACTAAATTCCACGTCTCTTCGATGAAGATTAACATAACTCTTTTGTCAATCTTGTGCTATTTGTATACATTGTGGGATTATTTGAATCTTTTTCGTAGTCATACGTACTAACTCTGGTCCTAACAATGTTGCTTCACCCACCTCGTCCTAGCATACTGGAGAATGACATTTTCGTCCATACAACGCTTCGAATGGAGCCATGCCTTTACTTGCCTGATAACTGTTGTTGTAGGAGAATTCCACCAATGGTAAGTACTTATCCCAACTTCCTTTGAAGTCTAGAACACAGAGTCTCAATAGATCTTCAAGAGTTTGAATAGTCCTTTTCGATTGCCCGTCCGTTTGAGGATGATATGAAGAACTAAATCGTAAATCGGTGCCCATAGCTTTTTGCAAACTGACCCAAAATCGTGAAGTGAATCTTGGGTCTCGATCCGAAACTATGGATACTGGCATGACATGCAATCTCACAATCTCATTTATGTACATACGAGCAAGACGTTCAAGTGAATAAGTCTCTCGTATAGGCAAGAAATGAGCAGACTTGGTTAATCTATCGACAATAACCCAAATTGCATCTATGCCTTGAGAAACCTTAGGAAGACTCGCAACAAAATCCATGTTGATGTGTTCCCACTTCCATTTTGGAATCTCAAGTGGTTGCAATGGACCCTTTGGCACTTGATGCTCCGCCTTGACACGTTGACACGTTAAACACCTCGAGATAAACTCCGCGATCTCTCTTTTCATATTGCTCCACCAAAATGTATGTCGAAGATCACGATACATTTTGGTACTTCCAGGATGGATTACGAATGGTGTGTTGCCTGCCTCCATCATGATTTTATACTTCAAATCAGAATCGTTAGGAACACAAAGTCTGGAGTTGACTTAAAGTATTCCTTCTTCATCGATTCTTGCTTTTGGAATAGCACCTTATTGCACTTTCTTCTTCATATTCATCAGTTCTGGGTCTGTAGCTTGAGCAGCTTTAACTCTATCAATTAAAGCTGGTTCCATACGTATATTTGCCATCTTCACGTGGATCCCTGGAGTCTTTAACTCTATCTCCATTCTTTGTAGGTCATTCAAAATGGGTCTTTTTGTTGACATCATCGCACTCATTCCTGCATATGATCTTCTACTCAACGCGTCAGCTACCACGTTTGCTTTTCCAGGATGGTATAGTCGTAATCTTTTAACATCTCAAGCCAACGTCGTTGCCGCATGTTGAGTTTCTTTTGAGTGAAGAAATATTTAAGTCTCTTATGATCCGTATAGATCTCCACTTTCTCCCCATACAGTTAGTGTCTCAAGATCTTCAACGCGAAAATGACTGCTGCCAACTCTAGATCATGAGTAGGATAATTCATCTTATATTCTTTGAGTTGTCGTGAGGCATAGGCTATAACTTTCCCATGTTGTATGAGAACACATCCTAACCCTTTGCCTGAAGCATCGCTGTAGATGACAAATCCATCCGAACCAGATGGTATTATCAGAACAGGTGCTGAAATGAGTCTCCTCTTGAGCTCTTGGAAGCTCTTCTAGCATTTTTCCTTCCATCCAAATTTTGTATTTTTTTCGAGTCAGTTGAGTTAATGGAGTAGCGATTCGAGAAAATCCTTCCACGAATCTCTGATAATAACCAACTAAGCCCAGAAAGCTACGTACTTTGGTTACCGACTTAGGTTGCTCCCAACTTTGTATTGCTTCAATCTTTGCTGGGTCAACTGATATTCCATGTTTCGATACCACGTGCCCAAGGAATGCTACTTCCTCAAGCCAGAACTCGCATTTCTTCAACTTGGCATATAGTTTATTTTCATGAAGCATTTGAAGTATCAGCTTCAAGTGGTGCTCATGATCTTCATTGCTTTTAGAGTAAATTAGGAGGTCATCAATAAAGACAACCATAAAATGATCCAAATATTCCTTGAATATCTAGTTCATCATATCCATAAAGGCCGCAGGAGCATTAGTCAATCCAAAAGATATGACTAAGAATTCATAATGCCCGTATCGAGTTCTGAAGGCAGTCTTTGGAATGTCATCAGTTTTAATCTTTAACTGATGATATCCAGAACGAAGATCGGTCTTTGAGAAGAATTGCGCACCTTGCAATTGGTCGAACAGGTCATCAATACGAGGTAACGGATACCTATTCTTGATGGTGACATGGTTCAATTCCCGATAGTCAATACAAAGTCGCATACTCCCGTCTTTTTTCTTTACGAATAAAATAGGAGCACCCCAAGGAGATGTACTAGGACGAATGAAACCAATGTCTAACAAATCCTGTAGTTGGACCTTTAACTCCTGAAGTTCAATAGGAGCCATTCGATATGGGATTTTAGAAATGGGTTTTGTACCGGGTTCAAGGTCAATAAAGAATTCAACTTCACGTTCTGGGGGTAGACTAGGAAGTTCTTCGGGAAATACATCAGGAAACTTATTAACAACAGAAATATCATTCAAATCTGACGTATTCTGGTTTAAATCAGTTACATGGGCTAAGAAAACTTGACATCCATTTTTCAATAAACGAATAACTTTATGACTTGAAATAATAGTGCTTGATTTTAGTGATTTGGTTGTTTGAATTCGCATAATAGGTTGGTTAGGAATATGAAAGCTAACAACCTTACGAAAATAATCAATTTTAGCATGATGAGTGGTTAACCAGTCGATTCCTAAAATCACATCAAATGCAAGTATTTTCAAAGAGATAAGATCAACAAGTAAGGTGATGGTGCCAATTTGAATCATATAAGATTTGTAAACTGTGGATGTAACAAAGGTTTCTCCTAACGGAGTTTCAACAGATAAGTCAAAGTCTAATTTGTCAGGGGTCAAGTTCAAAAGTTGAGCACAAGTAGGTGAAATAAAAGAATGGGTAGAACCGGTATCTAATAAGGTATAGACCTCACAAGAGTTTATGATTAGCTTACCCATGATAACCTCGTTCGGGTTCCTTGTTTTTGGGTAGTCACGACAAAAGCTCTTCCAGGAACCACCGACTTTGACTTGTCCGGGACAGCCTTTGGAGTCACCATCCCCGCTAGACTTGGTTTTGCTACAGGACACACTCGAGCTATGTGACCTTCTTTTCCACAGTTATAGCACACCTTGGATTGATATGTGCAGTTTGGACTGATGTGTCCCTCTTGTCCGCATTTACAACATACGACCGGTGGTCGTTCTCCTCCCCTAGAAACGGTTGTTGATGGTGGTGCTGACGTCTTCATGTTATCATTGTTGTACCTTCTCTTTTTGAATCTTCTCCCGACTCACTTCTTTTATTATCATGGCCATGATTACCACCGGAGTGGTTACCGCTTCTGGCCTGATAACTTCCTCCACGTTGATTTTCATTGTTTCGATGACTGTTGCCACCGGTACGACCTTGGTTATTGTCCCTTGGTTGAACATACTCATTATCTCGTTCTAATAATTAGGCCCTATTCACCACATCTGAATATAAACAAAGTTTGTGAGAAATGAAGTACTGACAATTTTTGGTTTCAAACCTCTCAGAAACATTTGTGTCATACGTTCCTCATTATCCACCAGATGAGATGCAAACCGGGATAACTTCGCAAACTTAGCCTCGTATTGGGACACCATCATGTTATTCTGTTCAATTTTGATAAACTCTACCTCCTTCATATGACGAATACTTTCTGGAAAGTACTTGTCATTGAACAATTTATGGAACTCTTCTCAAGACATCTTGAGTGCGGAAGGCTGAGTACGCTTCACAGATTCCCACCAGTAATCTGCCTCTCCCCGGAACATAAAGGTGACGAATGGAACCTTTTGCTCCTCCGTGCATCCCAAGACATCAAATATCTTGGTAATTTGCTTAACCCACGTTTCCGCCTTGATTGGATCTGGCTTTCCCAAAAACTCTGGTGCTCCCAACTCTTTGAATTGCTTGCCAGTGACAAGCTGCGAGTTGCCATTATTTCCACCTATATTTTGAACACGAGTCTCCCTCGTCTGGTTTTGCATGAACTGCAAAAAGTTTCTAAACATCCCATCATTCATCGTTTGATCGGTGGTGTTGTTTACAGGAGAAATATTATCTTCCTGTAGCACATTATATTGATTGGTGATTAGCGGTGTCTTAACGGTCTTAAATGCTCCATTTTTTAGATTTTCAGCTGTCATTCTCAAATCCTTCCATAAAATAAGGGTTAATTAAACAAATTGACATATAACATATCAACCCTATGTTCCGACCGACCAATTAAATACCAAATAAGCTTAGGTAGGACACACTAGCGAAGGATTTACTCATCTCTCCCCTCTTATTTCTATTCACAGATCTCCGCCAGAGATCATATCCCTAAGCTTTGATACCAACTATGATGCCCCCAAAATAGGTCCAATACTCAACCCATTCTAAGTTGCCAAATACATGGTACAGAATCCAAATATAAATCTTTTTTTATCAAACAGTCGTGCAAAATACGACCACACAAACTGTGAGCTTTAATATAGATCATATATAATACGAAATATAAACGCTCAAATTCATTCCTCACTAATTACAATTATTATCACACTATTTTACAAAAATAGTGAGGACTACTACAGCTCTATCTCAGACCATCACTCCATTCCCCGACTAGTTCCCGCGATATTCTCATTTCCTGAAAAGAACAATGGAAGAAAAGGGTGAGCTCAACTAGCCCAGTAAAGAATATTATGACTAAGATAATGAAGAATAAATTATCGTTAGTCTTCAATAAATTAGATAAAATATGATGGACAACCAGTTTTAAATCAACAACTGTAGCGAAAATAACAATTCATTAGAAGAGTTAAGTAGAGAATGATGTCTACTATCTTCTGTGATATAAAAGTCCATCATCAATATTTTATTCCTATAACACCAATCAATAATATTTTCAATCAACGAATTATTCATGCACTACGGGCCAAGGATATTGTTTATATCACCAGTGGTCATGATCATGTCAAACACATGTCCATCTTTCCACTACAAGCCAAAGATATTCATAAATCAACAGCTCATCTTTGCACTACGGGCCAGAGATATTCATCAATCAACAGCTCATCTTTGCACTACGGCCAAAGATATTCATAAATCAACAGCTCATCTTTGCATTACGGACCAAAGATAACTTTCACCACAATATAGGACTGACGATGATGAAAAATGATATAAAGAACGAATCCAGTGAGATCAAGGACAAATATTAGAGAATTTATCCAGAGTTCAAAAATATCCAAGTTGTAAATATAGAGATCAAAACATGGATACAATCAAAACATAATTTGGACAGAAAAAAAATATAATTTTTTTTCTCGTTTAATAGTAACTCGTGAACAGTAACTCGTGAATAGTAATTCGTCATGAAAAGATAAAAATTTTATAAAAAGTTCAGACCAATATTCTAGTGAAATGATATTAGATGAAGCGCAAAACTCAAAGAATTTCTGATCATTTCAGGAATTATAGAAGCAATACTTACCGTAGTAAGTTTAAATTTAGGAATATGAAATGAAATATTATCACTTTCATAATATGGAATATGAAAGAAAATAATATTCTTTATGAATATTGAAAGAAAATAACAACATTTACGAAAAAAATAATATCCTTTACCTCAGTAAAATACTAGATCTGAATGAAATATCGTATATTATGTTACGAAAAATCTTGCATCATTATCCACACTCAAAATATTCTTATACTCATAAATACGGTCGATATTATAGAGAAATTTTTTTTTGATTCTGGTGTGATTTTCATTTCTAACTAAGCAACCTATTTATAGGAAATGCTTAGCACACCAGGATTGACAAATGCAACTCGGTGGCTTTCTTCAGCACACCATACTTTGAAAAATGAGCACAACACCTTTGAAATCAATTTCCAACCTAACTTCCACCCACCACATGTTTATATAATATAAATATATATATTAAAACATTTAAAATTATTAAAAGAATTACAATTCACTTTTTTTTTCTTCCACCTCATACCATAAAAATAATATCATCATTTAAATTATAAAATTGTATTATTATATTATCACATTATACTATTATAATGTAATATTATAATAATATATTTGAATAAATATTTTATCGTAGAAGATAAAATACCAACTTTCAATAAATGTCTCATTTCAAAATTTCCGTCATTTATATCAAAATTGGACAAATATTTACTTCTCATATTTATGAATAATTTTTATTTTATTCATCAATTAATATTACAGTATCACAATATTAGCAACCAGGTCATTCCTAGGAAAGAGAGGGCTTTCTAATAAGAATTTCTTCTCATTGGCGCGCAATTATATAACCTAACCCCTTTCCTCGACAGAACTTTCTAAACATTGTAAATAATATTATCTAATAATATTATTTAAATAAAATGAATTATTAATTTAATAATATGAAATACTGTGCAATGGTTATTGTGACAATTATTGAATCAATAATACAATATCAACGTAGCAATTATTGAATCAATAATATAAAATATTGAATAGTAATTACTGTAACAATTATTGAGTAAGTGACTTCTTACGTAAAGACCAATAATTCAAAATATTGTGCAATACCGTGTGCTACTGTGCAACAACGCATATTACTATATTTTTATCACCGGGTATTTCAACAGTTGAACGGTAAAAGTTTTGTCGTTATTTTTATAAAAAGGTTACTTTTATCGCTTTCTATATCCAACATTCATTCCGTTGTGGGGTCCACAATTGACTGCGCCGTCATACGAATATTCTTTAACAAAAAGAATATACCTCGACCAAACGAATATTCCCCGACACAACGAATATTTTATAACCACTTGCTTACTTTGTAAAATTCGCACATCTCACCCATAACTTATCGCATTTATCAAATCAACACCTTACTATTTCAAAATAATATATAAAGAAAATTAAATCTTTATTCATAAAAGTTGGGGTCTTACAGATTCTCTGCCTTTTTACTCTTTTTGAATGAGGCAAGGGACGCTGCTTAAGTTGTCCAGGGTCAGATCCTCATGAACAGAAAGGATCAAGGAATTGTGCTCGTCTGCCTCATCTCAGATGATTACTAAGATATCCTTCAAAATAGGGTCGAGGTTTTTCTTTGAACTGCCCCCCTTCTCTTTCTTAATGAGAGGAATTTGGATCTGATCCTCGTCGTCACTGTCTGCGATATCATCATTCATACACTCGTAGTGTATGAGAACTCGCATGTTAGCAAATAGGTCTCGTCCTTCGTACAGGAACTTTTTTTTCCCATTTCGCTATTCCCCACAGGCTTTGGGGTCTTTCTCTCACCACCCGGTATGATTGGAGGAAACAGCATGGCAGATACCACAGCTGGGATTTTCCTCATTGGCTTCACAAATCCTACATCAATGAGGTTTGGCAATAGTATAGTGGCAGTGTGAGCTTTAGGATGCTTATGTGGGTTTTGACGGTTTGACCTGGATAAATAACCCAATCCGGCTTTCCCTGACTGGCTCAGGATCTACACTAGACTCTGGATACCTTGCTGATTCTTTCTTAACCCTTCTCCAGGGTGGAAATCCAAAGATACCATCTCCTGGCCCACTGTCATTACTTCGGGGGAGACTTTAGGCTTCAAGGCTGGTGCCCTAACTAGTAGGTATTGAGTATCGCTTACCTCCAAGGCTTGAAAACTAGCAGGTTCAATCCCTGCATCTAGACTGATTACTGGCATGTCTCCCTGTATGTAGACAGGGTATTCTGGTTTGGCATTCACTATGATTAGGTTGTCATTGATAATGTATTTGGTGTGGTTAAGGAGGGTGGATGGCACAGCTCCTGCCATGTGGATCCATGGCCTTCCCAACAATAAGTTGTATCCTGTGGTGATGTTGAGCACCTAGAAGGACACATAGAAAGTGTGTGGACCAATCTCCAGAGGAAGCTTAATTTCTCTCATAGCTTGTCGGCGAGATCCATTGAAAGCCCGGATGACCACATAACTGGTTTTGATCCAGTTCGGGTAAATCTTCATTCTCTCCAAGGTATCGTAGGGACAGATGTTGAGAAATGATCTTCCATCTATCAACACACCTCCGATCACATATCCTGATGACATTACAACTATATGCAGTGACTTACGATGGCCCGTCCCTTCTGCGGGTATATCTGTTGTTCGATTTATGCAACGACAATTGACGCGCAAGTATACGCGGTCAACAAGTAATATAAGATAAGTAGGGTGTCGTACCCACGAGGATGAAGTCTTAAATGCAAATCAAATACTAATGTAAGTTATATACTATCTTATCTAAACAAATGATTGGAGGTGGTATTTTAAACTATGCGATTACAACTAAAGGAAGCGGGAGAAATTGAAGTAATAGGGAAACAAGATAGGATTACAATTTCCCTAATGCGTCGCCTAATCTCCTAACTCTCCACAATACAAACAAATCAAGGAATGGTCAGCCGAGAATAGAACTATGCATATGCTTCTGTCGAAGGCCAAATGCACATCCCTAGCTAGATGAATCACAATATATCTATCGATGAAAATAACTAGGCTAGGGTCATTAAGCTCAGTCTCAAGGCTACACAAGGCAAATAGAGATATGTCTATCCTATTAAGCAGTTTATGCACACCCTCCTTTAGGCAAGGGCATAACAAGTGTTATTGTATTTTAAAAGCCAGATATTAATGTCCAATATTCAATATCCATTAATATCACTGCCAAAAACTCTGTCAAGCATTTAGTCAATAAGCAAGAAATACAACAACCCATTCCCAAAATGATTCATTAATATAAATAGGAGAGAAAGTTAATTAGGCTAAACACTAGGTTACATTGCAATCCTAAAAAGGAATTAGTTCATAACCATGGTGCTAATACACATTTCTATCACATTCAACATTGCTCAGTAATACACAAATAACTGAAAGATTTAGAATAAGAAAACTCCTGTTGTAAGGTTTTCTGTCTCCAAGTCTTCTCTTCTCCGTGCAACTCCTGAGCTGGGTATGATGCAATAACTATTCTCCCCTAAAACACGGCTTCTTTTTCGTCTAGAATCTCTACCAAAAATTATCTGTTATCACTCTCTATATATCCCTCTTTCCCTTCGTTATTTTTAGGTCATTAAACGCTAACCACTGGCTAGGCACCGGAGGTGACGCTGCGGCGCAGAGCCCATAACTGCTTGGCGGCGCTGCGGCGCCACTCACGCTGCGGCTCAAGAATAAGAAGGACCGGGCCGCTGCAGCGCCAGATGACATCAGCATGAACCAAGAGTTGGCGCTGCGGCGCGGGCTTAAGACTAGGATCTGGCGCTGCAGCGCCAGAGTGTAGAAAAAGACAATTTTGCCCCTGCAAGCTGAAAATGACCTAAACAGCCCTGCATCAACAGGAAGAGCATAACAACAACAGAATATATACAAAAGCTCAACAAATAAAACAAAAACAAGCAACGTATTAAGCTTTAGAGAATCTGATATGCGATATAAATACCACACATCAATATCATCGTCAGTGAAAGATATCACATTGCGGTTGAAAATGTGTTCTATCACGTGACGGAATTTCTCGGCATCCACGGTATGTGGCAGATGAGCTTCTTCTAGTACTTTTACCAGAATGTTGCGATTATCCACCGATGATAAGACCAGATCTAGAAAGGACATATGCTTGGGTGCGTCTTTCAGGCTTTGCACCACTTTAATTTTATTGTGTCCCATTTTACTGAGGAACTCTTCTATTTTCTCTTCAGCTACCTTTTCTTTGGCCTTGATGAATGATTTGATCACCCGATGAGGCAGGTACAATGGATTCTCCTTTGGAACGATGGCAATGTTATTTGGGCTGGAACCTTCATCATTCTCGTAGTTCCATGGGACTCTCTTCAGACTGATCACTGGGTATTGGGGTCTGAATGGTAAGATCAACGATTCTGGCACCGCCAACTTCATAGGATTTTGTATTTCTTAGACCCCTTTCCCTGGTAGCATTAGGGGTGTGAGGGTTGGCTCCTTATCACAGGAAATAACAGCCACTGTATCCTGATTCCATGCAGTGGGAATAAAGAGATTTTCTTCATCTGGGATGCCATAATCCCGATTCCCTCTTATCAGTTCACCACTTTAATCATGTTCTGAATTAAATGACGAAGTGCCCAGCAGTCCTCAGTATCATGGCCGGGAGCATTGGAGTGGTACTAGTAGATTCGGTCAGGTTTGAATTTCCTGGATCGAGGATTTATCGGGGGAAATAAGTCTGCCACCATTCCCTCATTGATTAACATCTGCAGGATTTCCTTCATTGGCTGGTTTAGGTTGGTGAAATTCCTCTGGAACGCGAATTCCCTATCAGCCTGGAACTTCTCTTCCTTGGTCATCTTGTCAGCCCAGGGTTCATGCTAATGAAAACGATAATGGTCCCTCATAGGAATGGGACTGATTTTTGGTGTGGAAGGATTTGCATTAGACTGGTTAGTCTGGTTTATCAGCTGTCTGGTAACCTGATGTTGGTATACGACTAGTTCTGCTAACTGTCCAATCTACTCCTTGATAGACTTAATCTCCTGTTCTATCAGGAATCGCCTTTCTGAGACTTCCCAACTGTCTGGGCTGGATTGAGTTGATTCTCTGAGGTATCAGAGGTATTTGGATCCTTCTCCATTTTGCGTGCCAATCATATTGACACCCTCCTCTTTTTGATGAGAGAGGGGGTTATCCTGCACGTGCGGTTGCTCGGGCTTTGTCACCACAATCTCTCCATTGTCAATCAAGTCCTGGATTTTGTGCTTGAGAGACCAACAGTCCTGTGTATCATGGCCCGGAGATCAGGAATGGTAAGCACACTTTTTACTTGGGTCAAAATTCCGTCCACCGGTGTTGGTTAGTGGAAGGAGTTGCATAATCTTTTTCTGTGCCGTCAATAGTTTTAGCACATTATCGAGTGAATCCCCTAACGGGGTGAGCGTTCTCCGACATCTGGCCTCCAAATTTTTCTGAAACGGAAGGTTAAAAAGTGAGACTGGAGCTTGAAAAGGGGGATAGTTCCTCTTTTGAATGGGCATACTGCTCGACTCGCTCCTCTGATTCTGTCCTTATAATACTAAGGACACTTCTTCGTCTTTCTTCTTGTGTGTCCTCCGGGGATTATTCCCATAATTTTTGGATTGAATATGCTCAGCAACAGCTTCTAAGGCGTCAGATCCTTTATCTTCCCAGATTTGAGCCCCATTTCTGCCATCTCGTCGTGTTTGATTATTTCTAAAAATGGCTTTCATATGCCGGCGAGGACCCTTCATAATACGGGGCTTCTTGAATGTCGATGAAGGTCATAACTATCTCGGACTCAGTCATAGGTGGAGTGACTTGTGCTGCCATTCGTCTCCAGTGTTGAGCATATTCTTTGAATGACTCAGTACTTTGTTTCTTGATCTTGGTTATTTGATATCTATCTGGAGCCAGTTGAGACTGGAAATTGTATTGATTGAGGAAGGCATGTGCCAGCTCTTCCCAGCTGTGAATTTTAGAGTTGCAGGCTCTAGCCTCTCCGATCAGACTTTTCTGGAATAACTGCATTCAGAGTTTCTCGTCCTCTGCAAAGGATCTGAGCTCTCCAATGAACGCCTTTAAGTGAGTGTAGGGGTCTCCCAATCCATCGTATTTCTCAAAATCAGGGACTCAAAATTTTTCGAGATAACGAGCTCCAGGAAAATACATAAGTCTGAATAATTGACACTCCCAAATGCCCCAGTCCCTTTAATGGACCGGATGGTCTCTTCCATCTGTTGGACTTTCTTCAGAATGTCACCAGCTTCCTGTTCTTTGTTAAGGATGGTGATTTCAGGGGTTTTGTTGGTTGTGTCCTGGTTTTGTGTCTCAGTACCTTGAGTATCCTTTTTCCGGATATCTTGACTGCCACCGGGTGTACCTGGTTCTGTGTGACCCTGTGCTTGCTTCCCTTTAAGAGCCTTACTCTATTCTCTCAGGAAAATGGCCAATTTGGCTATCTGGTTTTTTAGTCCTTCAAACTCTTCCCTAGAGACAGGGGTGGATTCTAGCTAAGCACTGGAAGCCATGTCCGGAGATGGACTTAGTGCTTTCTTAGACTTAGATCTAGTGACAAGACCAATTTTTCACCTACAACAAACGTAGGCGTGTCAATTTCCTGAAGTAGGTATGAATAGGATGCATGCCATGATGTGTTTTGATGGTTATTTAATCTTATCCTGCAAAACAGAGGTCAGTTGTTTTGATGACAGGATAATATGACATGATTTACAAAACATGGAATGTATATTATGATATTTACACTGTGCTATTTACATTGGAATTAAAAAAAATTGACATTGAATTGAAAGAGGAAGGCATGAAGAGACTTTCCATCGGATTTAGTTAATGAGAGGCTGACCTATCTTAGGCTATTCTCGCAGCTTTTCAGCATGAAGGTCCCTAGATCATTGCAATCTACTAGAGGGGAAATTAATCCGATCTTTCAACTGGAGCGAATCTGAGTGGTGCTTTTTCATGAGCCCTGAAGACTTAGCCGTCCTCGAAGACATTACTCTGTCACTGACGAGTTTGCCTCCTGGTGGAGGAATCACACAACATACATTCATATACATCGCGTCTCACCGTATATATATGATGATATTGGTGCGAAGCACTAATATAAAGCAGAAAAGAATTCATTCACATTCATTTAATGTAAAGACACAGCATTCACGCATTCATTAAATGTAGAGAAACTCAGCATTCACACATACGCAGATATGAAAGGGAAGTGTTGAAGAGATTTAAGTGCGGCCTAAGCCCTCTATTGTCCCCAGCAGAGTCGCCACCTGTTAACGTTGGGAAAAAATTCGGGTCAGGTCAAACCTCGATCTTTCTCTCTTCCTAAGTTTTGTCTACCCTTATTCTTTTTACTTGTGAAAAAGGTTTTGAAGGGTTTTTCAAGAAAAGGCCAACATGTATCATGTCGACGATTTGAACGTTTTACAGAGTCGCCAGTTGATAGATTTGAAATGGTTGCACCAACTCAACCGAATTTTTTTGAAAAGAGGCCCAATTGCTGGACACTGTCAAAACTTGATCTTTGAAATCGAAGTTCTAAGTTCGGGGGCTTGGTTAAGTGTGGGGAAGGTGTTAGGCACCCCACAACTCCCGTGTAAACATGGTACCGCATCTTTTCAATATTACCCTTTAAATCTACAATGTGTGTGTGTGAATGCTGGAAGAAATTAGGCTTAAGTTTGATTGATTGAAAGTATTGCTTTGCTTCGTTGAACCTATATACGAAGGGTTTGATTTGATTTGCAAAAGTCTCTTTTTTAGACAAGATATTTAAAATGATGTTTTGAAAGGTTGATTTTTAAACCCTTACGCTAACATAGGAATTGAAGCATGTTGATACTTTCGTTTTATCTTTTCAGCTTTTTGGCTCAATTTGAATGGTGATTGTCGGGCTGCGAAGCATCCTCGACCACAAAATCTATACAAGTGTCGGTCTCCTCATGGGCATGATAGCCATCGAAGGGACCCTGACACGACAAACCATTATTCTCATTATATGAGACATTAAACCCGGATAAGCGTTTAAGGTCTTTCGGATGTACAATTTTATAGAAAAACTGGCAGGGTACATCTGTAAAGTGGAGTTTGTCCATCGTGGGAATCAGATTCTGATCAGTTATATCATAAATCCCACGATTCCTAGGCTCACAAAGGGAAGCCAATAAAACCTGCACAGCTCAAATATGTACAGAAATATATATATACATCCAGATATCGCCAGAACCAAGGATTCATCAGTAAATCCTGGCTCGCACATGGCTGAAGCATCTCGTTCCCACTAGATATCGATCTAAGGGCCGCGAGGTTGCTTTTATAATTGAAACTAGAAAAATACTAGATTTAAATAAATCTTGGCCATTCTAGCTTTCCGGTTCTGTCTGGACTTATTTTGAACCATCTGAAAGCTAGAGTTGGCGAGATTTAAAGAAATCTAGTTCGCGCAGAAATGTCAGTACCGATTCCTATCAAATGAATATTTAAAGCAAAAAATTAATCAAAATAAGTGAAGCAGTATATATATATATATATATACGAAAGCTGTAAAGGGCGATGGGTTTTCACTCTGATGCCCAGACTGGAATATATATATATATATATATATATATATATATATATATATAAAGCTGTAAAAAGTCACGGAATAATCCAGGCTTGACATAATGGAAATATATATATATATATATATATATAAATTGTAAAGGGCGATGGGTTTTCACTCCGATGCCCAGACTGGAATGGAAATACATATATTTATAAAAGCTGTAAAAAGCCACGGAGTAATCCAGGCTGGACAAAATTGAAATATATATATATATATAAGCGGTAAAGGGCGGTGGGTTTTCACTCCGAGGCCCGAACTGGAATGAAAATATATATATATATTTATAAAAGCTGTATAAAAGCCACAGAATGATCCAGGATGGACAGAATGTAAATATATATATATATATATATATATATATATATATATATAAAAGCTGTAAAGGGCGACAGATATTTTATCCTTTGCCCGGACAAAAATGTAAATATATATATATGTATAAAAGCAATAAAAAGACCACAGAATGATCCAGGCTAAACTAAATGTAAATAATAATATATATAGTTAATATATATATATATTAAAGCAATAAAAAGGCCACGAAGTATAAATCCAAGCCCAAATAAGTCAGAAATATTTATATATGTAGTTATATATAAAAGCAGTAAACTACCTCGGATTTGACATTCGGGCTTGACAGAATTGAAAGGTTAGCATATATACAGTTAAATATAGACAGAAAATAGTCAAACCGGGACTGGGAAGATAACCCAGTTCGGTGAAGGGTGCATATATGTATATATATATATATATATATGTAAAAGCTGTTAAAGGTGACAGATCGTCAATCCGAGTTGTAGAAATGCTAGAAAATGCGTTTATGTACTAAAATGTACAAAACGTAAGAATAAACGACAACAGAACTAAGTTCCGAGCATATTCATAAAGTGAAACTTAATGTGCAAGTGTATAAAAGTGCAATGAAGTAATATAAACTTGCTGATTGTAAAAATACTCACAATGAACTGCTACACGGGCTCTTTGCCAAATCGTAGGCTTCAAACGTCCGTTTCTACCGGTTAATTTTTGATATGTGGTAGTATGTGGGTGTATCTACGTGTTAGAGTGAAAAAATTTGGGTTTGGAGGACAAGAATATGGCTGAGAAACCAAACGGACAGAGGTTCATAGCGTTTTTTGATTATGAAATGAGCTGGGGGTCACCTCATATATATAGACCCAGGAGAAGCATCTCTACCTGCGACAGCCGCAGGTAGAGGTGCGGCTCCATATGGAAGGACCCATGTAGCAGGCCCCATTGCATCAAAGTACGTACACTCCGAGCAAAGCGAGGTCAGATTCAAAACTTTCTAACTTTTGATCGGAGCGTCCGTTTGAGGCGTGTGATACCTTTTCGGAAAGCCCTCGCCGAGAGTGTCTCAATGACATGGGAGTAAACCTTCTCCGAGTCCAAAAAGACTAGTTTATAACTAGTTCTTTGATTCCTCGTAGTTTGTCCGTTGAGCTGTCTTACGCTGTTTTCACTCGGGATTATTGTTACGGTTCTTTCTGACCTTGGTGGCATTAATTTGGCTTGAGTTTGACCGAATCGTCTTTAAGTTGGTAAAATAACCATTTTGCCCCTCCCGGGGTTGCCTTCAGTGCTGGCACGACCTTCAGCTGGCTTCCCGGGGTTGTCTCCGAAGTTTGGATCCCAACCGATTCTGTTTGTCCTCAGGGTTGTCTTTGAGGCTGACTTGGTTCTTCTCGGTTTGTCTCTAGAGATGATGTGAGGCTTTGGGGTTGTCTCCAAAGTTGAGTTGGCCTCCCAGGTTGAGAACGGGGCTGACCTATACCTCCCAGGATGAGATCGGAGCTAATCTGTACTTCCCGGGATGAGACCGGGGTTGACCTGTACTTCTCGAGTTGCGATCGGGACTGACCTATACCTCCCAGGATGAGACCAGGGCTGATCTGTACCTTCCAAGTTGAGACCAGGGTTGACCTGTACCTCTTGTGTTGAGATCGGGGCTGATCTGTACCTCCCGGGTTGAGACCGGGGCTGATCTATACCTCCCGGGTTGAGACCGGGGTTGACCTGTACCTCCCGGGATTAGACCGGGGCTGATCTATACCTTCTAGGTTGAGACCGGGGTTGATCTGTACCTTCTGGGATGAGACCGGGGCTGATCTGTACCTCCCGAGTTGAGACTGGGGCTGATTTATACCTCCTAGGTTGAGACCGGGGTTAACCTGTACCTCCCGGGATGAGACCGGGGCTGACCTGTACCTCTCGGGTTGAGACCGGGATTAAACTGTACTTCCCAGGTTGAGACCGGGATTGAACTGGCTTCCCGGTATTGAGATCGGGGTTGAGTCGTAAAGACGGTTTTGCCCTCCTGCAGGGTTAGTAACAAAAATTTCGAGTGTCTACAATGATCTTCAAGAGCTGCAATCTCCAACTCTAATCTAAACTAGGGTTTTGTCTAGTCTAATCTAATCTAATCTAATGGAATAGAATGCCTCATAATCTTTGTGAATACTTCTCCTTTTATATGCCTCTTCATGTGTCTTTTAGTCCTCCTTAAAGTCCTTCAAACACTACAACAAAATAGCTTATTTCCGACGAAATATTCCGTCGGTATTAAGGAAATTCCGTCCAGGTTAACCTTAATTTCGACGAAATATTCGGTCGAAATTCAGTTGTATATAAGAAGGTCGATATTAAGTCCGTCGTTCTTTCGGTCGGGGATAATTAAAGTCGACGGAACTCTCATCGACCGAATATTTAATCGGCTTTACTATTTTCCCGACAGAATATAGACCGTCGAGGATATTCTGTCAAGGATAAGTATATCACGTGGCAGGCTGGCAAAAATGATAAAAGGATTAAAATCGACAAAAATTCGTCGATAGTACCACTATTCGTCGAGAATAGGCGTGCCACGTGGCACATGACTAGAATAATAGAGACTTATTTTCGACGAAAATTCGTCGAGAATAGTACTATTCCGTCGAGATTAGTGTATTTTTTTAGATGTTTTATTTGTGTTTGCAATATCCAGGGATTTAACCCACATCTTTTGTACCTGTACCTGTTCCTGCTAATTTTTTCCCAACAGCACATACAAAAGCTAACAATATGGCCAACATGAATGAGATGAATTATAATTAACTTAATAAGGCCCAATAACATTAATTACAATTACCAAGGCTAACAATATGTCAAAAAACAACTAAATGAGAAGTAACAATGTCAAAAACATCCCATTAATCTAAACTAAACTATATCAAACATCCCATTAAGCTAAGTTAAACTAAATGTCAAACCGCAACAAAACTAAAGTAAAGAGATATTTCAAACTAAAGTAATGACAATATTTAAACTACAATACGTCAAAAATAATGTAAAATACAAAAGAATGTAACTCAAAAGAATGTAAACTAAGTCAAAAATAATGTAAACTACAAAAGAATGTAAACTAAGTCAAGCTAGTAGAGCCCCCGGTGTGAGGAGGATCATCGGGAGGGCGTCGACGCTGCTCTGGAGTATGAAAATCGCCATCATCGTCATCCCTCTCGTCAGTTCGCTCGTCACCCTGTTGATACAATATAATGTAACTCATTAGTCCATATATATGATTCAGTTAAAGATACCTAAATAAAAATTAAATAACATGCAGAATATATATTTGAATTTAAAATGAATAGTATACTTGAGCAGTCGAGCGCTGACTTAACATCAGCCCAAACGCGTCCTCAACTAAGGTAACCACCATCCGAACAATCTCATCGCGTATCGCGGCCCACTACTCCGGAGGGATACCCGTACTATCGGCGGTGGCACCAGCTGCAACGTCCTGCGCAAGCTGATGGAGGCGAGAATGGCTGGGCAGGTCCTGATGATGGAACAGCAGATCGGTCTCAAACCTCTCCGACACCGCAGCCATAACCCGCTGGAACAAAGCATCATCTAAGCCAACGCCCGTATGTGATGGTCCTATGGGGGCTCTCGGACGCAGACGCTGGCTAGAGCCTACAAAAATAAATATACCATGAATAATATTATAAGTTTACTTTATTCATAAACAAGAAATAAACTAAAATATTATACCTCCTGGCAGTGTATAGGTTGGTATCCTCGACAACCCCAGCACTCGATACCGACCGATAGTACTAGTGGGAGTATCTTGAGACGCGACCCAAAGAGTCGTCTCCTCGTCCTGAGATAAACTAATCTCGGGCGGAGGGACGGTGGAATCTAACGTCTCAACATCGCCCCTAGCAGCCTGCAACTCCGCTATATGCTGGATGCGGAGCTTCTCAAACCGCTCCTGTAATTTGATATATGTATATGTGAGTTATCTTGGTATCATCATATAAATTACGTAATATGATCCTAAATAATATTTATTATAGTAAATGTATTACCCGTATAGCTAGTGCTGCTGGAGATATCATCGATCCCGAAGTAGAGTTCTTCGGCGTATGGGCTCTATCCCAGAACTCCATCATAGTAGAAGGTCGGCCCAAGCTACTCCGCATGGCCTAAATCATATACATTAAATAATATCACCTTACTTTATTATAGTTGCAATTTAATATTAAACTAAACTAAATATAAATATATACCGACTTAACCTCCTGAAATGACTACGAGCCTGAAGTATGTACAACTTGTAGCTTGCCGCGATTGAATCCTCTCTCACTGCAGTCATGCTCATTCTTGTAGTGTAAAAGCTTCGTCACTGCAGAAAGCCTGGTGTGCTTGTCGTGTTCAGGATACAATGGGGTCCCTGATTCAGATAGCATCTTGTAGAAGGCAGCTGCTAAATTATTTGGCTTTTGTTGACCAGCACTGCTTGACGCAGGCTCATTTTCAGCCCAGTCAATATTCTTAGGGCCATACGCATCTACCAACATCTCCACGACATCATAGTTATCTGACTGGTCTACAGTATTATCTGTCAGTTCTCTAAACTCAACTGATTCCCCGTGATGAATCCATACCGAATACCCATCCACAAACCCACGTGAATATAAGTCAAATTTCACTTCATCGGCAGTCTTCCATATCATGTTCTTACACTTGAGACACGGGCATCTCATCTTTTCGTTCGGTTCATCAGCATGTTCTATTGCTTTTCATAAAATTAGACACCCCTGTCACGGTACGCATCAACTAATCCCCTCCCATCAATCTTTATCCTACGGTACATCCAACTCCGGTCGACATCCATCTTTAATTCAAGAAAATACCCAATTAGATCAAGAATAATCATGAATGTGGTCCAAGCATGAATTTAGTTTACCTAGTTTATATCTCCACTCTACAGGGGTTAGGCTTCTATTTCAGAAAATTTCAGCAGCACCTCCCCATGGTCTCCAAGTACACGAAATAGACCAAGAAAACTTAGTCTAAGTATGCACTTGGAGAACATGTAGAGACACCAGCTGAAAGTTCCTCAAAATTTATAAAAACGCACCCTGTGCATTGGCACCGACCTAAGTGAGAGACATAACATCCAGTAACAGTCCCAAATTGGGGACTATTCGACATTCACTCCTAATGAGTGAATGTCGAACGGGTTTCTAAGTTGACACCTCCAAAGCATGTATGTCTTCATCAAGATAAACTAAGTATAGCATTTGCTTAGTTTAAACGATATGATCTGATTCCCATGTACTTAGTTTATTGAATATTGCTTTCCCAACTAAGCAAACGCTACTTAGTTATTAATTGTATTTAATTATTATATTTTATTATTTATTATTTATCGCTTTTAATTAATTATTATTTAACTCTTTTAATTATTTATTATTTATTATTATTATTTATTATTTTTTTATTTTATTTTATTTTATTAAATTTATTTTAATTTAATTTAATTTAATTTTAAAATAATTTAATTTAATAATTTAATTTAATTTATTTAAATTGAATTATGTTAAATTAATGAAATTTAATTAAGTTCAATTTAATTATATTAAATTAAATCAAATTTTATATTTTATTTTACTTTATTTTAAATTTAATTTAATTTTTGATTATATTATATTATATTACATTTTATTATTTAATATAATATAATTTAATATTAATTAATTTATTTAAATTTTATTATCTTAAAATAAATTAAATTAAGTCCATTTTTTATTTAATATTATATAATTTGTTTTATATTATATAATTCATTTTATTTAAATTGTATTTTAGTATTGAGAAACTAATAACTATACCAATACCAACACAATCATTTTTTGCTGAATTCTGACAGAATTCCGTTGGGAATTCCATCGGAGATAACAAATATATATGTCAATATCATAGCAAGCTAGAATCAATACAAATATATACCAACACAACCAACCCCAATCAATAACTATAATTCAACAATTGTATATACTCAAATCTGTAAATTTAACAAACTATCAAATTAATATAATGAAAACATCCCAAATTTAGCAAACTATCACAAAAAATCCCAATTTCAACGACACTACAAAGTAAATTTAGGGTTCAACAAAATTTCAACACCAACATTTCTACCCTTTCAACAATATATATCTGAAAATTTAAACCCAAATTAATGCATAACCATATATATATATATATATATATATATGAAAATTTAGGGTTCTAAATTAAAACTTAATTGATAAAATTAACCTTAAATTGAGAGAAGGAGGAGCAGAGAGGGACCAGAGAGAAAGCAGTAGAGGCCGGAGCCAGAGGCGCGGCCGGATCCAGAGGTGGGGCCGCGACTGAAGGCAGAAGGGAGGAAGGCGACAGGGAGAGGTGGCAGGCGGCAGCAAATGGGATAGAGAGATAAGCCGGAAGGGAGAGAAGCACGGCAGGCAGAAGGGAGAGAGGCCGGAAGAAAGAGAGACACCGGAGCTGGCCGGAGCAGCAGCCTGAGGCGGTCGGAAATGGCGTCGGCCGAAGAGTGAGTGAGAGAAGCAGAGTCAGAGAGGGAGAGGGAGAGTGAGAGAGAGCAGCGAGTGAGAGAGAGTTTGAGAGGCAACGAAATGAAATGGGGAAGAAGCAATCTGCTAGGTTTTAAAAACTAATCTCGACGGAATTCCGTCGTGATTTATTCGGTCGAGTTTAGATAACTCCGACTGAATTCCGTCAGGTATAACAGGGAATTCCGTCGATCTTAATGTTGGAGCTGGCGGGAGAATTTGGCGCCATGATGGGCTATATTTTCGACAGAATTTCGTCGGGGAATCTTTATATACGACTGAACTATTCTCTACTGAATATTCAGTCAAATATAGGCTAATCTCGACGGAATACATTCCGTCGGAGTTACTTCCGTCGGAAATAAACCCTTTTCTTGTAGTGAAACCACCAGCCCAAACAATTTCTTTTAAAACTCAACTTCTGAAAACTCTCTTTCTTCCCGACAACTTCGCCTCGGCGCAGTTTTTACACTAAGAAACTTAGCTCCGACGCATGAACAGTTCCAGAAAATACAAAAATGCCATTAAGCTCCATTTTTCATGTTATGGCCTTCCAAAGCCGTTTTCTACAACACAAACACAAAAACAAGTGAAACGACACTAAAAATACTTAAAGTTAACAAAGAATTAAACCTAAATGGTATCCACTTCGTAGGTATAAAGTCCACTCATCAACGAACCAACATTCTCTCAAACGGATAACATCCTTTGGGACGGACCAACATCCTCCCAAACGGATAACCTCCTTTGGAATGAACCAACGTCCTCCCAAACGGATAACCTACTTCGGGACGGACCAACGTCCTCTAGAATGGATAACCTCCTTTGGAACGGACTAACGTCCTCCCGAACAGATAACATCCTTCGGGACGAACCAGTGTCCTCCCGAACTTATAACATCTTTCGGGACGGATCAGCGTCCTCCCGAACGGACAACGTCCTTCGGGACGAATCAACGTCCTCTTGAACGGGTAGCATCCTTCGTAACGGACCACCGCCCAGTTATCCGTTCAGGATGGACCAGCGTCCTCCCGACGGATAACATCCTTCGGGAAGGCTTTGTTCTCCCAAAAGGATAAACGACAGTAGATGTGGTGGGTTCAGTAGTTTTACCAACATGACAATCAGAGGGTATGGTGGACTTTTTGATTACTCTCCTATTATAAATTCTTTATAACAGGAGAGTGGGGGGGGGGGGGGGGGGGGCGCAATGTTGGGATATATTATTTTGGTCTAATCAAAGTGTAGCACAATTTATTTAATGGACCGAATTTGGTGTTGGTACATATACATTTATTTCGACAGCTTGCTCAAATAGTGAGAGGGTCCTTATAAAAGTAAGATTGTGTTTCCTTACTTGGTGGAATAAGAAGATCTAATTTGAGAATGAATCGATTAGCCATTAATTGCAGTTATAAATTGATTCTAAAAAGGACTCCTACTCCTAATTGCATTCCGGTGGACATGACATCTATAAATACAACAATAAGCGAGGGTTTGGGGATATAACACAAATAAACAATATGTACTCTCATTATTATTTTATAGTGAATTTCTTATCTCTCCGTGATTTTTTTCTAATTGGGTTTTCACGTAAATTCTTGTGTCCATATTTTATATCTCTTAGAATAATGTGTGTATGTTTATCTGTGTGTATTTCGTGAGTTTGATTTCGCAACAATACAATCAACTATTTCAGCAATTGTTAGCGCTATTTTGACCTGTTGTTTTGATGATTTCGTCATGCGTATAAAATTTGACGTTAATAATTATCATTAAGTTAATTATTAAAAAGGTCAACCGATTGACTCCCCTAGAACAGTGGAACACCATTAATTTTCACTTTAATTTATGCAATTTAAAAACGAATCCAAGAAGCATCGAATCGTCTAATGAAATGGCAAGTGTTTAGTCAAACAAGGAGGGACCAGATCCACTTAGCTTTTGCTTAACTGTTGACTTGATGTGTTTAAGAATTTAATACATGCAATTTGGTGTTTAAATTAAATATAAAAATGCATTTGTTTGATAAGAAACACCATAATTGCACTCTATTATATGAGACTAGTTTATGTAGTACTAATACTACATAAAATCATAGTTTAAGCCATAATTTGACTGCCAGGTCTTAGTCTAGTAGTTAAAATTGAGGTACTGTGACCTTTAGGTCTAATGTTCGATTCTCAATTTAAATGAATTTATTTCTTTTATTATAAAAAATATGTACTTAATTATGAAATTATATTGTATTTCTCAGTAGAGCTTTCAAAAAAAATTTAAGTCATATTTCAAAATATTGTGATATAATTATGATTCGAGAGTCAGTGTATTTATTAGGATACTAGAGTAGAAGAGTGTTGAAGCAAGATGGGTAGTTAAAATATTAAAATTTCAGGAGTATTCAGTATTCACATCCATAAAACCAAACGTACTTATGTTTTTTTCTCTCTCATCGTAGTTTAGCTAATAATGTTACTATCACATAAAAATCTCGGCATAATATTTACATATATATATATATATTGCGGGACCTCATATGTCAGACGGGAGTCCTCAATATACATATGTGTATATATAAATATTATGTGAGATTTTTTATGTGACAGTAACATTGTTGTAGTTTAGCAGTTACAAGGTTTTAAAAGACTGACACTTTGAAGGTGATTATACTAGTTAAAATATTAAAATCAACAAATTTCATTTAAAAATAAAATTTGTGTTATATATTATGAGAATTTTTTGCTAAATTAACATGAGATTAAATAAAATTATAAAATTGGTCCACCATATTAAATATGTTATTAAAATATTATTAATCACAATTATTTACTTAATTTATAATTAAAAAATGGACATATAAAATTACATGCAATATTCTAAAAATAATAATAAAATACTTATATTAAGGATGGATATAGGACCGGTGTTTTCTGATTTTTGGGGTGATCTAAAAGGACAAAATGATACTGTGAGCTGCATTCATAAACCCACCAGGCCACCATGTCACTTTGTGGGGGTACTCATGACTAGTGTGACTCATGACAGCCACTTCACCAATAATATCAATAATTTAATTTTGACTTCCTATCACATTCCCATCCCAAAACACCATTTAATTTGAGTTTCTTCTTTTTCACTATTTATTCCATTCACATAAATAATTTAATTATTTTTATTTTACATATATGCACTGTTTCATAGAAAAAAACTCATTTACAAAATATCTAAATTTTAGAATTAATTTTTTTAATATTAATTTCTAAATTTGTTGAATATATATTATGACCTCATTTTTTTATTTTTCTTTTATTTCACACATATACATTGTTCCACAAAAAAATATCATTTACAAAATATCTAAATTTCAAAATTAATTTTTATATATTTACTTCTAAATTTGTTGAACATTTATTTAACACCTCATTTTTTGGAGATACCATTATTACTAGTACAACGTCAACTACCACAATTATAATTTTATTAAAAATGATGATAAAATTATAATCATTATCACACTAACCTCACATGAAATAATTATATATTTTGGAATTGATAAAGTATTATAGTTTATAACGTATCTCAAAATGTCTTATAAATTTTAACTTATTGATTGTTTTAAAATAGTTCTCTGAGATGGATTTTAAGTATTAAATTGTAAAAATAAAATTATTAAAAAACAATAATATAAAGAAATTAAGATATGAAATATGACATATTACCCTCATTAAAGTACAAAGAATGCCACTCCAGGAATTTTCATTATTTTAAGTACACTGATCGTCTGATACTGACCTGTTGAGCCGCGGTTATTTGTGCCGATCAAACTTTATTTATTTTGGACTTTTCGGATCAAACTCTTTTTTACCCTTGAAGCCTTGGACTATTATGTAAATGATTATTTATATAAAACTTGGGCTGGAGCTGGTAGTGGAAGACAGATGGCAGCTTATGGGTTAAAAGATTATCCCTAATTTATAGGATTAGCAGGCGGCTGATTGAGGTGATGGGTCCAGCCGTCTTAAATCACCTTCATTAATGTGGATTTGACATAATGTTAACTGGAAAAAGAGCAAGGTATGATAAAGCCTGCATGCAACCAACTGACGTAGGCATCGAGGGGAAAACATGTAAGTTGGTGAGATAGTATATGAGTATAGAGCATTACACAAGAAAAAAAATATATTTTTCTTTTCATACACTAGAGTACACCACCTCCATTGTTAATCCTTTTTTGGACCTGTACTGACTCTCACACCGGAGCGATCCCCGGCGGCCCAAAACCGTCGAGATCCGGTGCTAACGTGTTCGTTGTGCAGGATTAGGCGTGCTTTTCGTGATTGAAGCGCGTGGGGAGATCTTGGCGTTAACATTGGCGCTAGAAGGAGGGCATCTAGTGTTTCTGGTTTTCAATCACAACTCACTGAACATCTTACATCGGAGGCCATGGTGAAAAGTAAAACGTTTACAGTCGAAGGACTGCCGACGACGGCAAGTTCTTCCTTGCAAAGGGTTTCGGTGAAAGATAGGTTGGGTCCCTCAAAAAGTATTCATGATAGACTTAGGTCACAGGATGCTCTGGGAGATTCTCAGGCCAGAGACCGTGGTGATACCAAGAGTAAGTTGTTTTCTACTGCTAGTAAAGGTTCGGACAAGGATCGAAAAAGGGTGGTAGGCACACCGCCTAAAACCCAACACTGAGAAGGTCAGGCAAACAAAATTTCTACCTTGACAAAGATGACACAAGAAACCGACACGGCTTTAAAAGCACTTCTGCAGCAGAGGGAAAGAAATTTCTAAACAGATGGTTCTTGTGGCTGAGAAAGAAGCCGAAGCTTCCAGTTACACTCGATCGAAAAGACGGGATAGGTCACCTGGTAGAAGAGCAAGGAGGGATGGATATTCCAGGCAGGCTGAGAGTGGGTCTTGTAGCCATTCTCTTGACAAAAAATGAAGTAGACCACGAGAATATTCTCCCGATACTTTGAAAAGGGTGCCTCGTATTGAGTATCGTAGAGACAGTAGAAGAGATGGGCGACGAAGCCGTTCAAGAAGTCATTCTCCAGAGAGCCCGAAGAGAGTACACCACACAGGGAGTTCTCGCTCCGGCTGAAGTAACAGACGAAGTCCTTCGGGGTCGTTTAGTCCGGATGGAAAAGATCGGATTGAACACGAGAATACAAATTCTCCAATGAAAGAAGTTGCTTCGCCGCCCGGAGTGGTAGAGGACCTGACGAAAGAGATAAAAGGGCTTCGGAAGCAGCTAACAGAGGTTCAGCAAGGGAAGAAGACTTCGGACAAAAAGGCGTCTCCCTTCTCATCGAAAATTCTTAAGGAAAAAGCAGATCCCAGCAAAAAGCTACCTCATATGGAAAGTTATGACGGTTCTGGGGATCCATACGACCACAGCTAAGCCTTTGACAGACTGATGGATTATTATGACTATTCGGATGCGGCTAAATGTCAGACATTTGGATTGACATTGAGAAAAGATGTGAGGCAGTGGATGGGGATTCTGGCTTCGGATTCAATTGCATCATGGGCAAATCTATGTAACAAGTTCCATGCTCGCTTTGGGAGTAATAAGAGAAGGGGAAAGCCCACGGGATCGTTGGCTCAAGTAAGGCAGTATTAGAAACGAGACTCTGGGGCAATACGTGAAGAGGTTCAGAGAAGCTGTGGGGCAGGTTTCAGATCTTAACGATCTTCAGGCAGTAGGGTTGTTTCAGAATGGTTTAGATCTGGTGAAATCAGAGAAACTGGTAAAGAAGCTGATGTTCAAGCATCCGAAGAGCCTGGCCGAAGCATTTGAGAAGGCTGAAGGCTTTATCGTGGTGGAAGAGGTGATGGCTAGCTTGAAGCAGAGATATTCGGAAAAGACAAAAGAAAAAGACAAGGAGAAGTCAGACGGTAATCAGAGAAAGAATAGTGGTGGTAATAACCAGTTTGAAGGGAATCAAAAGAGATATAACAATAACTGGACACCCAGGGGAGATCGCCCGCCCGTTCCAACTCAGAAGGTGAATAAGGTATATACGCAGTTCAACACAGATCGGGCTACTATTTTAGAACAGATAAAGAACCAACCATATTTTGAATTACCTAAAAATAATCCCCGACCAGTGTCCGGAGATCCTGCTTTATATTGTAATTACCACCGGGCAGTTGGGCATGCTGGAGTTTGAAGGAGTTCATTGAGAGAAAAGTTCAAAGTGGTACCCTGATACAGTATATAGCAGGGCGAGAACAACAAAGGGACCATCCGAAGAACAGAGAGTTAGTACAAGTCGCCCAGCCGGTTCAACCGATGCCAAACCAGGCGGTACGGCATGTTGTAGATATGATCTCTGGGGGAAACATGGGTAAGGTTGCAGGGAAGAAAAGACGAGGATATCTGGACTCGGTGATGACTCTGACAGATAAGTCTCTGAAGGCAGAAAGGGCGTACCCGGGCTCCATAATCTCTTTCGCAGATGAAGATTTCCCTTCGGAACCTATCGAACCACACGAAGGAGCCTTGGTGATCACTGCACAGGTCGGTTCGGTGGATATGAAGAGGATGATGATCGACAATGGCTCTTCGGTGGATATACTATATGCTCATGCTTATCACCGAATGCCTCTGGATGGTCAGAAGATGGAGATTGGGCAGGAGGCCCCTTTATATGGTTTCAGCAACGACCCATCCAAAGTGGCAGGTACCATTGAGCTGCCGGTTGTCTTCGGGACGGTTCCCCAACAGGTCCAAATTATCTGTAAATTTTACGTTGTACATATTGATTTGGCTTACAATGCCATTTTGGGGAGACCTACTTTGATAGCTCTGCAGGCAATTACTTCAATTCCCCACTTCAAAATTAAGTTTCCTACGTCCCATGGAGTTGGTGAAGTCGCAGGAGATCTAGACTTGGCGAGGAGATGTTATCGAAATGCTTTGATCACTTCAGGAGTAGGAGTCAGCAAACAGAAACATACCATGGCCATTGAAATGGAATCATTTACAGAAAGTGGAACAGAACCCTTAGTCATGCCCGTGGAGGAGACCGAAGAGATCGAGTTGATTCCGGGGAAGAAAGAAAAAATGGTGAAAATCGGTTCGGGGCTTCCTGAGCCTTTCCGGATAAATCTGATGGAGTTACTTCGGTATTATGCCGATGTTTTTGCTTGGGTTCCTAGTGATATGCCAGGGGTGAGTCGAAAAGTGGCTGAGCACAGATTGCAAGTGCATCCAGCTAAAAACCCAGTTCGGCAGAAGAGAAGGATTTTCGCACCGGAAAGACAGAAAATAATTGATGAAGAGATCACCAAGTTACTGAATGCAGACTTTATCTTCGAAATTGATTATCCTGAGTGGATGGCTAACGTGGTTCTGGTACAGAAGCATAATGGCAAATGGTGAGTTTGTATAGACTATACCGATCTAAATAAGGCGTGTCCGAAGGACTTCTATCCTCTACCTCATATAGACCAACTTATTGATGCAACTTCGGGGTACGCTTTGCTTAGCTTCATGGATGCTTTTTCAGGATATCATCAAATTTCTATGTGCAAGGAGGATATACCGAAGACAGCTTTCATTACTCATCGGTCGGTGTATGCTTACAAAAAAATGACGTTCGGTTTGATTAATGCGGGAGCAACGTATCAGAGAATGATGAACCACATCTTCACGAAGCAGCTCGGGAAGAATATGGAGGTTTATGTTGATGATATGATTGTTAAGAGCATGTCAGTTCGTGGTCATCTGGATGATCTAGAAGAGTATTTTCAGACGGTTCACCATTATGAATTGAAGCTGAATCCCACTAAATGTACTTTCGGACTGGGAGCAGGCAAGTTTTTGGGATATTTGGTCAGCAAGAGGGGTATCGAAGCCAATCCAGAGAAAATCCAGGCTATCTTGAACTTGAAATCCCCACAGTCGTATAAGGATGTCTAGCGTTTAATTGGTAGAATAGCATCATTGCGGAGGTTCATTTCTAAATCGGCAGAAAGGTGTTTGCCGTTCTTTCACACATTGAAAGGGTCGAAGAATGCGAAGACATTCCAATGGACTTCGGAGTGCGAGGAAGCTTTCCATGGAATCAAGAGGTATTTATCTTTAGCACCTCTGTTGGTAAAGTCAGTTCCTACTGAACCTTTATATTTGTATCTGGCTGCAAGTTCGTTGGCGGTAGGAGCAGTTTTGGTGCGAGAGGTTGGGGGTAAGTAGCACCCGATTTACTACGTCAACCATGCCCTTAGGGACGCAGAAACAAGGTATCCGAACCTTGAGAAATTTGCCTTTGCTTTGGTCATTGCTAGTAGAAAGCTTTGGCACTATTTCCAAGGTCGGATAATAGTGGTATACATAGATCAGCCACTAAAGAAGGTGCTGGGGAAGCTAGAGATTTCGGGGAGACTTGCTGCGTGGACGATGGAATTATCTCAGTTCTTCATAGAATACTACCCACGGACAGCTATTAAAGGGAAAACATTGGCCGATTTTGTGATAGAGTGCTCGTTTTCTGAAGCTGATGGGAGTCTAGACGAAGGGAAGGGATCTACGGAGACGGTGGCTACACTTCAGCAGGCACATGATTCTTGGACCTTATATGTCGATGGATCTTCTACTTCGGACCTTAGTGGTGCTGGGATCATTCTGACGAGTCCGGAAGGATTCAAAGTGCAGCAGGCAATCAGATTTGAGTTCAGGGCAACGAATAACAAAGCTGAATACGAGGCGGTGCTAGCAGGGTTACGTCTAGCCAAGAGTCTGGAAATTCAGAAGTTGATTATTTACAGTGATTCTCAGTTGGTTATCAAACAATTTTCGGGGGAATATGAAGCTCGAGGCTCAAAAATTGTTAAGTATCTTGCAGAATTGAAAGATCGACTTCAACACTTTGGCTCGTGTGAATTTCAAGGTGTTGGTCGAACTGATAATTCAAACGCTGATGCATTGTCGAAATTGGCTACTTCTGAATCAAGCCCTTTTGACGGGATAGTCTACTTGGAAATCTTGAAACAGGCTAGCATCCAGCATAGGGAAGTAATGTGCGTAGAGCGGTCCAATTGTTGGATGACCCCATACATAAACTATCTGGCAGATGGTGTACTACCTTCAGATCAGATGTTGGCTAAAAAGGTGAAATACAAAAGTGCAAACTTCATACTTATTGATGGAGATCTATATCGAAGGGCTTATTCCTCTCCATTACTGAAGTGCTTGGTTCCGTCTGAAGCCGAATATACCCTTCGGGAGGTTTATAAGGGTATCTGTGGTGATCACGTGGCCGCGAAGTCGTTAGCGTATAAAGTGCTTCGTCAAGGTTTTTATTGACCAACAATTTTCAAAGAGGCTACCGATTATGTGAAGAAATGCCCGAAATGCCAGTTGAATAGTTCAATCCCACATCAGCCACCAGAAGAGCTATACTTGGTTTTATCTCCTATACCCTTTGCTGTCTGGGGGGTAGATATATTGGGTCCACTCCCGAAAGCGAAAGGTTAAGTTAGCTTTGTCATAGTGGCAATTGATTATATGACTAAGTGGGTAGAGGCGAAGCTGCTTCGGCTGATAACGGAGCAAGAATGCTTGAAGTTTCTAAAGGAGTCAGTAGTATTCCGATTTGGTATTCCTATGGTGGTAATTTCAGATAATGGACGCCAGTTCGTGGGATCAAAATTTGAGGCATTCTTGAAGGAGTTAGGGATTCAGCATCGGAAGACTTCGGTTGCTCATCCACAATCTAATGGGCAAGTGGAAGTGACTAACAGAATACTCCTGAATGGGATCAAGAGAAGGCTGGATGACGCCAAAGGAAAATGTCCTGAAGAATTACTTAGTGTGCTATGGGCTTACCGAACTACGCCAAGGACTACAACTGGAGATTCTCCATTTAGACTGGCATACGGTTCTAATGCTCTAGTTCCGGTGAAAATTGGATCTACAAGTCTTCGGGTTAGTCAGTTTAAAGAATTGTATAATGATGAAGGACTCAAGTCCAACTTAGATCTGCTCGAAGAAGTCCGAGAGGCAGCCTTGATAAAATTGGCAACATATCAACTGCCGTGTGGCTAAATACTACAACAAAGGGGTAAAGCTTCGGAGCTTCGAAGTTGGGGATTTTGTTCTATGGGAGGTAGAGGCTTCTACACCTCAAAATATGGGTAAACTCATGCCAAATTGGGAGGGCCCTTATGAAGTCATTAGCGTACCGAAGCCCAGAACTTACCGGCTGCGAGCCTTAGATGGGTCTGAAATTAAGAATACTTGGCAAGCTGGAAGGCTCCGCAAATATTTTCAGTAGAGTTAGTGTCAAAGTCCGAAAGTCTGTAACTACTATGACAATTATCAATAAAAGCGGCTTTTTTCTCCAACGATGACTTTTCTTCCTGATAGCTTGGTATAAGGTTGGATTCCTTCGACTCCTCGTAGCGAAGCGAACTATTGATGGTCCAACCCGTTCGGCTCTCGGAGAGAACGTGGTCACCAGTTATAAGGTTGGATCCCTTCGACTCCTCGTAGCGAAGCGGAATATTTCTTAGATTGAACCTATTTGGCTCTCGGAGAGAACGAGGTTGCCAGCTTGGTATAAGGATGGATTCCTTCGTCTCCGCGTAGCGAAGTGAACTATTAATAGTCCAACCCATTCGGCTCTCGGAGAGAATGTGGTCACTAGTTATAAGGTTGGATCCCTTCGACTCCTCGTAGCGAATCGGAATATTTTATTTGGGTTGAACCTGTTCGGCTCTCGGAGAGAACGAGGTTGCCAGCTTGGTATAAGGTTGGATCCCTTCGACTCCTCGTAGCGAAGCAGAATATTTTATTTGGGTTGAACCTGTTCGGATCTCGGAGAGAACGAGTTTGCCAGCTTGGTATAAGGATGGATTCCTTCGTCTCCGCGTAGCGAAGTGAACTATTGATAGTCCAACCCGTTCGGCTCTCGGAGAGAACGTGGTCACTAGTTATAAGGTTGGATCCCTTCGACTCCTCGTAGCAAAGCGGAATATTTTATTTGGGTTGAACCTGTTCGGCTCTCGGAGAGAATGAGGTTGCCAGCTTGGTATAAGGTTGGATTCCTTCGTCTCCTCGTAGCGAAGTAAAATATATATTCTTGGCTGAACAAGGTTGGATTCCTTCGGCCTTAGGACGGCGAAATGAATATTTCTGGTCTAACCCCTTCGGCTCCCGGAGAGAACGGGATTACCAAATTATCATATGGCTGGATGACATTACAAGTTCTTCGGAACTAATATTCTTATTCAAGGATTGGTGAATTATTCATTCTAAACAATGGAGTATAGTACTCTTCGGTAATGAGTAAGTCTCATTTTACATTGTTACTTGGTTTTATTTGAAATATTGAGTTTAAATTGTATATCGTTCAAATGACAGTATAATTCAACTTGAAAAGGAGTAATAAGGGATAAAATATATATTATTAAACGGAGAAACTAATATTACAATATCAAATTGAAAATTTTTCACAAAGTTTATAAAAATATAAACATGAAGATAAAAAGATAGGCGGTCTTCAGCACTACTCTTTATCTTCATCTTAGGAAGAATCGAGGAGAGTTGGGTCGAGTGAAGCGGCGGCTAACTTAGCCCTGTCTTTGCCTCGAGCCACCTCATAGCCTTCAGTATACATTTTCAATATTTCTTTGGTTAACACCGGAGACTTGCGATATTCGTTTTGAATTTTTTGGCAAAGCTCATCAGTAAGGGGAGGGCCAGCCAATTTGAGGTTGCGAAGTTCTGCTTCGACCTTACCTCGAAGATGAAGATGTCGTTCTTCCGAAGCCTTGGCTTCGGCAACTGCTTCGGACAGGCTTCGATTATTTTGAATTAGTTGCTCGTTGGACCGTCGCAATCCTTCATTCTGTTCAGTAGTCCTTTGTTGAAGAACTTCGGCTGCAAACAGATGTTCTTTCATCTTAGCAAGATCATTTTGGAGACCATTACAATTGAAGCGGAGGTTCTCGTGTTCGCTTCTCTCCTTCGCCAAGGCAGACTTTAAGATGGCATTTTCTCTTCGGGTCGCCTTCTCATCGGCCTTAACTTCTTTGTATTTCTGGCAAAGACTCCCGAAGATTCTGTTTGCCTATAATAACTCAGAGTTAAGAATAAAATTCAAGAAAATATTCGTGAATAAAAATGATCGATTAAAGATTTGCTCACCCTAGCTTGGTTGATCATGCCTTCCTCAACCAAGTCAGAAATCGAACTGTTGCCAAAGCGGTGATTATCTGTATCCAAAACAAAGGAGTCGTAAAGGTGTAAAGAAAAATCTTCCCTTTGATCTGGCCATAAACTAGGTGAATGTAGAGCCCCCGCTTTCGGGCCATAGAAGGATGATAACGGAGGCGAAGGGGGTGCTTCTTGTTCTGATAAAGGTGTCGATTGTCTAATGGGAGGTGAAGGTGGTTGATCATCTGGTATGACTCTTCTTTTCCGGATGAGAGGGGAACTTTGTTCAACCTCAAATTCATCAGTATCGGCTGATTTAGGAAGAGGATGACTGGAGGAAGAAACGGGAATTCTCAACTCTTCGGTGGTAAGGGGGACAATATTGACCTTGGCCTTTCGTTTTTTGGTATGGAGGATTTTGGTGCGTTGTTCGACAGGCATATCCAGAAGACTTTCGGTAAAAATGGGAGTGGGAGTCGATTTTGGTTTCTTGGCGGCATGCTTCTTTCGCCGAGGTTTGCTTGGCCCTTCATCAGGGTTCGAAACGGTGGCTGTGGGATTGGTCTGACAGGCTTCGACATCTCGCCCTTCAGCATTTGGAGGATCATTATACTGAGCCCCAAAGACTTGTGCTTCGGCATCCTGATCCTCTGGATCTTGAGCTTCGGTAGAAGCTGGAGCCGATTTGACAGCAGGAAACTTCTCTAAATCCATCTGATCGATGGAAGTAGGCTTAATCAAAGACACTGCAGAAGACAGAAAACAATACTTTAGAACAATTGTCGAAAAAGGGTGGAAAAACTTGCACAAAAGCTGAGTTCGGAACTTACGTTTGTGGTCATACAACCAGGCATGTTTGCTAAGGAGTCCGAAGCTCCATTCCTTCTGAGGGAGTTTGTTCAGCAACTTCACCATTTCGGTTCCCCTCTCTTGTGTGACATCGCCGAAGTCTGGAGTGAGGATGGGAGTAGTGGTCCAGTTTGGGATGGAGGAAACATCGGGTCCATTGATGAAGATCCAATCCTTGTGCCATCCTCGATTGCTCGAAGGAGTGTCAATCAAAGATCGTCTCTCGATCTTGACACTAGACAGTTTAGCCAATCCCTTGAAGCCTTTCTCCCTAGACTGGCCCACTACGAAGAGGGAAAAGAAGAAATCAATGGATGGAGGGATACTTTGTTCAAAGCACTAGGTTGCGAACGCAAGAATGTAAATGTATGAATTGGGGACCAATTGGGCCAACCCAACCCCCAAAAAACCTAGCATGTTCAAAACAAAAGCATGAAGAGGGAAACGAAGTCCCTTCTCCAAGAGAGTGAGGGGCATAGTAACGTAACCATCTGGACGTTGGTACATGAGTTCAGTTGGCAAAGGGGCTCGTAGCTGATAATTGGGGGGGATCTGGTACCGGTTTCGGATGGCTAAGATATCTGAGTCGACAACCGAGGAAGGGGTATTGGCATAGGCGAATTTCTTAGAATCGGTGAAGTCAAAAGGGGATTCTAAAGGAGCATCTTTAGATGAATCGGTGGGAAGGTTCTTGCTGGAGGAGGATTTTGATTTGGGTCTTGCAGCTGGGATAGTTTGGGTGGGATTTTGAGCGGTTAGAACAGAGGTCTCAGAAGGTGGGAGGATGTTACTTTGATCCTGGAAAGCCATTGATAGCAGATCGATTGAGGAAGAGAACTGAAGAAAGAAGGAAGCTAGAGTACTTCGAATTTCAAATAAGCAAGTAAAACTGTCCAAATCAGGGGTTTCAAAGATTTATAAAGTTATCTTTTCGGAGGTACACGGAGCGCAAAGGCTGCGCATTCAATGAAGATAATGATGGAGGTGCAGGGTTGGTATCCGGACTTGAAATTGAAAGGTTAATAGTTGGCGTCTATTCCTGAAATTGAGAGGGCTATCATTTGTTTTTGAATTTGAAGAGTCGGTATCTCATTTTGAGTTTGAGGGATACGCATTTGGACATGGGCCTTTTGTTAATTGGGCTTTGCCGGATCTGTTTGAATTCTTTTTGACGTTTGGGCCGGACTCTTATACTCTTTCATCAAACATGCTGTTTAACAAAAGACAGGGGGCCAATGTTGGGCCGCGATTATTTGGGCCGGTCAAACCTTATTTATTTTGGGCTTTCCGGATCAAACCCCTTTTTACCCTTGAAGCCTTGGACTATTATGTAAATGATTGTTTATATAAAGCTTGGGCTGGAGCTGGTAGTGGAAGACAGATGGCAGCTTATGGGTTAAAAGATTATCCCTAATCTATGGGATTAGCAGGCGACTGATTGAGGTGATGGGCCCAGCCGTCTTAAACCACCTTCATTAATGTGGATTTGACATAATGTTGACTGGAAAAAGAGCAAGGTATGGTAAAGCCTGCATGCAACTAACTGACGTAGGCATCGGGGGGAAAATATGCAAGTTGGTGAGATAGTATATGAGTATAGAGCATTACACAAGAAAAAATATATATATATTTTCTTTCCATACACTAGAGTACACCACCTCCATTGTTAATCTTTTTTTCAACCTGTACTTACTCTCACACCGGAGCGATCTCCGGCAGCCCAAAACCATCGAGATCCGATACTAACGTGTTCGTTGTGCAGGATTAGGCGTGCTTTTCGTGATTGAGGCGCGTGGCGAGATCTTGGCGTTAACATGAGATTAAATAAAATTACAAAATTGGTCAACCATATTAAATATGTTATTAAAATATTACTAATCACAATTATTTACTTAATTTATAACTAAAAAATGGACATAAAATTGCATGCAATATTCTAAAAATAATAATAAAATACTTATATTAAGGATGGATATAGGACCAGTGTTTTCTGATTTTTGGGGTGATCTAAAAGGACAAAATGATACCGTGAACTGCATTCATAAACCCACCAGGCCACCATGTCACTTTGTGGGGGTACTCATGACTAGTGTGACTCATGACAGCCACTTCACCAATAATATCAATAATTGAATTTTGACTTCCTATCACATTCCCATCCCAAAACACCATTTAATGTGAGTTTCTTCTTTTCCACTATTTATTCCATTCACATAAATAATTTAATTATTTTTATTTTACATATATGCACTGTTTCATAGAAAAAAACTCATTTACAAAATATCTAAATTTTAGAATTAATTTTTTTAATATTAATTTCTAAATTTGTTGAATATATATTATGACCTCATTTTTTTTATTTTTCTTTTATTTCACACATACATTGTTCCACAAAAAATATCAGTTACAAAATATCTAAATTTCAAAATTAATTTTTATATATTTACTTCTAAATTTGTTGAATATTTACTTGTACAACGTCAACTACCACAATTATAATTTTATTAAAAATGATGATAAAATTATAATCATTATCACACTAACCTCACATGAAATAATTATATATTTTGGAATTGATAAAGTATTATAGTTTATTACTTATCTCAAAATGTCTTATAAATTTTAACTTATTGATTGTTTTAAAATAGTTCTCTGAGATGGATTTTTAGTATTAAATTGTAAAAATAAAATTATTAAAAAACAATAATATAAAGAAATTAAGATATGAAATGTGACATATTACCCTCATTAAAGTACAAAGAATGCCACTCCAGGAATTTTCATTATTTTAAGTACACTGATAGTCTGATACTGACCCAAGCTATAGGACACCAACCCCAAATTTTCCTAAGAGTAATGTTACTATCACATAATCAGGTCACATAAAGTTAATATAAAAGTTGGGTGGCACGTTTGATTTATTATTAATTTAAATAAATCATGTCAACAACAAATCAGAAAGTACCATCCGAATTTATGTGAACTTGATTATATAATAGTAACATTATTTTTTTACTAATCACCAAAGCCCATAAAGCTCGATTACCCATACGATTCTAAACCCGTGAACTTCTTCTCCATTATTATTTATTTATTTTAATTATTTATTATTTTATGGAGTACATTATTGATTATTCAGCCAAGTCTGAGTCTAGTTAAAGTTTGTTTGATTACCCGTGTTTGTGACAATGGGGTTTAAAACATTTAAATCTCTAAATGCATCGCATTAATTTTGGTGTGCTGCGTTTGAAACTCAAATGATATATTTGTAAATTAAATAAAATTATGTTTAAAATAAATTATTACTATATGAATAAAATTTTCAAGTACGTTTGAACTTTCAAACGATCTAAACGCACTAAACACTAACCAAATATACACTTATTTTAAATCTGCTTTAACACTCAAAAAAACATAAATAAATTTTCTTGTATGAATTTTTTTATCTTGGCGCAATAATAAGGGATTAAATTTCTGTCCAAAAATTTCCTAGGATTAATAATTCATCTAACCATGCATAATCCTTCAAGAGTACATATTTTAATAAATATATTTAGTTGTGGGTCCACAATTTTGTTTGTCTTTAGGGGCCGGAGGCAACTCCAAAGTGAGTCGTCGACCATTAAGATTAGAGCAATGTTATTATCATATCATTTGGTCACATAAAATTCACATACATACGTATATATTTACGGACCTTGCATGTCATATATGGCTCATAATATATATGTATGTATGTATATATGAGTATTATGTGACTCAAAATTATGTAATAGTAGCATTAATTTTAAGATTACTACTACAAAAGCTGCTAAAGAGCGAAGGAAAACGGTCTTCATTGAATTCTTGCTGTTAACGCCAAGTTTTGTACGCCTGACGAAATCACCAAAAAGACGGGCCAAAACAGCGCCAACGGTTGATTGTATCGTTGTGAATTCAAACTCACAAAAATACACTCACATAAACATAAATAAAGGAATATAAAATATGAACACAAGATTTACGTGGAAACCCAATTGGGAAAAAACCACGGAGAGAGAGAGTAATCCACTATAATAATATTGGGAATACAAGTTGTGTATTTGTGTTGTATCATATTTCGTCCTTGTCTCATAATCTGTGATCTGATAATGAATCCCTTCATGCCTTGCTTGTAGCCTTATTTATAGAAGTCTTGTCTGTCCAAACCCTACTAGGAATAGGAGTCCTAGTCAAAATCCACTTATAACTGCAATTGCTTCCTTCCCAAATTAGATATCTTCATCCCACCAAATAAGGAAACCCCAATCCTTCTCTAATAAGGACTCTTACAATAAAATACATAATAAACATATATGGGCCAACATTAATTCCGGCCCATTACATAGATAGGGTTACCCCATGGCCAAGCCCAAATATTCACGCCCTAACATTGCCCCCCAGTCTCTTATTTATAAGGAACTTATAATAAGAGAGTATACAAATAGATTGGGCTGCACCATGGCTAGACCCAAATAATCACAACCAAACATTGCCCCCCAGTCTTTTATTTATAAGAAACTTATAATAAGAGAGTATACAAAAAGTCCACCATACCTTCCAACTGTCATGTGGGTAAAACTCTGAACCCACTACATCTATTGCCGCTTGTCTTTCGGGAGAACGAAGTCTTCCTGAAGGATGTTTATTCGAAGGATATTTATCCGTAGGATGTTTACCCGTAGGTTGTTTATCCGTATGAGGTTTATTCGTTCGGGAGGTCCTACGCCTCCCCGAAGGATGTTTATCCGTACGAGATTTATCCGTTCGGGAGGTCCTACGCCTCCCCGAAGGATGTTTATCCATAGGATTTATAACCGTTCGGGACGCCTCCCCGAAGGATGTTTACCCCATAGGATGTTTAACTGTAGGATGTCCATCCGTAGGATGTCTACCCGAAGAATATTCATCTTTTCAGGAGATCAAAGTCTTCCCGAATGACGTTTATCCACCCTTATACCCCCAATACACCTTTTTTGCACCCGATGATCCAAGTCTAGCAAATTTGTAACATGTCCACGAAACCCACTTGCCGAAGCCTCGAGGAATGTCATGAGCAAGTTAGGTCCGAGTGTCGAACCCGAGTCCATTCTTTCTTCTTTTTCTGGTAATTTGTTGTTCCTCTTCTTCTTGACAATGTCTCGATGGTTGAGGTTAAAGAGAAGCCATGGCTGTTTGTTATAGTGACGTGGGTTATTCTTCGGTGGGGTTTCTGTTTGCTCGATTTTCCTATCAATCGGCTCCGATGAGTTTTGGGTCAATTTGCCTCCGACCCATTTGATTTTGAGACCCACGAATTGAAAAACTCAGAAGTGGATTCTCTTAATTCTCTTGCGAGCAGAGCCTCTCCGGTATTGCTGCCCAGTTCACCACATGCTCCTTTTTCAACTTTGGTTGAGTTAAAGAGTCCAGACCATGCATCATGCACCGTTGCTTGTCGTCACTTTTTATTGAAAAGTAATCACATAAGCATGGCCCTAGGCATGATCGCACAAGGTAAATATGCATTAGTCAGTACAGAAGTCATGCGTCTTAAAGTATTAAATCATGTTACTCCTGCCATAAGCCACCTAACCCAAGATATATGTTTTACATGAATTGGTTCACGTGTATACATGTAAAGTATTGCATGTCTAAGTAATGATAGTGGTGGGGGCTAGGTGATGATTAGTGATAAGAACCAAAAAACTTTCTTATTGGAAGACTATTTTGTACATTTATCAATTTGATTATTTGTAATATCACATGATCAAGATCAGTGCATATAAAATAACATGTTAACTGTTTTATAGCATCCTGCTCATACTCATATATTACATATTATCATGCGTATGAATTTCATAAATAAATAAAAAGGAATCACTTATCTCCTTCGGTGAATTGGTGATTTTAATTTGACACTAGAACAAGTGTCTTCTTCCCACAGACGGCGCCAATGTTAACGCCAAGCTTCAAAGGGGCCATCAAGCTTCAGCTTTAGAAAAATGAAGCAGATGGGTTTCCAACAACTACAACTGAAAAGCAGAGTCTAGTTGAATCTAGCATACAAGGCAGGACTTCGGCAGGGATTTGACACTCGAACCGAAAGGATAAAATTCCGAGGATAAAATTCCTACGGTGATAAAATCCCGAGGATAAAATCTCTACGGCGATTAAAATCCTACGGCGATTATTTTTCCTACGGCGATAAAAATCCTACGGCGATAAAATTTTACGGCGATAAAAATCTTACGGCGATAAAAATCCCGAGGATAAAAATCCCGAGGATAAAAATCCCGAGGATAAAATCCCGAGGATAAAATCCCGATGATAAAATCCCGAGGATAAAATCCCGAGGATAAAAATCCCGAGGATAAAAATCCCGAGGATAAAAATCCCGAGGAGACTTTTTGTACTCTCTTATTTATAAGTTCCTTATAAATAAGAGACTAGGGGGCAATGTTGGGATATGATTATTTGGGTCTGGCCATGGTGCAGCCCAATCTATTTAATGGTCCGACCCATATGTATTTATTGTGACAGTGAGAGAGTCCTTATTAAAATAGGATTGTGTTTCCTTATTATTTGGAGGGATAAGGAGTCCTTCTCCTAGTTGGATTCGAGTGGAGGTGACTTCTGTATATACGGCTACAAGCAAGGGTTGAAGACATGATGAAACATACAGGAGAAAATATGATACAACACAAATACACCATATGTACCCCCAATATTATTATAGTGGATTACTCTCTCTCTCCGTGGTTTTTTCCCAATTGGATTTTCACGTAATTCTTGTGTTCATGCTTTATATTCTTTTATTTATGTTGTGTATTTTTGTGGGTTTGATTTCACAACGATACAATCAAACCGTTGGCGCTGTTTTGGCCCGTCTTTTTGGGTGATTTCGTCGGGCGTACAAAATCAGGCGTTAACATTGGCGCCGTCTGTGGGAAACGAAGACACTTGTTCTAGTGTCAAATCAAAATCATCAATCCATCAAGAAAGAGAGCTTACATATGAAGCTAAGTTACTCTTTATTTTATCAATTTAATAATATATATTCAATATATTGTTAATACTTTATCCGTCTGTTTACATAATTCACTCAGAATGATAAGAACCTTTTTTCTCTCTCAAATCGATGTACTTTGCATATTTGTACAATGATAGATACTATGTAATTAGTACAACTACAAAGTGGAAAGTACCATTTTAATACTCCAATATGATTTGACGTTAAAACGTGAACAACCTCTTTTTTGCTATATGGCGTTAAAATTGAAGTCCACTTGCATGTGATCTAATATGTGCTGCTTGGGTTTTGCTTGTCGAAGCATGAACGCTTTTTATACAATATTATTTTCAAACGATTCTAGTTGTTGAGAACATCAATATGCTATAAATTGTTTATGCGGACTGAAAATCTCCAGAATATTTTTGTCCAGTTATTGTACAGACTGACACAGTTGGAAGACGATAACAAGATGAAGCATCTGAGGAGATGGCAGTGCGATTGGCCGCACATGGAGCGATTGGGAAGAAACAAAGGTGAAAGAGTCAAAGACCTTCGCTGACGGATTACATGAACTATTTGTGCTCGGCCAATGGCAAATTCAAAGGGGCCATCAAGCTTCAGCTTCAGGAAAATGAAGCAGATGGGTTTCCAACAACTACAACTGAAAAGCAGAGTCTAGTTGAATCTAGCATACAAGGCAGGACTTCGGCAGGGATTTGACACTCGAACCGAAAGGATAAAATCCCGAGGATAAAATTCCTACGGTGATAAAATCCCGAGGATAAAATCTCTACAGCGATTAAAATCCTACGGCGATTATTTTTCCTACGGCGATAAAATTTTACGGCGATAAAAATCCTACGGCGATAAAATTTTACGGCGATAAAAATCTTACGGCGATAAAAATCCCGAGGATAAAAATCCCGAGGATAAAAATCCCGAGGATAAAATCCCGAGGATAAAATCCCGAGGATAAAATCCCGAGGATAAAAATCCCGAGGAGACTTTTTGTACTCTCTTATTTATAAGTTCCTTATAAATAAAAGACTAGGGGGCAATGTTGGGATATGATTATTTGGGTCTGGCCATGGTGCAGCCCAATCTATTTAATGGTCCGACCCATATGTATTTATTGTGACAGTAAGAGAGTCCTTATTAAAATAGGATCGTGTTTCCTTATTATTTGGAGGGATAAGGAGTCCTTCTCCTAGTTGGATTCGAGTGGATGTGACTTCTATATATACGGCTACAAGCAAGGGTTGAAGACATCATGATACACAGGGCACAAGAGATACAACACAAATACACAACTTGTACTCCCAATATTATTATAGTGGATTACTCTCTCTCTCCGTGGTTTTTTCCCAATTGGGTTTCCACGTAATTCTTGTGTTCACGCTTTATATTTCTTTTGTTTATGTTTATGTGAGGGTATTTCGTGAGTTTGAATTCACAACGATACAATCAACCGTTGGCGCTGTTTTGGCCCGTCTTTTTGGGTGATTTCGTCGGGCGTACAAAATCAGGCGTTAACACTTGCTTTAACATCAAAATTAAAATTGTTAGTGATTATATATAATCGTAAAAGTATATTTTTAAAAGTACAAGACAAAATTTAAAAGTTTGTAATATATATTTTTTATTTTATATTAACAATTTAAGGATAAATTTGTACATTGTGTTCTGAGCAAAAGTGCGACTATTAAGATTAGAGCAATGTTATTATCATATCATTTGGGTCACATAAAATTCACATACATATGTATATATTTACGGGCATTGCATGTCATGCATGGCCCACAGTATATATGTATGTATATATAAGTATTATGTGACCCAAAATTATGTAATAGTAGCATTATTTTTAAGATTACTACTACGAAAGTAGCTAAAGAGCGAAGGAAGACGGTCTTCATTGAATTCTTGCTTTAACATCAAAATTAAAATTGTTAGTGATTATATATAATCGTAAAAGTATATTTTTAAAAGTATAAGACAAAATTTAAAAGTTTGTAATATAATTTTTTTATTTTATATTAACAATTTAAGGATAAATTTGTACATTGTGTTTTGAGCAAAAGTGCGACTCAAAAATAAAAAAAATTCGGTAAATCTAATGAAATAACCACTGTAGTTGACACGTTTTACTGATTACGCCATTGAACTTTTAATTTTTTAAATTACCCCAATAAACTAATTATTATTTTGAAATTGGGTCATTCCGTTAAAAAAAATAAACGGACATTATTTTTTTATCGACAAAACTAATGAATTACCCACTGTAGTTGACACGTTTTACTGATTACACCATTGAACTTTTAATTTTTCAAATTACCCCACTAAACTAATTATTATTTTGAAATTGGGTCATTCTATTAAAAAAATTAAATAGACATTAATTTTTTATCTATGTGGCTCTGAAAAAGAAATTCAAAAATAAAAATATTTTGGGTACTCTAATCTCAGATGTTTATCGATAGAACAAATTTTCTCGAGAATGAAACGCAATGCATCAGCAGTAGAAATGAAAATGCGATAATTGACAACAACATTTTGCATCTGCCTCTGAATTATCTTCGCATTCATCCGTAAAAACTCAAGCTCCTATCAAATCATAAATACAATCCCAACAAAATCAATTTAACCAAATATTACTACCACATGTATATATATATATATATATATATATAGGAGAATGATCCATAGCAAGTGTTAACTATGTACACTATTCCAGCTAACCCATCTCATGTCGTTCAATGGAAGATCTAATGGCTGGATTGGGGCCGGCCGCTACTCCCTCTAGCGACCAGTCAAAACGCGCTCGTTTTGACTGGCCACTAGAGGGAGTAGCAACCAACATAAAAGAATTTGGCTGGCCGCTAAAGGGAGTAGCGGCTGACCCCAATCCAGCCATTAGATCTTCCATTGAACTGCAAGAGATGGTTTAGCTGGAATAATGCCCATAGCTAACACTTGCTATGGATCATTTGTGACGCCCCCAAATTCGGACTGTCACTGGTCTCTCGAATTCGGTTCGTCACTTCCTTACGATAATACAATAATAATATCTAAAACATACATTCACAGCGGAAGATCAAATCTAGAATAATATACAATAATTTATTATAATTATTCCCCCAAGTCTCACAACCTACAATACTTAATAGATTACATAATAATATCAAATACAAACTTATTACATAACCCTACTTAAGCTTAAACATAGTTCTGTAATAGTCTTAATATAACACCAGAGATTTTAAAACATAAAAGGAACAAGCTAGTTGGTAGCCTTGCCCTTGCCCTTGTCGGCGCCCGACGGTCCACCCTGCTCTGCCTTAACTAAAATGTTTTAGGGAAAGCAAGAATGAGCAACAAGTTTGCTAGCAAGTAATATAACAACAAGGGTGAGTATTATAGTTCTCGAATCCAAAAGGGTATAGCAAGGTATTATAGTTCAAGGATAGCAAGAAGTATCAATATTTTTCAATAACAGTCGCTAAGGACAGCAGAATATCAACAAGATTCAATGTTAAATCAATTCACGATTTCAAGATAATTAAATACTGACTATGAACTCTTACTAGAATTAACAGTAATATACTGATAATCCAACATAAACAAGTACAACATGTGATCAGCCTAAAGTATCCAATATTATGCATAACATTTAATCATACTCAAGTGCGCACGTCGATCTCCCGACAAATATATAATTCCCCTACCAAGAGAGTTGTTCATCTCAGTTATAAGAATCCGCACCAGTTAATTTGGTTTGGATAACTTTCGATCATATATCAATAGTCTAGCCGAATCAATGGCTTAGACAGTTTCCTTTTAAAACATATACGTGAACAATTATGGTTCGAATCAACGTTTGAAAATAATTTCATTTCTAAACTTACGAAGTATTAAGTCATGAGATATGAATCATACTTTCAAGGATTTTCTTGTACAACCAATAATAGTACAAGCTCAAATAATGCTCAATAAAGAATAGGGTTCAAATACTTGCTTACAATATCCGTTGAATAAAGTAATGCAAGGGTTTAGGATACTTGCCTTATGCGTAGTCTATCCACGTAAAGTAAATCAACACTTTCAAATCCCTATCGTAATATAGTTACATATATATATGATATTCATTAGTCATATATTTTAACAGCATATCTTATCTTGTATATATGATCAACACATAAGCTAAGTTTTAACCTAGCTACACAGTTATACCATATGTAGTATCATATTAATTCACAAGTCTCGACTAATATAACTTTGATTGCCTTTTATCCTTAACGTTACTCCTTTTGAGTTAAACATATTCTCATACCATTATTATTACATACGACCATAATCAATACCAAGCATATTTTATTTAGTAAGTTATAGCATTGCTTATGAGTTAACCGTCAAAATCGAATTCAAGTATCAACACATGATATCACATAACACATATACATGTTAAAGGGTCCTTTCATATTTGTATAACTTTTCCAAGTTCAATCATACATGATATAGGTTCTAAGTTAATACTTTTAATAACTTAAGGCCATTCAAGGACACGAACTCACAAAGTCTAACATGCTCGCCTTTTAAACACATAAGGTATTCATATAACTCGTGTTAGGCATACTCATGAGTATTCACATCGCCTACATGTAACTATCATCGTTATTAGTTTGAAAACATGCTTCATTTATGCTTCACTTGATTTCACGACATCTAACATGGTAGGAATACATGTATGATACATTAGCGAGTCTAAGAGTACTATCAAACATGTCCATAAATATCGGAATCCAAATCTCAAGGTAACATGTTAAGGTGCACATTCAAAACTTATACTTTCATTAGTAAAGCTCACTAATAATGCCTAACATGTTCATGCTATATATATACATATGTTAACATGTCCATCATGCATTTCTAGGCCATATAAACATGCTTGCAAAATTAGAATGTAGATATGGTACATACATGCCAAGGTTCACCTTTGAAACTTATATTTTCGTTAAAAATGTTCACTAGCGAGGTTCAACATGCTCATGTTACACTATGAAACATATATACGTAAGTTAACATGTATTTCATCTGTTTCTAGGTCATACTAATGTGCTTGCAAGGTCAGAATGTCAAAATGGATATAACATGTCAACGTCCATTTTGAAACTCTAAGTTCATTTTTAAGACTATGGGTCGTATCTTCAATCGTGCATGCAATCCTAGAAAACATGTTTACATTGTCTCAATGTATTCATATATACGTATTACTCATGCTAGCATGCTTGTTCTAAATCATATTAACAACTAACACTTAACAGATTCTAGCAGAAGGCAGCCAACTGGTCCTAGAGACCGGCGTAGCTGCACTGCGCCATGTCTGGTTGACACCAGAGAGAAGCTTGCTACGACAGTTTCCAGCCCAAACACAGAAATTTCCTACGAATTTGCTTTCAAACCAACTACATTATAGTTCCATCATGCTAACAAACCAATACAACAACTATTAAACAATATCCAATCACAAAGTCATGAATTTCATATTAAATTCAAGAATTAGAATCTTGACAGTAAACATGAATGAAGAACAAGAATGAAGAACATGGAAGTTATATTATACCTCTGTTATGCAAAATAAGCTTGCTGAAATTGAAGTTTCTCTCTGTAACTATCTAACAAACTCACAATATACTCTCAATGTCTCAATATCTTAGCAAAGAAAAATGGAGAAGGAGAGTTTGCATTTATAGAGAAATCAATGTCCAGACAATGCCTATATACTTCAAACTAAACCATTGGGAGAATGCATTTCATGGTGGTTAAGAAGGAGTTGGTGAATGGTTGTTGGATTCATCATGAATCCCACTCTCTTGTTCATCATTTGCTAGCAGCTATGGAAGTTTGCTGAGTTTTAAGGTTATAGGGGAATAGGATAGTTTGAGTGTTCACGTGTGAGGGAGTGTGAGACTCTAATTATGGGACAAACAAATACAAGCTCAGCATTTGGTAACATGGAGTATAGTAATATATAGGCTATATATATTTTCATACTATGTATACATGGGTTATAATCTAATGTCACAAGGTAGTTTCATTAAATGAGGACATTACAACGTATGTAATTCAACTTGCACATATACAATCCATGTACATTTTATCATACCGGTATAATTTTCTCAGATATTATCACATTATATTGTCTCCTTTATTATTAAATTTTATTAATCAACAATTGCTTACAATATATTCATGATATACTATTTTAATGTATACTCATACACAATTATCACATAAGCATAAATTATGTAGCTTATATAGTTTAATCAATCTTAACACATGGTTTCTATATGTAGTATAGTCACATTTAACGTCATACTACACTATATAATATAGTTGTAGTCACTATACTTTATATTTTTAATTATCGCATACTTGCACATAATCAATTAATTGAGCAGTTATAATCTTAATTACTCTTAATATATTATTATTCTCAATGTTAATTAATTAATTACTTATCTTATCTTATCAATTAATTAATAATAATATCAATCCATCCCTCATCAATCAATGTAATTATTAATTTTCATAACAATTAACTAACATTTATATGATTAATTATCATATTAGATAAATATAAATCTTATTATATTTATAAACAAGTTACTTATTATTATTCTATTATTTGCAATAATAATAATTAACATATTATTAATCACCATTAATATTCCATTATAATTAAATAACAATTAATATTTGATTAATTGTTCATGTAGTAATTCCTTCATTAATTAATATAATCATTAATATTTCTCATCACCGTGCCACACAAGGCATTCAACGAGCTTATCGCAAACTCCATATTTTCTCAATTATTATAATTATTCAATTTAATATAATTGAGTTAACTCATCTCATAACACTTACCTATTTATATTCAAATAAATATTCATTTCTATTAATATATTCATTTAATAATATTCAGAATTTCTCGGGTATTACATCATCCCCCCTTATAAAAAATTTCGTCCTCGAAATTGTTACCAGGTTACACAAATAGATGGGGATAATCCTTCATCATCCTATCTTCTAACTCCAACATAGCCTCCTCGACATCGTGGTTACGCCAAAGTACTTTTACAGATGAAATAACTTTATTTCTTAAGGTTTGCTCTTTCCTATCTAATATCTGAATAGGAACTTCTTCATACGCTAGGTTCTTCTCCACTTGAATGGGCTAATAAGAAATCACGTGCTTGTAGTCGGCCTTGTATGGTCGCAATACGGAGATGTGGAACACGTTGTGGATGTGCTCCAATTCAGGCGGTAATGCAACTTTGTATGCCACTTCGCCCACTCGCTTCAATATCTCGAATGGTCCTATGAATCTTGGACTCAGTTTTCCTTTCTTGTCGAAACTGATCTTTCCCTTCCGTGGAGGTACCTTCAAGAATATGAAACTGCCAACTTTAAAGTCTCGGTCTTGTCAATGCAAGTTTACGTACTTTTTTTGGCGGTCTTGAGCTACTACTAGTCTGGCTCTTATCACTGTCACCACGTCTGCAGTTTGTTGTACTAACTCTGGTCCGAGTATTCATCGCTCTCTGACTTCGTCCCAACATAATGGCGTTTTGCACTTTCTTCCATAAAAAGCTTCATATGGTGGCATGCCGATACTCGTATGGTAACTATTGTTATACGCAAACTCTACTAAGGGTAGGTGGTCATCCCAATTTCCCTTAAAATCCATCACACAAGTCCTAAGCATGTCCTCCAGCGTTTGTATTGTTCGCTCACTCTGTCCGTCTGTCTGAGGATGATAAGCGGTATTCAACCTCAATTGTGTTCCCATTCTCTCTTGCAAGCTTTTCCAAAAATTTGACGCGAAGCGCGGATCTCGATCAGAGACAATTGACACCGGCACTCCATGTCGTGAAACAATCTCCTTTATGTAAAGGTTCGTTAACTGATTCAAACTGTAGCGGATCTTGATTGGTAGAAAGTGTGCGGTCTTCATTAGTCGATCCACGATAACCCAAATGGCATCATATCCCTTCTGTGTGACTGGAAGTTCTACCACAAAGTCCATCGTAATGTGCTCCCATTTCCACTCTGGTATTTACAACGGTTGTAGTAAACCACTCGACCGCTGGTGCTCTGCTTTGACACGTTGGCAAGTCAGACATCTACTAACGCACTCTGCGACTTCCCGTTTCAATTGGGCCACCAAAAGTGTTGCCTCAAATCTCGGTACATCTTAGTGCCTCCCGGATGAACGAAATATATCGTATTGTGTGCCTCGTACAAAATCTCTTCTCTCAACTCGGTTACTGCTAGCACCCATACTCTTCCTTCGAATCTCAAAATACCGTCTTTATCCATTCGGAATCTTTCTTCTTCATTTTCTGTGATCATTTTTCTGATTTTCTCACATTCTTCATCCTTCTCTTGTGATTCCTTCACTCTATCCAATAATGTCGGACGAGCTTCCATTACAAACAACTTTTCTTCAGACCTCTCTGGTCCTTTTACCTCTATTTCCAATTTCTCCATCTCTCTTATCAACTTTTCCTGAGTCGTCAAATGAAACAATTTCTCCCTTCCTTTTCTGCTCAGAGCGTCGACAACTACGTTTGCCTTACCCGGGTGATAAAGAATATCGCAGTCATAATCTTTGATCAATTCTAACCACCTCCTCTGACACATATTCAACTCCTTCTGTGTGAAGACATATTTTAGACTCTTGTGGTCCGTGTATATCTCACATTTCTCTCCACACAAATAATGCCTCCAAATCTTTAACACAAAAACTACTGCCGCTAACTCTAAATCGTGAGTAGGGTATCGTTTTTCGTAATCCTTTAATTATCGTGATGCATACGCAATGACCTTGCCGTGCTGCATGAGCACATAGCCAAGTCCCTTGTGAGATGCATCACTATACACCACAAAATTTCCTGCATCATCTGGTAGTGATAACACAGGCGCTTCGCTTAATCTCTTTTTCAGTTCCTGAAAACTCTCTTCGCATTTGTCTGTCCACGCAAATTTCACCATCTTCCTCGTCAGATTGGTCAACGGGGTTGCTATCTTAGAAAAATCCTGAATGAATCTTCGATAGTACCCAGCTAACCCTAAGAAACTTCTCACCTCCGTTGGTGTTCTCGGCTGCTCCCAATTACTCACTGCCTAGACCTTTGCAGGGTCCACTGAGATTCCATTCTTATCCACCATGTGACCTAAGAATTAAACCTTTTCCATCCAAAATTCACACTTAGAAAATTTCGCGTACATCTTGTCTTTCCTTAGTGACTCCAAAACAATCTTCAGATGTTCGGCGTGCTCTTCTTCTGTCTTCGAGTAGATCAAGATGTCGTCGATGAAAAATACCACAAATTTATCCAAGTAGGGCTTGAAAACTCGATTCATCAAGTCCATAAATGCTGCCGGAGCATTAGTTAATCCCAATGACATTACCAAAAACTCGTAATATTTATAACGGGTTCAAAATGCAATCTTTGGTATGTCCTCATCCCATACCTTCAGTTGGTGATAACCTGTCCTATAGGTCTATCTTTGAAAAATACCTCGCTCCCTTCAGTTGATCAAATAAGTCGTCTATCCTCGGTAGCGGATATCTGTTCTTGATCATTACTCTGTTCAATTCTCGATAATTGATACAGACCCTCATCGATCTGTCCTTTTTCTTAACGAATAGCACTGCTGCTCCCCAAGGAGACACACTTGGTCGTATGTAACTCTTATCCAATAACTCTTGCAGTTGTATCATCAATTCCTTTATTTCTACTGGCGCCATACGATATGGAGCTTTCAAAATCGGTGTCGTTCCCTGTGCTAAGTCTATTACTAATTCGATTTCTCTGTCTGGCGGAAGACCAGGCAGATCGTCCGAAAATACATCTTGGAATTCATTCACTACGAATATATCCTTAATTTCTACTCCCTTTTTCCGAGTATCTACAATGTAAGCTAAATAACCTACACATCATTTCCTTAACAATTTCTTGGCTTGCATCATCGTAACGCAACACGATTGCTTAAGCGATGAGCTACCATAAAACACCACCTTAGACTTACTCGGAGTCTGAAGGTTCACACATTTGTTCTGACAGTCAATTATCGCAGCATGGTTATACAACCAATCCATTCCCAGTATTACGTCGAATTCTCCCAATCTAATTGGAATCCAGTATACGCTCAGTTCATGTTCTCTAATGTTTACACGACAATTTCGATAAACGTATTCTACACCTTATTCGCAACTTCTATATTCAAGGGATCTTCTAATCGTTCTCGGGGTGTACTAAGTCTAGTAGCAAACTCTTCAGATACAAAGGAACAGGTGGCACCCGAATCAAATAATACATAAATAGTTATATCATTGATTGGGATTATACCTGACACCACGTCCTTCACAGCTATTGCGTCCTGAACGGTTATGTTAAAGGTTCTAGTGATTGGGCGGTTGGATTGTGCCGGTCCGCCGATCATCAGTTTGTTTCCCCCTTGTTGACTGCTACCTCCGCCACTTCCCTTCTTCAAGTAATCCTTGATCCGGTGCTCCGCCGAGCCACATACAAAGCATCCTTAGATCTTTTTCGGTTTTGGGCAGTTGGGTGAAATGTGTCCCTCCTGTCCACAGTTGTAGCAAGTGTCGCGTCCCTTCCAGCACTCACCTTGGTGATTCTTCCCACATTTCGGGCATCCCTCTGCCCTCTTCTTAAATCCTCCACAGAAATTCCCCGATTGATTGTTGTTGTTTTTGTTGTTGTTGTTCACCCACTTTCTTTTTCCCAAGTTACTTCCTCCACTACTGCTTCCTCCAGTACGGTTTTCTCCTCCAATGTTCTTATTTTTCTTCTCTTTATGATACAGACTTAAGTCCTCACTGCCACCTTCCGCAATGATTGCCTTTTCTAGCAACGTCGCAAAGGAATCAATTTAAAGAACTGATACCTTGTTAAACAGCCACGGTTTCAGCCCTTGCTCGAATCATCTCGCCTTCCTCTCTTCATCTCCAACTTGGTGATCTGCAAATCGCGCTAGTTCATTGAACTTAGCCGCGTACTGCATCACCGTCATATTACCTTGTTTCAGTTCTAAGAACTTCACCTCCATTCGGTTCTTCATGCTTTTCGGGAAGTAGTTCTCGAAGAACAGCGTCTTAAATCTCTCCCACGCTATTGGTCCTTCCCTAACTCTCTACTGAGTAGCCTCCCACAAGTAGTTTGCTTTGCCTCTCATCATATACGTAGCAAATACCGTCTTCTGGTCTTCACCAACGCGAGCGATAGTGAAAGTCTTTTCTATTTCTTTTATCCAGGTCTGCGCAATTATTGGGTCGGTAGTACCCTCGAACTCTGGGGGTCCTACACTCCTAAAGTCCTTAAAGTTGGTGACTGGTACTCCTTGAGGATTGGGGCGAATGGGTTCGTTATTCCTTTTCCTAAGGGCCTCTCCTAACAGATTTACTAGCTTTTGGATCGGGTCTACTTGTTCCTTCTCATTGTTCACTGATTCCTCAGGTGCAGTTAATCTATGTCTGGGCGGCATTTTCTGCATCAAAATTTTTTTCATTTTATTATTACTCAATCATATCACTTAAGTATTTCTTTAGTATTAAAAAAAGTAACATTTATAACACGTTTCTGAAATAAGCTCATTTATATTCATATGCCAAATCGTTTCATTACATGATCATCCCTAGCATATTTTTATAAATGTTATCACATATCCCCTAATATCACAAAAGGCGGGGAACACTAACATACTACCTCTTTAAAAAAAGCTTACTCAGGGTTTACGTAACTATCCCACACTTTACACAAAAAGTTGGGATTACAACACAACATATACATCATAAAAGAAAATCACTAAAGCTACTACTAGTCTAGTTAAGGGTCTCATCCCATCATCCCATGCTCCACAGTGCCTTGTACTCGATCTGTGCTATGTATGCTATCAGCTCTCGGCTCAAAGTATGTAGGGTCTGTCCCTGCTCCACCGAGTAGTGGTATACACCATCGATCACCCTCTTGAAAATTGAACGGAATACATACCCCATCTTGTTCATCTTCCTCTTCTTGCATCTGACCTCATCTTCTAGGTTGTCAGCTCTCTCGTTAGCCGCTTCCCACTTCTCCTCGAAGTGGATTCTATCCATAACCTCCAACTCTAGCTGAGTACAGAGTGCTTCTGTAAGACCCCAACTTTTATGAATAAAAGTTTAATTTTCTTTATATATTATTTTGAGATAGTAAGGTGTTGATTTGATAAATGTGAAAAGTTATGGGTGAAATAAGCAAATATTTTAAAATAAGCAAGTGGTTATAAAATATTCATTGTTGTCGGGGAATATTCGTTTGGTCGTGGAATATTCTTGTTGTCGGGGAATATTCGTATGACGGCGCAGCTATTTGTGGGCCCCACAACGGAATAACTGTCGGATATAGAATGCGACAGATATAACCTTTTTATAAATAACGGTAAAACTGTTACGGTTAAACTGTTGAAATACCCGGTGATAAAAATACAGTAATACGCGTTGTGCACAGTAGCATACGGTATTGCACAGTATTTCGAATTATTGGTTCTTACGTAAGAAGTTACTTACTCAATAATTATTACAGTAATTACTGTTCAATATTTTATATTATTGATTCAATAATTGCATGATATTTTATTGGTTCAATAATTGCTACGTTGATATTTTATATGATTGATTCAATTGATATTTTGTATTATTGATTCAATAATTGTCACTGCACAGTATTTCACATTATCAAATCAATAATTCATATTATTTGAATAATATTATTAGATAGCATTATTGATAATGTCTAAGGAAGTTCTGTCTAGGAGGGGTTATTTAATTGCGCGCCAGTAAGGAGAAATCATTATCGGAAGGCCCCCTCTTTCCTGGAACGACCTGATTGTCAATATTGTAGTTCTGTAATATTATTTGTGAATAATTAATTATTAATTTATATGATAAGAAAATATTTATTTTTGTGGATATAAAAGAAGAAGTTAGTACTGAGGTATTTTTATCAGTATTTATTGTAAATTTGGCTTATTATATGTACCCCCACTTACTTATTTTTTAAAATAATTGGTATAAAATTATTCAGTATATATATATATATATATATATATACATATTATATATGTGAAAGTGACATTTGGGTGTGGGGCCCACATGTGGGATGAAATGAAAAAGAGGTGGGGGGAGGAAACGTATGAGGGAGGGAATATTATTATTAAATATATATATTATAATTACCTACCTTATACGGTAGGTAATATATATATATATATATATATATATATATATATATATTATATTTTATTTAAATTTTTTGTTTTATTAGAATATTTTATTGCACAGTAATGAATAGTAAAATCAAATTTTTCCGCCAGTGCGTGCCCGTGAATTCGTCCAAATTTTTTTACTGTGCAGTCCGTGATTTTTATTCAAATAGTAACCTTCCATTCTCCTATAAATAGGATGCTTAGTTTAGAATTGAAAATCACATCAGAATCAGAAGTTTTATCTCTCTATAATATCGAGCGTATTTTTGTGAGTATTTAGATACTTTGAGTGTTACCATTCAGTGCAAGTTTTCTTCGGTATTATATCCGATATTTCCAGTCAGAAGTACTATTCTTTTGAGGTAAGGGATGTTATTTTATTTCGTATATGATATTATTCTTCTCGATATCATTATACTAAAATATTGGCATGAATTTTATTATGAAATTCTTACTTTTTCTGTCGGGATTACTATTCACGTATACGACACTATTCACGTATACGGTACTATTCACGAAAAAAAATTAAATTTTCTTCTATTTGTCCAAGTTGGCTATTATGGGTCCTATCATTGATTGGATCCAAGCTTTGATCTTTATTCTTGAATTTTGCTCCACAAAGTGTTATTATGGAGTATTCTTGAACTTGGATAAATTAGATTACGAATCCCTAATCTTTGTCCTCTATCTCACTGGATTCGTTATTTATATTATTTTTCATCATCTTCAGTTCTAAATGGTGATATAACTGAATATCTTTGGCCTGTAGAGCAAAGATGAATGATTACCTGATGAATATCTTTGGCTCGTAGTGTAAAGATGAACAGGTGTTGATATGAACATGACAACTGGTGATATAAATGAATATCTTTGGCCCGTAGTGCAAAGATGAATATTTAATTTGAGATATATATTGATTGATGTTACAGGGATAAAATATTGATGATGGACTTTTAAATCATAGAAGATAGTAGACTTCGTTCTCTACTTAACTCTTCTAAAGATTTATTATTTTCGCTACGAATATTGATCTAAAACTTGTTGTCAATAATATTTTATCTGAATTGTTGAAGACTAACGATAATTTATTTTCCATTATCTTAGTTATAATATTCTTTACTGGGCTAGTTGAGTTCACCCTTTTCATCTACTGTCCTCTTCAGGAAGTGGGAATGTCGCAGGAACTAGTCGGGGGACAGAGTGATGGTCCGAGTTAGAGCAGCAGTAGTCCTCACTATTTCTAATAAATAGTGTGATAATAATTGTAATGAGGACTTAATTTGAATGTTAATATTTTTTACATATTTGTATTGACATTCACAGTTGTGTGGTCGTATTTCGCACGACCGTGTGATATAAAAGATTGTATTTGAATTCTGTACCATGTATTTGGCGACTCAGAATCGGTTGGGTTGACTGGACCTATTCTGGGGGCGTCACAGTTGGTATCAGAGCTTAGGGATATGATCTCTGGTGGAGATCGGGGAATAGAACTAGGAGGGGAGAGACGAGTAAATCCTTCACTAGTATGTCCTACCTAAGCTTATGTGGTATTTAATTGGTCAGTCGGAGCATAGGGTTAATATGTGATATGTTAATTTGTTTAATTAACCCTTGTTTTATGGCAATATTTGAGAATGACAGCTGAGAATGTTAACAATGAAGTGAATGAGACCGTGGAGACACCTTTAATCACTAACCAGGAGAACGTGCAATAGGAAGGCAATGTTCATCCTGAAAACAACGCTGATCAGACGATAAACAATAAGATGTTTAGAAGTTTTTTGCAGTTCATGCAAAACCAGACGAGGGAGACTTGTGTGCAAAATATAGGAGGAGATAATAACAACTTGCGGCTTGTCACTGCCAAGCAGTTCAAAGAATTGGGACCACCAGAGTTTTTGGGAAAGCCGGATCCTATCAAGGCGGAGACGTGGGTTAAGTAAATTACCAAGATATTTGATGTCTTGGGATGCACGGAGGAACAGAAGGTTCCATTCGCCACCTTTATGTTCCGTGGAGAGGCAGATTACTGGTGGGAATCTGTGAAGCGTACCCAGCCTGCTGCACTCAAGATGTCTTGGGAAGCGTTCCAGAAACTGTTCAATGACAAGTACTTTCCTAAAAGTATTCGTCATATGAAGGAGGTAGAGTTTATCAGACTGGAACAAAACAACATGACGGTGTCCCAGTACGAGGCTAAGTTCGCGGAGTTGTCCAGGTTTGCACCTCATTTGGTGGAGAATGAGGAACGTATGACGAGGATGTTTCTGAGAGGTTTGAAACCCGAAATTTGTCAGTACCTTATTTCTCACAAATTTTCTTTATATTCGGATGTAGTGAACAGGGCCCAGTTGTTAGAATGAGATAGTGATTATATTCAACCAAGGTCGTACCGGTGGCAGCAGTCATCGAAGCAATGACAACCAGCGGGGAGGAAAGTATGACAAAAGCGGTAATCACTCCGGTGGTAATCGTGGCCATGATAGTAGAAAAAGCGAATCGGGGGGAGATTTCAAGAAGAGAAGGTATAACAATGAGAACGTGAAGACGTTGACATCAGCACCAGCATCAACTGTTTCTAGGGGAGGAGAACGACCACCGGTCGTATGCTATAAATGAAGGAAAGAGGGACACATCAGCCCAAACTGCCCACAATAATTCAAAGCATGCTATAAATGTGGAAAAGAAGGACATATAGCTCAAGATTGTCCTGTAGCGAAACCAAGTCCAGCGGGGGTGGTGATTCTAAAAGCGGTTTTAGACAAGTCAAAGTCGGTGGTTCTTGGAAGAGCGTTTGTCGTGACAGCCCAAAACGCGAGGAACCTACACGAGGTGATTACGGGTAAGCTAATCATAAACTCTTGCGAAGTTTACACCTTGTTAGATACCGGTGCTACCCATTCTTTTATTTCACCTGCTTGTGCTCAACGTTTGAACTTGACTTCTGATAAATTAGACTTTGACTTATCTGTTGAAACTTCGTTGGGAGAAACCTTTGTTACATCTACAGTTTACAAATCTTGCTTGATTCAAATTGGTACCCTCACCCTACCTGTTGGTCTTATATCTTTGAAAATACTTGCATTTGATGTGATTTTAGGAATTTACTGGTTAACCACTTATCATGCCAAAATTGATTGTTTTTCGTAAGGTTGTTAGTTTTCATATTCCTAACTAACCTGTTGTGCGAATTCAAACCATCAAACCACTAAAATCAGTTAATGTCATTTCAAGTCATAAAGCTATTCGTTTATTAAAAAACGGATGTCAAGCTTTCTTAGCTCATGTCACTGATCTAAACCAGAATATGTCATATTTGAATGACATTTCCGTTGTTAATGAGTTTCCTGATGTATTTCCCGAAGAACTTCCCGGTCTACCCCCAGAACGTGAAGTTGAATTCTTTATTGACCTTGAACCCGGTACAAAACCCATTTCTAAAATCCCATATCGAATGGCTCCTATTGAACTTCAGGAGTTAAAGGTCCAACTACAGGAGTTGCTTGACATCAGATTTATTCGTCGTAGTACGTCTCCTTGGGGTGCTCCTGTTTTATTCGTAAAGAAGAAAGACGGGAGTATGCGACTTTGTATTGACTATCGGGAGTTGAACCATGTCACCATCAAGAATAGGTATCCGTTACCTCGTATTGATGACCTGTTCGACCAGTTGAAAGGAGCACAATTGTTTTTAAAAATTGATCTTCGTTCTGGATATCATCAGCTGAAGATTAAAATTGAGGATATTCCGAAGACTGCCTTCAGAACTCGGTACGAGCATTATGAATTCCTAGTCATGTCTTTTGGATTGACTAATGCTCCTGCTGCTTTCATGGATATGATGAACCGTGTATTTAAGGAATATTTGGATCAGTTCGTTGTTGTCTTTATTGATGACATCCTCATCTATTCTAAAAGCCGTGAAGATCATGAGCACCACTTGAAGTTGGTACTTCAAAAGCTTCGTGAGAATAAGCTATATGCCAAGCTGAAGAAATGCGAGTTCTGGCTTGAGGAAGTAGCATTCCTTGGGCACGTGGTATCAAAACGTGGAGTATCTGTTGACCCAACGAAGATTGAAGCAATACAAATGTTGGGAGCAACCTAAGTCGGTGACTGAAGTACGAAGCTTTTTGGGCTTAGCAGGTTATTATCGGAGGTTCATAGAGGGATTTTCTCGAATCGCTATTCCATTAACTCAGTTGACCCGAAAAGATACAAAATTCGTTTGGAATGAGGAATGTGAGAAGAGCTTCCAAGAGCTCAAGAGAAGACTTATCTCGGCACCTGTTCTGACAATACCATCTGGTTCGGATGGATTTGTTATCTACAGCGATGCTTCGGGCAAAGTGTTAGGATGTGTTCTCATGCAACATGGGAAAGTCATAGCCTATGCCTCGCGATAACTCAAAGAATATGAGAGGAATTATCCTACTCATGATCTAGAGTTGGCAGCTGTCATTTTTGCATTAAAGATCTGGAGACATTACTTGTACGGGGAGAAAGTGGAGATTTATACGGATCATAAGAGCCTTAAATATTTCTTCACTCAAAAGGAACTCAATATGCGGCAACGACGTTGGCTTGAACTGTTGAAAGATTACGATCATACCATCCAATACCATCCTGGAAAAGCGAATGTGGTAGCTGACGCGTTGAGTAGAAGATCATATGCGGAAACGAGTGCGATGATGTCAAGTATACGCGTGGAACCAGCTTTGATTGATAAAGTTAAAGCTGCTCAAGCTACGGATCCGGAGCTGATGAAGATGAAGAAGAAGGTGCAAGAAGGTACCATTCCAAAAGCAAGAATCGATGAAGAGGGAATACTTCGAGTTAACTCCAGACTTTGTGTTCCTAACGATTCCGATTTGAAGCATAGAATCATGATGGAGGCACACAACACACCGTTTGCAATCCATCCTGGGAGTACCAAAATGTATCGTGATCTTCGACATACATTTTGGTGGAGCAATATGAAAAGAGAGATCGCGGAGTTTATTTCAAGATGTTTAACTTGTCAACATGTAAAGGCGGAGCATCAAGTGCCGAAGGGTCCATTGCAACCACTGGAGATTCCGAAATGGAAGTGGGAACACATTACGATGGATTTAGTTACGGGTTTTCCCAAGGTTTCTCAAGGCATATATGCGATTTGGGTTATTGTTGATAGATTAACCAAGTCTGCTCATTTCTTGCCGATATGAGAGACTTATTCCCTTGAACGTCTTGCTCATATGTATGTAAATGAGATTATGAGATTGCATGGCATGCCAGTATCCATAGTTTGGGATAGTGACCCCAGATTTACTTCATAATTTTGGATCAGTTTGCAGAAAGCTATGGGCACGGATTTATGATTCAGTTAGGCTTATCATCCTCAAACAGACTGACAATCAGAAAGGACTATTCAAACTCTTAAAGATCTATTGAGACTCTGTGTTCTAGACTTCAAAGGGAGTTGGGATAAGTACTTATCATTGGTGGAATTCTCTTACAATAACAGTTATCAAGCAAGTATAGGCGTAGCTCCATTCGAAGCGTTGTATGGGAGAAAGTGTCGTTCTCCAGTATGCTGGGATGAGGTGGGTGAAGCAACATTGTTGGGACCGGAGTTAGTACGTATGACTACGAAAAAGATCCAAATGATCCGGTAACGGATACAAACAGCATAGGATCGACAAAAGAGTTATGCAGATCTTCATCGAAAGGACGTGGAATTTAATGTTGGGGATCATGTATTGCTACGTGTTGCTCTGTGGAAGGGAGTTACGAGGTTTGGAAAGAGAGGAAAACTCAATCCTCGATTCATTGGTCCATTTGAGATCCTTGACCGAGTAGGAAATGTGGCCTATAGACTCGCTTTACCTCCAAGCATGTCTCGTGTTAATAACGTTTTTCACATATCCGTGCTTCGCAAATATGTGAAAGACCCAAACCGCATTATTGAGTTAGAACTAGACGAGATAGCCGAAGATTTAATGTACGAGGAGGTACCTGTCAAGATCTTGGATAGGAAGGAGCATGTCCTACGCTTGAAAATTATACCTCAAGTTAAAGTTTTGTGGAGAAACCATGAAATTGAGGAAATGACCTGGGAGTTGGAATCGGAAATGAAAGTGAGGTATCCTCACCTTTTCGATACACCAGGTACGTACGTTAATTTCGAGGACGAAATTTCATAAGGAGGGGAGGTTGTAAGACCCCAACTTTTATGAATAAAGATTTAATTTTCTTTATATATTATTTGAGATAGAAAGGTGTTGATTTGATAAATGTGAAAAGTTATGGGTGAAATGTGCAAATATTTTAAAATAAGCAAGTGGTTATAAAATATTCATTGTTATCGGAGAATATTCGTTTGATCGTGGAATATTCTTGTTGTCGGGGAATATTCGTACGACGGCGCAGCTATTTGTGGGCCTCACAACGGAATAACTGTCGGATGTAGAAAGCGACAGAAATAACCTTTTTATAAATAACGGTAAAACTATTATGGTTAAACTGTTGAAATACCCGATGATAAAAATACAGTAATACGCGTTGTGCACAGTAGCACACGGTATTGCACAATATTTTGAATTATTGATTTTTACGTAAGAAGTTACTTGCTCAATAATTATTACAGTAATTACTGTTCAATATTTTATATTATTGATTCAATAATTGCATGATATTTTATTGGTTCAATAATTACTACGTTGATATTTTATATGATTGATTCAATTAATATTTTGTATTATTGATTCAATAATTGTCACTGCACAGTATTTCACATTATCAAATCAATAATTCATATTATTTGAATAATATTATTAGATAGAATTATTGATAATGTCTAAGGAAGTTCTGTCTAGAAGGGGTTATTTAATTGCGCGCTAGTAAGGAGAAATCCTTATCGGAAGGCCCCCTCTTTCCTGGGAACGACCTGGTTGTCAATATTATAGTTTTGTAATATTATTTGTGAATAATTAATTATTGATTTATATGATAAGAAAATATTTATTTTTGTGGATATAAAAGAAGAAGTTAGTACTGAGGTATTTTTATCAGTATTTATTGTAAATTTGGCTTATTATATGTACCCCCACTAACTCATTTTTCAAAATAATCGATATAAAATTATTCAGTATATATATATATATATATATATATATATATATATATATATATATATATTATATGTGAAAGTGACATGTGACATGTGACATGTGAGGGTGGGGCCCACATGTGGGATGAAATGAAAATGGAGTGGGGGGAGGAAACGTATGGGGGAGGGAATATTATTATTATTATTATTATACATATATATATATATATATATTATTTTATTTAAAATTTTTGTTTTATTAAAATATTTTATTGCACAATAATGAATAGTAAAATCAAATTTTTTCGCCAGTGCGTGCCCGTGAATTCGTCCAAAATTTTCACTGTGTAGTCCGTGATTTTTATTCAAATAGTACCCTTCCATTCTTCTATAAATAGGATGCTTAGTTTAGAATTGAAAATCACATCAGAATTAGAAGTTTTCTCTCTCTATAATATCGAGCGTATTTTTGTGTGTATTTAGATACTTTGAGTGTTACCATTCAGTGCAAGTTTCCTTCGGTATTATATCCGATATTCTAGTCAGAAGTACTATTATTTTGAGGTAAGGGATGTTATTTTCTTTTGTATATGATATTATTCTTCTCAATATTATTATACTAAAATATTGGCATGAATTTTATTATGAAATTCTTACTTTTTTCGCCGGGGTTACTATTCACGTATACGGTACTATTCACGTATACGGCACTATTCACGTATACGGTACTATTCACGAAAAAAATTAAAATTTCTTCTATTTGTCCAAGTTGGCTATTATGGGTCCTATCTTTGATTGGATCCAAGCTTTGATCTTTATTCTAGAATTTTGCTCCACAAAGTGTTATTATGGAGTATTCTTGAACTTGGATAAATTAGATTACGAATCCCTAATCTTTGTCCTCTATCTCACTGGATTCGTTATTTATATTGTTTTTTATCATCCTCAGTCCTAAATGGTGATATAACTGAATATCTTTGGCCTGTAGAGCAAAGATGAATGATTACCTGATGAATATCTTTGGCTCGTACTGCAAAGATGAACAGGTGTTGAGATGAACATGACTACTGGTGATACAAATGAATATCTTTGGCCCGTAGTGCAAAGATGAATATTTGATTTGAGATATATATTGATTGATGTTACAGGGATAAAATATTGATGATGGACTTTTAAATCATAGAAGATAGTAGACTTCATTCTTTACTTAACTCTTCTAAAGATTTATTATTTTCGCTACGAATATTGATCTAAAACTTGTTGTCAATAATATTTTATCTGAATTGTTGAAGACTAACGATAATTTATTTTCCATTATCTTAGTCATAATATTCTTTACTGGGCTAGTTGAGCTCACCCTTTTCATCTACTGTCCTCTTCAGGAAGTGGGAATGTCGCAGGAACTAGTCGGGGGACAGAGTGATAGTCCGAGTTAGAGCTAGTAGTAGTCCTCACTATTTCTAATAAATAGTGTGATAATAATTGTAATGAGGACTTAATTTGAATGTTAATATTTTTTACATATTTGTATTGGCATTCACAGTTGTGTGGTCGTATTTCGCACGACCGTGTGATATAAAAGATTGTATTTGAATTCTGTACCATGTATTTGGCGACTCAGAATGGGTTGGGTTGACTGGACCTATTCTGGGGGCGTCACAGCTTCCTTCTCTGTCTTCTCACTTAACTCTCTCTGTTCTACCTTTTCTAACTTTCCTGCCAATTCTACGTTTATGGATACCGACCTGTGGAATAAGGTTCCCATCTGGATCCCTGCCTCCCTACGGTATGCAATCTCTACCTCTAACTCCTGCATGGCCAGCTTCCTCTGATGGTCCTCGTCCCTCAGCTTCTGGAACTCAGACTCTCTATGCTGGGCCTTGGCCTCCAGCTCCTGGACTCTGCAGTCCAACTCTAGGATCCGCACCTCATACTCGCCTAACATCTGCTCCTCTACAGTAGCCTCATTAGAGTCCTCCACTGGCTCATCCTCCATTGGCTCGTTCTCCATTGGCTCCTCCTCTGGATCAGACTCTATCTCGATCTCGTCCTCGTCGTCAGACTCAAACGGTGCAATAGCCTACACAGGCACAGCCTCTAGAGGTTCCTCGTATACTACATGTATATCCCTGGGCTCCTCCTCTGCCACTCTACTAGGTACCCCTGTGTCTGTCATCCTATAATCACAAACACGAGACAAACAAACAACAACTCCAGTAGAATGTTAAATAAAACATAAGTTCATTATATAGAATGAAGTTACATTTCATAAGACGCTAAATCTTTCTCTAGGGAAACTCTATGTGAGTTCTATCCCTTTCTAACTTCAAAGTTCTCCTAAGTTATAATATAAGGACACTCGCTCCTAAGGATTATAACTACAGCTTTGATACCAACCTGTGACGCCCCCAAATTTGGACTGCCACTGGTCTCTCGAATTCGGTTCTTCACTTCCTTACGATAATACAATAATAATATCTAAAACATACATTCACAGCGGAAGATCTAATCTAGAATAATATACAATGATTTATTATAATTATTTCCCCAAGTCTCGCAACCTACAGTACTTAATAGATTACATAATAATATTAAATACAGACTTATTACATAATCCTACTTAAGCTTAAACATAGTTCTGCAATAGTCTTAATATAACACTAGAGATTTTAAAACATAAAAGGAACAAGCTAGTCGGTAGCCTTGTCCTTGCCCTTGTCGGCGCCCGACGGTCCACCCTGCTCTGCCTTAACTAAAATGTTTTAGGGAAAGCAAGAATGAGCAACAAGTTTGCTCAACAAGTAATATAACAACAAGGATGAGTATTATAGTTCTCGAATCCAAAAGGGTATAGCAAGGTATTATAGTTCAAGGATAGCAAGAAGTATCAACAGTTTTCAATAACAGTCGCTAAGGACAGCAGAATATCAATAAGATTCAATGTTAAATCAATTCACGATTTCAAGATAATTGAATACTGAGCAGTCACTAAAGACTATGAACACTTACTAGAATTAACAGTAATATACTGATAATCCAACAGAAATAAGTACAACAGGTGGATCAGCCTAAAGTACCCTATATAATGCATAATATTTAATCATACTCAAGTGCGCACGTCAGTCTCCCTACAAATATATAATTCCCCTACCAAAAGGGTTGTTCATCTCAGTTATAAGAGTCTGCACTAAGTTAATTTGGTTTGGATAGCTTTCGATCATATATCAATAGTCTAGCTAAATCAATGGCTTAGACAGTTTCCTTTTAAAATATATACGTGAATAATTATTGTTCGAATCAAGGTTTGAAAACAATTTCATTTCTAAACTTACGAAGTATTAAGTCATGAGATATGAATCACTATTTCAAGGATTTTCTTGTACAACCAATAATAGTACAAGCTCAAATAATGCTCAATAAAGAATAGGGTTCGAATACTTGCTTACAATATCCGTTTGATAAAGTAATGCAAGAGTTTAGGATACTTGCCTTATGCGTAGTCTATCCATGTAAAGTAAATCAACACTTTCAAATCCCTATCGTAATATAGTTACGTATATATATATGATATCCATTAGTCATATATTTGAACAACATATCTTATCTTGAATATACGATCAACACATAAGCTAAGTTTTAATCTAGCTACACAGTTATACCATATATAGTATCATATTAATTCACAAGTCTTGACTAATATAACTTTGATTGCCTTTTATCTTTAACGTTCCTCCTTTTGAGTTAAACATATTCTCATATCATTATTATCACATACGACCATAATCAATACCAAGCATATTTTATTTAGTAAGTTATAGCATTGCTTATGAGTTTACCGTCAAAATCGGATTCAAGTATCAACACATGATATCACATAACACATATACATGTTAAAGGGTCCTTTCATATTTGTATAACTTTTCCAAGTTCAATCATACATGATATAGGTTCTAAGTTAATACTTTTAATAACTTAAGGCCATTCAAGGACACGAACTCACAAAGTCTAACATGCTCGCCTTTTAAACACATAAGGTATTCATATAACTCGTGTTAGGCATACTCATGAGTATTCACATCGCCTACATGTAACTATCATCGTTATTAGTTTGAAAACATGCTTCATTTATGCTTCACTTGATTTCACGACATCTAACATGGTAGGAATACATGTATGATACATTAGCGAGTCTAAGAGTACTATCAAACATGTCCATAAATATCGGAATCCAAATCTCAAGGTAACATGTTAAGGTGCACATTCAAAACTTATACTTTCATTAGTAAAGCTCACTAATAATGCCTAACATGTTCATGCTATATATATACATATGTTAACATGTCCATCATGCATTTCTAGGCCATATAAACATGCTTGCAAAATTAGAATGTAGATATGGTACATACATGCCAAGGTTCACCTTTGAAACTTATATTTTCGTTAAAAATGTTCACTAGCGAGGTTCAACATGCTCATGTTACACTATGAAACATATATACGTAAGTTAACATGTATTTCATCTGTTTCTAGGTCATACTAATGTGCTTGCAAGGTCAGAATGTCAAAATGGATATAACATGTCAACGTCCATTTTGAAACTCTAAGTTCATTTTTAAGACTATGGGTCGTATCTTCAATCGTGCATGCAATCCTAGAAAACATGTTTACATTGTCTCAATGTATTCATATATACGTATTACTCATGCTAGCATGCTTGTTCTAAATCATATTAACAACTAACACTTAACAGATTCTAGCAGAAGGCAGCCAACTGGTCCTAGAGACCGGCGTAGCTGCACTGCGCCATGTCTGGTTGACACCAGAGAGAAGCCTGCTACGACAGTTTCCAGCCCAAACACAGAAATTTCCTACGAATTTGCTTTCAAACCAACTACATTATAGTTCCATCATGCTAACAAACCAATACAACAACTATTAAACAATATCCAATCACAAAGTCATGAATTTCATATTAAATTCAAGAATTAGAATCTTGACAGTAAACATGAATGAAGAACAAGAATGAAGAACATGGAAGTTATATTATACCTCTGTTATGCAAAATAAGCTTGCTGAAATTGAAGTTTCTCTCTGTAACTATCTAACAAACTCACAATATACTCTCAATGTCTCAATATCTTAGCAAAGAAAAATGGAGAAGGAGAGTTTGCATTTATAGAGAAATCAATGTCCAGACAATGCCTATATACTTCAAACTAAACCATTGGGAGAATGCATTTCATGGTGGTTAAGAAGGAGTTGGTGAATGGTTGTTGGATTCATCATGAATCCCACTCTCTTGTTCATCATTTGCTAGCAGCTATGGAAGTTTGCTGAGTTTTAAGGTTATAGGGGAATAGGATAGCTTGAGTGTTCACGTGTGAGGGAGTGTGAGACTCTAATTATGGGACAAACAAATACAAGCTCAGCATTTGGTAACATGGAGTATAGTAATATATAGGCTATATATATTTTCATACTATATGTATACATGGGTTATAATCTAATGTCACTAAGGTAGTTTCATTAAATGAGGACATTACAACGTATGTAATTCAACTTGCACATATATAATCCATGTACATTTTATCATATCGGTATAATTTTCTCAGATATTATCACATTATATTGTCTTCTTTATTATTAAATTCTATTAATCAACAATTGTTTACAATATATCCAAGATATACTATTTTAATGTATACTCACACACAATTGTCACATAAGCATAAATCATGTAGCTTATATAGTTTAATCAATCTTAACACATGGTTTCTATATGTAGTATAGTTACATTTAACGTCACACTACACTATATAATATAGTTGTAGTCACTATACTTTATATTTTTAATTATCGCATACTTGCACATAATCAATTAATTGAGCAATTATAATCTTAATTACTCTTAATATATTATTATTCTCAATGTTAATTAATTAATTACTTATCTTATTAATTAATTAATAATAATATCAATCCATCCCTCATCAATCAATGTAATTATTAATTTCATAACAATTAACTAACATTTATATGATTAATTATCACATTAGATAAATATAAATCTTATTATATTTATAAACAAGTTACTTATTATTATTCTAGTATTTGCAATAATAATAATCAACATATTATTAATCACCATTAATATTCCATTACAATTAAATAACAATTAATATTTGATTAATTGTTCACTGTAGTAATTCCTTCATTAATTAATATAATCATTAATATTTCTCATCACTGTGTCACACAAGGCATTCAACGAGCTTATTGCAAACTCCATATTTTCTCAATTATTATAATTATTCAATTTAATATAATTGAGTTAACTCATCTCATAACATTTACATATTTATATTCAAATAAATATTCATTTCCATTAATATATTCGGAATTTCTCGAGTATTACATCATTCCCCATACACACACACACACATAGATATATAGAGAGATTGGGGAATGAGTGGACCTTGTGGAGGCGATCGAGAGTGAATGAGAGGAGTTTGGAGACAAAAAGCTGCTGATAGTCGATTGTGAGAGGAAGGAAACCTACAGTAACACCATTTACTTCATATGTTGTTGTTGTTGGGAATTCAGACTCCATTGTTATATGTAATGCTGAACTTTAAAGCTCAATTCAATATTTTGGGTATTCGGATCTAAGAATTTTCATAGATTTTAGAGAGAAAATCAATTTTGTTTATTTTTCTTTTTCACGTCTATGTAGGATAAAAACTGAAACGATTTAATACTCGCGAGGCAAAGATAATAGAATGACCCAATTTTAAAATACTACCTCCGTCTCATAATAAGTGCTTTTTTAGCTTAAATTACACATACCAATACACAAGTTAAAATGACAAAAATACCCTTAATATATTTTCTTTGTTTTGTTTGAGACTTTTTTTTATTGCATTTTGGTCTCTCTTTCTCTTTCTTCAACCTTTCAACTTCTCAATAAATACGCAATAAATATCATTGGTTGCATAAGGGCACATATGGAAAAATATTATAAAATTTATATTGGAATTCTAACACATCACTTATTTTGGAAAAAAATATTAAGCCTAAAAAAGCACTTATTTGTGGGACAAAGGTAGTATTAATTAGTTTAATAGGGTAATTTAAAAAATTAAAAGTTCAATGGTGTAATAAATAAAACTTGTTAACTACAGTGGATAATTCATTAGTTTTGTCGATAAAAAATTAACGTTCGTTTATTTTTTTAACGGAATGAACCAATTTCAAAATAATAATTAGTTTAGTGGGGTAATTTGAAAAATTAAAAGTTCAATGGTGTAATCAGTAAAACGTGTCAACTACAGTGGGTATTTCATTAGTTTTGCCGAAGTGCGACTGTCAAATTATTTAACAAATTTGTACATTGTGTTTTGAGCAAAACTGTGACTGTCAAAAATAAAAACTTTATACTTCCCTTCAGTCAAAACATGGTGAAATAAAACACTTTTATACCTAATTTTTGTGATTATGTCCAATATGGTCTGGTTTGGAACGGTTGAACCATTGTCAAAACTTGGATTGAACCAGTTGACCATTAGTAGAACCATTGGTTTAACAGATAAAACCAATTAAGTTAACCCAGTGAACTGTTTTTTTTTTTGTTTTTTTGTACCAATTTTTTAAATATTAAAATTAACTATTTTAGTAATATTGTAACTCAAGTTTATTATGTTTTAGTTCATAAAAAATGAGATTTTTAAATTTTTTATTAATTAATAATAACATATATTTATAAGTCACCAGTTCAATAACCGGTCCGGATCTAAAAACATTTGATAGAAATGCTTTTAACATAAAAATTAAAATTATCCATGATTACACAATCATAAAAGTATTTTCAAGAAAGTATAAGACATATTTTAAAAATTTGTAGTATAGACTTTTTATTTTATATTAACAATTTAAGGAACAATTTGTACATTGTGTTTTGACCAAAAGTGAGACTGTTAAAAAATATAAGATTTTTACTTCTCTTTAGTCAAAATTGTTATTTCTTAAAAGTACTTTTAAAGGATTATCAACATTTAAATATTTTTAAATTTAATTTAAAAGTTGTTTTACTCTATCACATAATTATGTGAAATAGCCTTTATGTGATATTAACAAGTTATTCTATAAGATATGATGACAAAAAAATGATTATAAAAAAATTAATACAAAATAATGTGTGAAATTATAATTTTAGTTAATAATTTTATCATACACCTAAGTATTTTAATAAATAGGTTTAATAGTGGGATCAGTTCATTATGCATTTATTATCTAGTGGAGCGATATAGTAAATGAAACATTATGATTAATGTAAGACCCTAATTATAAATAAGATTTAATTTATTCTATATATTATTTTAAATAGTATGGTGTTGATTTGATGAATGTGATAAGTTATTGGGTGATATGTGCGAATTTTACAAAGTAAGCAAGTAGGTCATAAAATATTCATTGTATCGGAGAATATTCTTGTTGTCGGGGAATATTCGTAAGACGGCGCAGTCATTTGTGGGACCTATAACGAAAAACTGTCGGATGAAGAAAACGACAAGAATAAGTTTTCTAAAATTAACGGTAAAACTGTTACCGTTAACTGTTGAAATACCCGGTGGTTAAAGAGCAGTAATACGCGTTGTTGCATAGTAGCACACGGTATTGCACAATATTTTAAATTATTGATTTTTCCGTAAAAAAGTCACTTACTCAATAATTATTACAGTAATTACTGTTCAATATTTTATATTATTGATTCACTAATTGCTACGTTGATATTTTATATTATTGATTCAATAATTGTCACAATAATCACTGCACAGTATTTCACATTATTAAATCAATAATTCATATTATTTGAATAAGATTATTAGATAGTATTATTGACAATGTCTAAAAAATTATGTAGAGGAAATGGGTTAGGTCATCTAATTGCGCATCAGTAAGGATAAATCCTTATCAGAAAGTCCCCTCTTTCCTAAGAATGATCTGCTTGTTAATATTGTGATTCTGTAATATTATTTGTGAATAATAATTGATTATTGATAAATATGATAAGTAAATATTTATTCAATTTTGATATAAATAGAGAAATTTTTAGCAAAAGAGACATTTGTTGAAAGTTGATATTTTATCTTCTCCGATAAAATAATTCATTTAAATATATTATTATAATATTACATTATAATAGTATAATGTGATAATATAATAGTATAATTTTATAATTTAAATGATAATATTTTTATAATAAATTCATGGTATAAGAATAAAATGAGGTGGAAGAGAGCAAATTGAATTTGAGTTGTTTTTAATCAGTATAAATGTTTTTAAGGATAAAAACATGTAAAAAGGGTGTCCTTTTTTTGGTGGATGTGCTGATTGTCCTTTGTCAAAGTTAGTATCCTGCAAAATTCATCCGTTGTTAATTTTGTCGGAGATGGTGTGCTAGCATTTTCCTATAAATAGGGTGTTTAGTTAGAAATAAAAATCACACCAGAATCAGAAAATTCTTTCTCTATACTATTGAGCGTATTTCTTGTGAGTATTAAGATATTTTGAGTGCTGATAACAATGCAAGATTTCTTCAGCATAATATCCGATAATCCAGACAGATTTAGTATTCTACTAAGGTAATGAATATTATTTTTCTCGTAAATGATGTTACTTTCTTTCGATATTCGTAAAGAATATTATTTTCTTTCATATTCCATATTATAAAAAATTGATAATATTTTATTTCATATTCTCAAACTTAAACTTACTACGGTAAGTATTGCTTTTATAATTCCTGAAATGAGCAGAAATTCCTTGAGTTTTGTGTTTCATTTAATATCATTTCACCGGAATGCTAGTATGAACTTTCTTAATAAATTTTTACCTTTTCATGTCAGGATTACTATTCATCCGTACGGTACTATTCATACGCACGGTACCATTTACGAGTACTATTCACGATAAAATTAAATTTTTTTTCTTTGTCCAAGTTATCTTTTCTGGATCTTATTCTTGAAATTGGATCCATATTTTATCTTCAATTTTGAACTCTGGATAAATTCTTTAGTATTTATCCTTTATCTCATTTAATTCGTTCTTTATATTATTTTTCATCATCCTCAGTCGTATATTATGATGAAAGTTATCTTTAGCCGTAATGCAAAGATGAACTGTTGATTAATGAATATCTTTGGCCTGTAGTGCAAAGATGAATGATTAATTGATGAAAATCTTTGGCCCGTAGTGCAAAAATAGACAGGTATTGGTATGATCATGACCACTGGTGATACAAATGAATATCTTTGGCCAGTAGTGCAAAGATGAATATTTTAAATATATTGATTGATGTTACAGGGATAAAATATTGATGATGGACTTTTAAATCATAGAAGATAGTAGACATCATTCTCTACTTAACTCTTCTAATAGGTTGTTATTTTCGCTGCAGTTGTTGATCTAAAAACTTGTTGTCCATAATATTTTATCTGATTTATTGAAGACTAACGATAATTTATTCTTCTTTATCTTAGTCATAATATTCCTTACTGGCTAGTTGAGCTCACCTTTTTCTTCCATTGTTCTTTTCAGGAATTGAGAATGTCGCAGGGACTAGTCGGGGAATGGAGTGATGGTCAGAGTTAGAGCAATAATAGTCCTCACTATTTTGTAGAATAGTGTGATAATAATTGTAATTAATGAAGACTGAATTTGAGCGTTTATATTTCGTATTATATACGATCTGTATTGAAGCACACAGTTTGTGTGGTCGTATTTTGCATGACCGTTTGATATAAAAGATTTGTATTTGGATTCTGTACCATGTATTTGGCGACTTAGAATGAGTTGTGTATTGATTAGAATGAGTTGTGTATTGAACCTATTTTGGGGATGTCACAGTTGGTATCAGAGCCATAAGTAAAGAGCCCCGAGCCTCTATCTGATAACTCCTTGTGTGGGATGCACCGAAGCCAAACTCTCCGTAGGGGACGCCGTGAATAACGGTGGCAAACTGATAAGTATCATTGTGAGGTGATGTCCAAGGTTAGGATATGAGTCACAGTTAATATCAGAGCTTAGGGATATGATCTTTGACGTAGATCTGGGAATAAAACTAGGAGGGGAGAGACGAGTAAATCCTTCGCTAGTGTGTCCTACCTAAGCTTATTTGTTATTTAATTGGTCGGTCGGAATATAGGAATAATATGTGACATGTCAATTTCTTTAATTAACCCTTGTTTTGTGGCAGTATTTAAGAATGATATTTGAAAATCAAGAGATGAACTCATATAGAGTTTTAAGTGATGAGTTGAGGAGATTTATTTTAAGAAGAAATATTGGAGTATAATATCTTATTATAACAAAGGTGTTTATTGGGGAGTGCTAATTAAGTTATTGAACTTGATTATAGGATGTCAGGCGAAGAAGAACTTAGAGATATCCATGTGGTGAATGAAGAATTAATAGTTGCACCCGAGCTAATCGCAGAGGTAGCAGCTGAGAGTGAGGAAGAAGAGGAACCTGAGGAGGATTTATTAGGAGAATTTTATGATCGAAATGTAGAACTGCAAGATCGTATTCGTGAGTTAGAAGAGCAGGGTGAAGAACGGCAGGCGGCCGTGGAACAAAGGGATACAACAATTCAAGATTTTGCTACTCGATATGAGAGGCTTGAACAGAAGCTCTATCTGGCAGAGCATATGATATTAGAGCTGGAATCTGAGAATGCAAATGTCAACGATCAGCTGAAAGAAGAAACAACTAAACGAGTGAGAATTGAAGATGCATGGGTAAAAGCCGCACGACGCGTTGATATTTTAGAAAGAGACGTCCGATTCAAGAAGGCCAAAATAGACGATATGGATTTCACCTTTTGGACAACAATTGAGAGAATCCAACATCGAGTTTGGAATTACCCTGTGCATAGCGGTCAATCCCAATTCGATATGGATCGAAGAGTAATGATTCAAATTATGGATCAGGAGTGCGATGAAGCAGTTGAGGGTGGAATGTGCTTTATAGCAAAGTCAAGTCCAGCTGGGATAGTGACACTAAAGACTGTCCCAGACAAGTCAAAGTCAGTGGTTCCTGGAATAGCATTTGTCCGTGACTACCCAAAAAGCCCCAAACGAAGTTATCACGGGTAAGCTAATCATAAACTCTTGCAAAGTCTATACCTTATTAGATACCAGTTCTACCCATTCTTTTATTTCACCTGCTTGTGCTCAACGTTTGAACTTAACCCTGAGAAATTAGACTTTGATTTATCTATTGAAACTCCGTTGGGAGAAACCTTCGTTACATCCACAGTTTATAAATCTTGCTTGATTTAAATTGGTACCCTCACATTACCTGTTGATCTCATCTCTTTGAAAATACTTGCATTTGATGTGATTTTTGAAATTGAATGGTTAACCACTCATCATGCTAAAATTGATTGTTTTCGTAAGGTTGTTAGCTTTCATATCCCTAACCAACCTGTTGTCCGAATTCAAACAACCAAACCACTAAAATCAATCAATGTCATTTCAAGTCATAAAGCTATTTGTTTATTGAAAAATGGATGTCAAGCTTTCTTAGCCCATGTCACTGATTTAAACCAGAATACGTCAGATTTGAGTGATATTTCTGTTGTTAATAAATTCCCTAATGTATTTCCCAAAGAACTTCCTGGTTTACCCCTGGACCGTGAGGTTGAATTCTTTATTGACCTTGAACCCGGTACAAAATCCATTTCCAAAACCCCATATCGAATGGCTCGTATTGAACCTCAGGAGTTAAAGGTCCAACTACTGGAGTTGTTAGACATTGGTTTCATTCATCCCAGTACATCTCCTTGGGGTGCTCCTGTTTCATTCGTAAAGAAGAAAGACGGGAGTATGCGACTTTGTATTGACTATCAGGAGTTTAACCATGTCACCATCAAGAATAGGTATCCGTTACCTCGCATTAATGACCTGTTCGACCAGTTTTAAGGTGCACAATTCTTCTCAAAGATCGATCTTCGTTCTAGATATCATCATTTAAAGATTAAAACTGATGACATTCTAAAAACTGCCTTTAGAACTCAATACGTGCATTACGAATTTTTAGTTATGTCTTTCGGATTGACCAATGTTCATGCTAAGTTCATGGACATGATGAACCGAATATTCAAGAAATATTTGGATCATTTCGAGGTTGTCTTTATTGATGACATCCTAATATACTCCAAAAGCCTCAAATATTTCTTCACCCAGAACGAACTCAATATGCGGCAACGATGTTGGCTCGAGCTGTTGAAAGATTACAACCATACTATCCAATACCAATCTGGAAAAGAGAACGTGGTAGCTGATGCGTTAAGTAGAAGATCATATGCGGGAACGAGTGCGATACTGTCAACACAAAGGCCCATTTTGTATGACTTACAAAGGATGAAGATAGAGTTAAAGACTCCAAGAACCCACGTGATGATGTCAAATATACGAGTAGAACCGACTCATGGCTCCATTCGAGGTATTGTATAGACGAAAGTGTCGTTCTCCAGTATACTGGGACGAGGTAGGGTGAAGCAACATTGTTGGGACCGGAGTTAGTACGTATGACTACAGAAAAGATTCAAATGATCCGGCAACGTATACAAACAGCACAAGATCGACAAAAGAGTTATGCTGATCTTTATAGAAGGGACGTGGAATTTAATGTCGGAGACCATGTATTGTTACGTGTGGCTCCATGGAAAGGAGTTACGAGATTTGAAAAGAGAGGAAAGCTCAACCCATGATTTATTGGTCCATTTGAAATCCTTGACCGAGTAGGAACTGTGGCCTATAGACTCGCTTTACCTCCAAGCATGTCTCGTGTTCATAACGTTTTTCACATATCCATGCTTCGTAAATATGTGAAAGACCCAAACCACATTATTGAGTTAGAACAAGACGAGATAATCGAAGATTTAACGTATGAGGAGGTACCTGTCAAGATCTTGGATAAGAAGGAACATGTTTTATGCTCAAAGGTTATACCTCAAGTAAAATTTTTGTGGAGAAAACCATGATATCGAGGAAATGACCTGAGAATTAGAATCGAAAATGAATGCAAGGTATCCTCACCTTTTCAAAATACCAGGTACGTATGTTAATTTCGAGGACGAAATTCCATAAGGAGGGGAGGTTGTAAGACCCCAACTTTTTATGAATAAGATTTAATTTTCTCTATATATTATTTTAAATAGTAAGGTGTTGATTTGATGAATTTGATAAGTTACGGGGTAATATGTGTGAATTTTACAAAGTAAACAAGTAGTCATAAAGTATTCATTGTGTCGGAGAATATTCTTGTTGTCGGGGAATATTCGTACGAAGGCGCAGCCATTTGTGGGCTCCATAACAGAAAACTGTAGGATGAAGAAAACGATAAGAATAAGTTTTCTAAAAATAATGACAAAACTGTTACCGTTAAACTGTTGAAATACCCGGTGGTTAAAAAGCATTAATACGCGTTGTTGCACAATAGCACACAGTATTGCACATTATTTTAAATTATTAATTTTTACGTAAGAAGTCACTTACTCAATAATTATTACAGTAATTACTGTTCAATATTTTATATTATTGATTCAATAATTGCTACGTTGATATTTTATATTATTGATTCAATAATTGTCACAATAACCACTACACAGTATTTCACATTATCAAATCAATAATTCATATTATTTGAATAATATTATTAGATAGCATTAGTGGCAATGTCTAGAAAATTCTGTCGAGGAAATGGGTTAGGTCATTTAATTGCGCGCCAGTAAGGATAAATCTTTATCGGAAAGCCCCCTCTTTCCTAGGAATGATCTGCTTGTTAATATTGTGATTCTGTAATATTATTTGTGAATAATAATTGATTATTGATAAATATGATAAGTAAATATTTATTCAATTTTGATATAAATAGAGGAATTTTTAGCAAAAGAGACATTTGTTGAAAGTTAATTTTTTATCTTCTCCGATAAAATAATTTATTTAAATATATTATTATAATATTACATTATAATAGTATAATGTGATAATATAATAGTATAATTTTATAATTTAAATGGTAACATTTTTACAACAAATTCATGGTATAAGAATAAAATGAGATGGAAGAGAGCAAATTGAATTTGGGTTATTTTTAATCAGTATAAATGTTTTTAAGGATAAAAACATGTAAAAGGGGTGTACTTTTTTGGTGGATGTGGTGATTGTCCTTTGTCAAAGTTAGTAACATGCAAAATTCATCCGTTGTTAATTTCGTCGGAGATGGTGTGCTAGCATTTTCCTATAAATAGGGTGCTTAGTTAAAAATAAAAATCACACCAGAATAAGAAAATTCTTTCTCGATACTATTGAACGTATTTCTTGTGAGTATTAAAATATTTTGAGTGCTGATAACAGTGCAAGATTTCTTCAGCATAATATCCGATAATCCAGACAGATTTAGTATTCTACTAAGGTAATGGATATTATTTTTCTCGTAAATGATGTTACATTCTTTCGATATTCATAAAGAATATTATGTTCTTTCATATTCCATATTATGAAAGTGATAATATTTTATTTCATATTCCCAAACTTAAACTTACTACGGTAGGTATTGCTTCTATAATTCCTGAAATGAGCATAAATTCCTTGAGTTTTGCGTTTCATCTAATATCATTTCATCGGAATGTTGGTATGAACTTTCTTATGAAATTTTTACCTTTTCATGTCATGGTTACTATTCATCCACACGGTACTATTCATACGTACGGTACTATTCACGAGTACTATTCACGATAAAATTAAATTTTCTTTTCTTTGTCCAAGTTATCTTTTCTGGATCTTATTCTTAAAATTGGATTTATGTTTTTATCTTCATTTTTGAATTCTGGATAAATTCTCTAATATTTATCCTTTATCTCACTTGATTCGTTCTTTATAGTATTTTTCATCATCCTCAATCGTAAATTATGATGAAAGTTATCTTTGGCCAGTAGTGCAAAGATGAATTGTTGATTGATGAATATCTTTGGCCTGTAGTGCAAAGATGAATGATTAATTGATGAAAATCTTTGGCCCGTAGTGCAAAGATAAACAGGTGTTGGTATGATCATGACCACTGGTGATACAAATGAATATCTTTCGCCCGTAGTGCAAAGATGAATATTTGATTTGAAATATATTGATTGATGTTACAGGGATAAAATATTGATGATGGACTTTTAAATCATAGAAGATAGTAGACATCATTCTCCACTTAACTCTTCTAATGGGTTGTTATTTCCGCTGCAGTTGTTGATCTAAAACTTGTTATCCATAATATTTTATCTGATTTATTGAAGACTAACGATAATTTATTCTTCATTATCTTAGTCATAATATTCTTTACTGGGCTAGTTGAGCTCACCCTTTTCTTCTATTGTTCTCTTTAGGAAATGAAAATGTCGTAGGGACTAGTCGGGGAACGGAGTGATGGTCAGAGTTAGAGCAGTAATAGTCCTCACTATTTTGTAGAACAGTGTGATAATAATTGTAATTAATGAGGACTGAATTTGAGCGTTTATATTTTGTATTATATACGATCTGTATTGAAGCTAACAGTTAGTGTAGTCGTATTTTGCACGACCGTTTGATATAAAAGATTTGTATTTGGATTCTGTACCTTTTATTTGGCGACTCAGAATAGGTTATGTATTGAATCTATTTTGGGGGCGTCAAACCCTCGTCGACAACCACGAAAAATCAAGTCAAACCCCGACGACAACCCCGTGAGATCAAATCAAACCCCGACGACAACCCCGAAAGATCAAATCAAATCCCAATGACAACCCCGGGAGATCAAATCAAACCCCCTGCGACAACCCTGTGAAATCAAATCAAACCCCGGCGACAACTTGGGAGATCCAGTCAACCTTCGGAGACGACCCCGAAGCATCAAAACAATCCCCAGAGACAATCTTGGGATATCAAATCAACCTCGGAGACGGCCTTGAGGAAGAACAGAGTTGTCTGGGATTAAACCTTGGAGACAACCCCAAGAAATAATCGAAAGCCTTGACAATCTTGGAGACAACCCCTGAAAAAGGGCAAAACGGTCATTTTGCTAACTTAACATTAAATCAAGTCAAAATCAAGTCAAATCACTGCCATGAAGGTCATGCAGACCATAACGACAATCCCGAGTGAAAACATCATAAAACAGCTCAACGGACGGACTACGAAGACTCGAAGATCTGGTTATGGACCCATATTCCTAGATTCAAAAAAGGTCAAATCCCATGTCATTGTGTAGCTCTCGAAAAGGGCTTTTTGAAAAGGTATAGCACGTCTCCATCGGATTCCCGGATTGAAAGTTATGAAGGTTTAAGCGGACAGTGCGTTGATCGGAGTGCACGTACTTCGAGATGACTGGACCGGGGCCACCAGGGTCAGCCGCAGGTAGTCCTGTGGCTGCACCAGGTGGACCCGTAGCTTCTTGTTCTATAAATAAGACCCCCCCCCCCCCCACCAGCAAAGAAAAAGGAGAAAAAAAAAGAGAAAAAGAGAGGAAATTCCGCCCATTTCAGCTCTTAACCCTACCTACAGTGTTTCAAACTTCAATATTCTTCTTTCTAAACACTTGTATACGTATATATACTAACATATCAAGTTTTAACCGGTGAAAACGGAGTTTTCAAGCTACAAAAGTGGTTCAAAGCCCGTCTCGCTATACACTGTGAGATTTCTTCAGAACTGAAGTTTTTTACTACTTTAATATATATATATATATATATATATATATATAAGCATATATATATATATTTATAACTTTTAGTTTTGCCTGGATTACAAATTTGTGACTTTTTTGGCTTTAATATATGTATATATAAGTATATATATATATATATATATATATATATATATATATATATATATATTTATAAGTCCTATTTCGGCCTGGATTGCAAATATTTAGCTTTTCTCGCTTTTATATATATATAAGTGTTCATTATGCCTGGATTCTAAATCTGTGGCTTTTTACTACTTTAATATATATATAATCATATATATATATATATATATATATATATTATATTAACTCGTTTGGCCTAGATTGTTAATCCGTGGTCTTTTTCAACTTCAATATATATATAAGTATATATATATTAATCACGCCTGGATTATGAATCCATGGCTCTTTTCTTGGTTTAATATATATATATATATATATATATATATAAGTATATATATATATATATATATATATATATTATTTATTTAATGTGATTAAATATCGGCTTTAAATTTTCATTCGATGTAAATCTGTACAAATGTAAAGTTCGTGGACTAGATTTATCTAAATCTAGCCATATCTAACTTTTAACCGGTTCAAAAGTTATAAAACTAGAACCGTTGAGCTAGAATGGCTAAGATTTATTTAAATATAGTTTTTTTTTCTAGTTTTGTAAATATTAAGCAACTACGCGACCCTAGATCTGTATCTAGAGGGAACGGGAAGTTTGGCTAAGCGCATGCAAGGATTTAACTGATGAATCCTTTGTTTTGCGACGTCTAGATTATAATTTGCATTTTATTTCTATATATTTGCCATGCAAGCTTTTTGATGAAATTGTGTGAGCCAAGGAATCACGGGATCTATGATTAATCACATGGATCTGAATCCGATTCCCATAATGGACAAATTTCAACTGTATATACAGCTTGCAAGCCCCTTTGTAAATGTAACCATGGGCCTTAAAACGGTGATATGGATTTAAAGCCCTGACATAATTAAATTGTGGTTTGTGGTGCTCGGATCACTTCGATGACTTTCATGCCCATAAGAGGTCCGACACTTTTGTAGATATTTATTTATGCTTTGAATCTCCCATAAAATCCAAATCAAGCTGAATACAAAATAAAAATGGAAGTATCAAAAGGCTTCAATTCCTATGCGAGTAAAAGGGTTTGAAAACCACTTTTCAAAACATCACTTTTATTTCTTGTCTAAAAAAGGACTTTTCATTAAATCAACCCCTTCGTATATAGGTCCAACGAAGCACATCACTACTTTCAAATAAAGCACTTAGGCCCAATTACTGTAATTCACACACACACACACACACACACACACACAATAACTAGGGAAATCAAAAAGATACGGTAACCGTGTTTCACGGAAGTCGGGGGGTGCCTAACACCTTCCCCCCGCTTAATCAAGCCCCCGAACTCTATGAAATCTTGGTTTCCAAGACTAATTAAACAGAGTCCAGTAATTGGGCTATATTACAAAATCTTTCAAAACTCGGTTGAGTTGGTACACCCATTTCACTCATACCAACTGGCAGACTCTGTAAAATCAAGCTTTTTAAAATCGTCGACATTGTATATCAATCTTTTCCTAAAATTCACCCTTCAGATAAAACCAATTCAAATATAAAACATCAAGGGTAGAAACAGACATAGGAAAAGGGATCAAAGATTTTTTTCCGACTTCGACAAGTGGCGACTATGCTGGGGACAGTAGAGGGCTTAACCCGCATTTCAATGTTTTCAAAATTTCATGTTTATATTCATGTGTGTGGATGCTGTCTTTACATTGAGTGGATGTAAATAAATATTTTACTACTTTATATTAGTGCTTCGCACAATGTCATCATTTCATACGGTGAGACTCGTTGTATGTGAATGTATGTTGTGTTATTCCTCCACCAGGAGGCGAACCCGTCGGCGTTTGATTACTGGACTCAAAGGAGACTAATCCTGCAAGGCTTAGGAAAGGCGCCACTCAGATCCGCTCCAATTGAAAGAACGGATTAACTTTCCATCTAGGAAATTGTGATGATCTGGGACCTTTATGCCAAAAAACCGCGAGAGTAGCCTAAGATAGGTCAGCCTCTGATAAACCAAACGCGAAGGGAAGTCCCTGTATGCCGTTCCCTTTCAAATTCCATGTAAATTCAATGTAAATTTCAAATTCCATGTAATTATCAATGTAAATATACATTCCATTCCCTGTCAAATTTCATTTTTTTCACAAATATTAAATCCTGTCATGTTATCCCGTCAGTAAAACCACTAACAGCTGTTTTGCAGGAACAGATTAAAAAACCTCGAAAAATGACACATTACATAGCATGCATCCTATTAATATATATCAAAATTAACATACCTACTTTTATTGTAGGAAAAGATTGGTCCCGTTACCAGATCAAAGGCTAAAAAGGCACTAAGCCCATCTCCAGGCATGGCTGCAAGTGCCCAACCTGAATCCACCCCTGTATCTCTGGAAGAGTTTGAAGGATTAAAAAATCAGATAGCAGAAGTGGCTATTTTCCTACAAGAGCAAAGCAAAAGTATTCAGGGTAAAAAAATACCCGTTCAAGCAGAGTCATCCACACAAGGTGGCAATCAGGATACCGACAAAAAGTAAGAAAAGGAAGTTCAGGACTTTGAACCACAAACTAATGAAAAAACTAACAAAACCCTGAAATAACCAATCTCAAAGAAAATAGAGAAAGTGGTGACATTAGAAAGAAGGTCCAGCAAATGGAAGAAACCATCCGGTCAATTAAAGGGATTGAAGTCTATGGGAGTGTAAATTACTCAGATCTATGCATCTTTCCAGGGGCTCGTTATCCAGATAAGTTTCAGATCCCTGATTTTAAAAAATATTACAGATTAGGAGATCCTTACACTCATTTAAAAGTGTTCATCGGAGAACTCGGATCCTATGCTGAAGATGAGAAACTAAGGATGCAATTGTTCCAGAAAAGTTTGACCGGAGAAGCTAGAGCATGGTATGCTCGACTGGACAATTCCAAAATCCACAGCTGGGAAGAGCTAGCACATGCCTTCCTAAATCAATACAGTTTCCAATCACAAATGGCTCCAGATAGGTATCAAATTACCAAGGTTAAGAAGCAAAGCAGTGAATCTTTCCTTGAATATGCCCAACGGTGGAGACGCCTGGCTGCTCAAGTCATTCCATCAATGACAAAAATAGAATTGGTCATGACATTTATTGATATACAGGAAGCTCCATTTTATGAGAAAGTCCTAGCAGGCATAGAAAAACCATTCTCAAAAATTATTAAACATGGAGAAATGGTTGAAATGGGATTGAAGTCCGGAAAGATCAAAGACCTTACTGCTTTGAAGGCCGTAGTCGAGCACATTCAAATTGAAAGTTATGGGAATAATCCTCGGAGAGTCCATAAAAAGGAGGAGGATGTATCCTTGATTCTTCAAGGACAAAATTAGAGAGGCAGTCAAAACTTGCCCATTCAAAGGAGAAATTATTCTCCTTTCCAAACTTCTACACAACCTTCAAATCCTCTGTTTTAGAAAATCGAAGAAGTTAAGCGTCGAAGAACATTCACACCCTTAGGGGACTCAATGGAAAATGTACTAAATCTTCTGACAACACAGAAGAAGATTGTCCAACTCCTTCCTCCATCTAATCCCAGTGGACAAAATTTTGACCCAAGCAAGAAATGTGCTTATCATTCTGGAGCTCCGGGCCACGATACCTAAGATTTTTGGTCTCTCAAACACAAAATCCATGACTTGATAGACAGTGGGGAGATTGTGGTAATAACACCAGAACAACCGCATGTTCAAGACAATCCTCTGCCTTAACACAAGGAAGAGGGTGTCAATATGATCAGTATGGGAAATGGAGAAGGTTCCAAATACCTTCGGTACGTCGGGGAGTCCTCCCAAGTAAACAAGGATACGTCAGGACAATTGGGAATGTTCAAAAAGACGGTTTCTAATAGGATAAGAAATTAAATCTATCAAGGAATAAGTTGGTCAACTAGCAGAGCTGGTAGTTTATCAACATCAAATAACATGACAATTGATAAATCAGACCAATCAGCGAGAAGCAAATCTTCCTACGCCTGAGATTAGTCCCGTTGCTATGAAGGATCATTACCGATTTCATGAGCATAAACCCTGGGCAGACAAGGTTGCTAGGGAAGAAAAGTTTTGAGCTAATAAGGAGTTCGCCTTCAAAAGGAATTTTACTCATTTAAATCAGCTTATGGAAGAAATTCTCCAAATGTTGATCAACGAGGGGAAAGTCATAGAATTGTTACCCCTAGTGGACCCTCGATCCAAGAAGTTCAATCCCAATAGGATATGTCAATATCATTCCAAGACGCCTGGTCATGATACAAAAGATTATTTGGGACTTTGTCACTTAATTTAAAATTTGATTGAAAGCAGTGAGCTGCTGAAAGTAAACCAAGATTATGGTTATTCTACTAAGGGATCAATCTTTCCTCCCATGGTATGGAATTTGAAAGGAGTAGTGGCTGTCATTTTTTATGAGAAGGATCTAGCCATAACGCCCCTAATACTTCAAGGAAAAGGGGCCCAAGAAGGAAAGAATCCTGTGAAAGTGGCTGCACCCAAACCTCTAATATTTCCATTCAGATCGCAATATCCTATAGTCAGCCTGAAGAGAGTCCCATGGAACTATGGGAAAGATGAAGGATCAACATCAAACCACATTGTTATTATATCAAAGGAAAACCCGTTGTACCTACCTCAGTGAGTAATCAACTCAATTATTAAAGCCAAGGGAAGAGTATCTGAGTAGAAAATTGAAGAATTCCTAAGCAAGATGTGACATAATAAAGTCAAAGTGGTGCAAAGATTAAAAGAGGCACCCCAAAAGGTATCCATTTTGGATTTGGTCTTATCTTTGGAAGATCATCGCAAGATTCTAGTGAAAGTACTGGAAGAAGCACATCTGCCAAAAACGGTAGATACTGAGAAATTTCATCACGTGAGAGAGCACATTTTTAATAGTAATGTGATATCTTTCACTGATGATGACATACCAGTGGAAGGGATTGGTCATTGTAACTTATTTCACATAGCAATGATGTCCTCAGGATATGTGGTCGGAGGTGTATTGATAGATGGAGGATCATCCATGAACATCTGTCCCTATGACACATTAGAAAGAATGAAGATCAATCTAAATCGAATCCGGACTAGTCATGTAGTTATAAGGGCCTTTGATGGATCTCGACGAGAAGCTGTAGGAGAAATCGAACTTCCATTAGAGATTGATCCCTACACTTTCTATGTATCCTTCCAAGTACTAAACATTACCACATGATATAATTTACTGTTGGGAAGACCGTCGATCCATATGGCTAGAGCAGTTTCGTCCACCCTTCATCAACAAGTCAAGTACATCATTAATGGCAATCTGGTAACTGTCAATGCCGAACCAGAATATCCTGTCCATATACAAAGCGATATGCCTGTGATCAGTTTCGATGAGGGGATTGAGCCTGTCAATTTTCAAGCCCTTGAAGTGAGAAACACTCAATACCTACCTATTAGGACACCAGCCTTAAAGCCAAGAGTCTCCACAGAAGTAATGACGGTTGGTCAAGAAATGATATCCTTGGGTTTCTGCCCTAGAAAAGGGTTAGGGAAGAGTCAGCAAGGAATCAGAAATCCAGTTCAAATCCCTAGCCAGATAGGGAAGGCTGGATTAGGCTATTCCTCTGGATTAAACAATCGGAATCCGCATAAGAATCTACTTGTTCCTTCCTCTACCATTCTGCTACCAAACCTCACTGATGCAGGATTTTTGAATCCATTGAGGAAAATTCATGTTGCAGTCGCTAGGATGCTGATTCCTAAGACTAAACTGATCAATGAAAAAGAAGTCCCGAAGGCTGATAAGGAAAGACAAAAAAGGGAAGGAAAGGTTCCTACGAGGAAGACGAGACCCGTTTACCAAGATGTATTTTCTGGTGCATACTGAGGGAATGAACAATGATATCCCAGATGATGATTCTGCAGAAGATCAAATCACAATCCCTTGCATGGACAGAGCTGAAGGGAGTGTCCCAAAGAGGAATGTCGACCTTGACAAAAATGTTGTCTTAGACATCATCAAAGAAGAAATGGACAACAGCAACCCCTTTATCCTCCCTGTTAATGAGGACTTGACTCTAGACAATTGGAGCAGCACTCCATGCATCAATCTAAAAGGGTAAAAGGGCAGGAAGTCCATCTGCCCTGAAGTTTGGTTTTATTTCCTGCTTATTTTTGTTGCGCAGCACTAGCAGTTACTTTTTGTCATGCTTTTGCTAATGCTTTGTATGATCAAATAGTTTCATAAATTAAGTGGAAGCATTTTGTTTCCAGGACTCTAGAGTTGGATTTGTTTGGCCTTGCTGATGAGATTCCAAATTTTCACAATGACTATAACTTTGATGTAGAGCTGGACTTTGACTTGATGGGGATTTATCAAGAGGAGATAGATGATTATGAAATGCCTGAGGAGATCAAAGAATGGGTCGAAGCAAACCTAAACCAAACCTCGATCAAACTATCACTGTCAATATCGGAGCCTTAGAAAACTCTAAAGAAATCCAGATAGGTATAGACCTTACCCCAAACCAAATAAAAGACCTGATTAGCCTCGTAACTCAGTTCCAGGATGTGTTTGTATGGTCACATGAAGACATGATTGGTTTGTTTACTGACATTGTCATTCATCGACTGCCCATTAAAGAGGGATTCAAGCCAGTCAAGCAGAAGCTCAGGTGACTGAAACCTGAGTGGAGTCTTAAAGTCAAAGAAGAAATTGGGTAGCAATTCAAAGCCGACATCATCATGGTATCAACTTACCCTGAGTGGCTGTCCAATATAGTTTCTGTGCCTAAGCCCAGAGGGAAGGTACGAGTATGCCTGGATTATAGGGATTTGAACAAGGCTTGTCTCAAGGACAACTTCCTAGTACCTTTTATCCATATACTAATAGACAACACGGTGCAGTATGGCATGTATTCTTTTGTTAACTGTTTCACCGGGTATCATCAAATCATGGTTGCTGAAGAAGACAGGGAGAAAATAGCCTTCATTACTTCTTGGGGAACCTTTTGTTATAGACGATTATCTTTCGGCCTTATCAATGCTGGTGCCACTTATCGGCGAGCCATGATGGCACTTTTTTATGACATGATGCACAAGGAAATAGAGGTCTATATGGATGATATCATTGTCAAATCTTGGAAGGAAGATGACCACATCAGCCATCTCAAAAAGCTTTTCAACTGGTTGTGCGAGTATGACTTAAATTTGAATCCGGCCAAATGTGCCTTCGGTATCAAATCAGGCAAGTTATTGGGATTTCTAATGAGCAATAGAGGCATTGAACTGGATCCTGCCAAAATTAAAGCAATCACCGAGATGCCCTTGCCCTGAACAGAAAAGGAAATACGGGGATTTCTGGGGAGAATCAATTTTATTAGCAGGTTCACCTCTCAACTCACGGCAACGTGTGAACCCATATTTAAGCCGTTAAGGAAAAACTCCTCCATGAAGTGGAATGAAGATTATCAAAAAGAATTCCTTTCCATCAAGAAACAGTTGATCGAAGCCCCTGTCTTGGTACCCCTAAGAGATGAGGTTCCCCTATTTACGTACCTGTCAGTCAATGCCAATGCTATGGGTTGTATGCGGGGTAGAAACAAGGAATGTTTTATCAATTACCTCAGCAAAAGATTCAGTAACGGCGAGCAGAAGTACACTTTGATTGAAAAGACCTGTTGTACATTAGCATGGGCCGCCATGAGGTTACAACATTATCTTTATGGGTATACAAACTATCTCATATCCCGCATAAATCATCTGAAGTATGTATTTAGCAATCCCATGTTGAATTTTTGATTGTCCAAATGGCAGTTGATCCTCCAACAGTTCGATATCATCTACGTGACTTAAAAGTTTGTCAAAGGTCAAGGAATTGCATATCAATTGGCTGAGAAGCACCATCAAGGAATTTCAAACCCTTGGAAACTTATTTCCCGGATGATGGGATAATGACAATTCAAAAAATACAGTCTAATATTGGAAAATGTATTTTGATGGAGTCGTAAACATGGAAGGTGCCAGAGTAGGGGCAGTTCTTGTATCTCTCATAGGAGAACAGTATCCTATGGCCATCAAGCTGCAGTTTGTCAACACCAATAACACAGCTGAGTATGAAGGCTGTATAATGGGATTGAAACTGACCCAATCCATGGGTATCAAACGATTACTGGTCTTTGGGGATTCCGAGTTGGTTATCAAACAAACCACCGAGGCGTATCATACCAAAGAATTTCATTTGCTGCCCTATCATCGGCAAGTTATCAAGATAGCTATGGAGTTTGAAGAAATAACCTTCATCCATATCCCTCGAAGTAGAAATGACTTTGCTGATGCATTGGCAATGTTGGCTTCCTTGATCCACATATTTGATAGGATAGGAATTCCTGACATCAAATTTGCAAGCCAAAAGGCCCCGGCATATGGGAATTACATTGGAGAAGTATCAGATGAAATACCTCCCATTAAACAGCCTTGGTACCAAGATATAAAAGAATATCTGCGAGATGGATCTACGCCCGCCAAGGCAAGTCAAGCTGAAAGAAAGAGGATTCATAAGATGGCTATGAAATTCTATTTAAGAGGAGACGCACTCTATAGGGATGCTGGAATAGGCCTTTTAAGATGCCTAGATAAAGATCAAGCCCAAAGACTCCTGGATGAAGTCCATGGCGTAGTGTGTGGTCCACACATGAGCGGTCTTTTACTTGCCAGAAAGGTATTGAGAATGGGGCATTACTGGATCTCTCTCAAAGTTAACTGTAATGATCATGTCAAAAGATGTTATCAATGCCAAGTTTATAGAAATGTTATCCACGCACCTCCGAAACGAATTACACTTGCATGAGTTCGTTGTGGCCCTTATCTATGTGGGGAATGGATGTGATTGGGCCAATAGATCCCAAAGCTAGCAATGGTCATCGATTCATATTCACCATGATCGACTACTTCACCAAATGGGTAGAGGCTGCCTCTTTTCCCAAAGTCACCAAAGAGGTAATCATTGGTTTCATCAGAAACAATGTAATCTGTCGATATGGACAACCAGAGGTGATCGTATCAGACAATGCCAAGAATCTAAACAACCAGATGATGAAAGAATTATGCAACAAGTTTCAAATCAAGCATCTTAATTCCGTCATCTATCATCCCAAGATGAATGGCGTTGTCGAAGCAGCCAACAAGAATATCAAGAAAATTATGCAAAAAATGTTCGCTTATCATAAGGGATGGCCTGACTTATTGCCTCTGACTCTGCTAGCCTATAGAACGTCAATACGCACTTCTACTGGGGATACCCCCTACTCATTAGTCTATGGTATGGAAGCAGTACTCCCCACAGAAGTAGAAATGGAGTCATTGAGGGTGTTAATAGATGCTCAGATGTAAAAAGACTAGTGGTTGCAAGAGCGGTGCAACCAGTTATCTCTGATAGATGAGAAAAGGGCTACAGCCATCTTTTATGGGCAATTATATCAGCAAAAAATTACTTGGTCATACAACAAGAAAGTCTGGCTTCGACAATTCAAAGAAAATGACTTGGTGTTGAAGAAAGTCCTTACAACTCAAGATGAAGCCAAGAGAAAGTTTGCACCGAATTGGGAAGGCCCATTCATTGTCAAAGAAGTGTTGATAGAAGGAGCCACCAGATTTCAAGAAGTGGATGGGAAAGAATTTCCCTAGTTATCAATTCAGACACCGTGAAGAGGTACTATGTCTGAAACACCTGCAAAGCGTCATTCGGGTCCTGTGAAAAAAAAAGACAACAATCAATCAATCTAATCAAGTCTTTACAACAAGCCTGAAATACGAATGACCTGATCTCCCTTAACCATGAGAGTACGTAGGCAACCATCTATAGTTCGGTCAAACCAAAAAAAAATTCCAAAAACCTCTCAAACCAAGCTCAAACCCAAATAAACACTTTTCAACCATTCAGGCCAACCTGAAATATGAATGACCCGATCTCTCTCAACCACGGGAGTACGTAGGCAGCCATTTATGGTGCGGTCTAACCTTCAAGAAAAAAAACAACACTTTTTAAAAACCAGTCCCAAGACACCAAACCTCATATAAAACCCAAATACTATCAAGCCTCCTTGATCAACAGACCCTTCAAAGGTACTCTCCGATATCTCAATGTCAATCCATCAAGGAAAAGCTCATGATACATCAAGACAGCAAGTCATAAAAAAAGAGGTAATCATTCAAAAACGACAAAATATATCCAAAAGGGAAGTGAATCAAAATATATTTCTCTGCCATATAATACTTTTTAACATATACAATGTATCCTGTACATAACAAAAATGGCTGACCTAGTCTGTGCAAGAAAATGAAAGCTAGTTTATAAACCTGTTGATAAACGGGATAGCAAGTCCAACATGGCATCCCTCTCAGAAGATGGAGGTGCATCTGTAAGCTTCTGCTCTAAGGTCTCCATGAGAACTAGAAGATCCACAGCCATCTGCATAATGCTACCATGATCATCTATCAATGCACCCATATCTGCAACAATGCCATATGTGTAGGATCTAAGTGCAGTACTATCAGCAATAGAAGCGGCCCAGGCAGCTAGAGCCTCATCCCGCTCAACAAAAGCAGCATCCCGGGCAACTAGGGCATCATTTCTCTCAACAAAAGCTGTGTCCCGAATGGCTCGAGCATCGTCCCTATCGATAAAAGCAGCATCCCTGCCAGAAAGGGCTGTCAACATCAGCGCTCTAACCTGATCCCTCTCAAAGGTCATCCAAGATAAAGAATCTATAAAAGATAGGTCCGCAGTAGTAGAAGTGCTCGGGGTGTCACTGACCAAAGCTGCTGTCAAACCAGCAAATAACTCATCCTCGGTGGGAGAATCAGGCTCCTCCATAGGCTCCTCCTCATTAGAATCAATACTCGGCTCCAAGTGAACAACCAAGGCCGATGCAATGTCTGCCTCTAGCCATGCAGAGTACTCTAAAGAATTACCCGGATGACTAGTCGAAATAATAGCCCTCTCGCGACGGGTCCAACAATCATAAATCCTAGTCAAATCATCTGTTGACAGAGATAAAGCTGATAGTCGTTGATCCATAGCCCCATTAAAGTGGTGAATATCCTAAAACTGGTCGAACTATCCCACGACAGCCAGTGGATGATATGTGCTCACCCCTCTCAGACCAACCAGGGGTAGATAATCCATGCCAACTACATGAGTAACGAAGCTATAAGGAGAGCTGAGTCCTGAACATGACAAGATCGCAAAGGGATCCTCGATCATCATCAAAAATTACAACCAAGATGTCGCATCTGTACACTCAGCCGACTGAAAAGATTAGGACATGGCTATCTCATGAGTAAAACAATACCCGTGATGTCTAAATGTGCCGATAGGTCTCAAGTGTGTCATTAATCACACGTATAATAAAATGGCACTCCCCCTAAAGAACCCCACAGGATGGGTATGGAAAAATATGGCCGACCTCAAGGTCTCTGCTAATATCATGGGCAAGATGGTATAACCCTCTCTGAGAGCGCGAACCACTATGATCAGGCCAATGTCCAAATGGTCCTTATACAGTGGCATGTACAAGTAAGATGTGAAGCACATCAACAAAATATCTACGCGAGCAATCTGTCACTCCCCTGCAGTAATAGTAAAGTCTCTTGAATATCGTGCATAGCTATCCAGCAAGTAAATCGATCAATCAAGAAATCTAGGGACACCACATGCCCTGAAGTGATCTCATCTGCGACGACTCTACGCTGCAAGCCAGTCAGGGTCATAAACTTCCGTCTCATAACTCTAATGGCCATCCTAGCACAAGGCCGATCCAATGATAAATTAGTAATGCGCTCATACTCCTCTAACGTTGGAGTCAGCTCGTAAATACGGAACCTAAAAACATGTCGCTCAGGTATCCAACAAGATAGTATATTGTCTACGAAGCCCAGTGGTACCTGGAAAGCTAAGATGGGCATAGAATGCCCCAACATCTGATCAACTGTCACCTTATTTGTGGGAGGCAAACTGGCATACCATGAACTCAAAGAAGAGGCTATCAATGTAGGTGGCATGTGCTCAATTCGGCTGACGGTAGATAAAGACATCTATAGAACCGCATCATGAGACCATCCAGGGGTCAATGCTAAACTCATAGATGCTGATAAATGATAATAGGATGTAATAGATAGGAAATATCATACATTTCTAAATACACTGCCTAATAAAAGCATCATCTATGTCTGCCACTAAAATGCAAATATAAAAATTACAGGGAAATGGGGCACAACCTCCCAATGACTAACAGAGGCCTATCAAAAGAGATAACGAGAAATGGGGCACAGCCGCCCAACAACTAACAGAGGCCTATCAAAAGATATAGCGAGAAATATATCAGAAGAAATCTATGATATCTATATCACCTAGCCGATCAACCTGCTGTAACTCCTGTTGAGTCACTGAATCTCTGCCAGATGGGATGTCGGGTCAATAGAGAGGAGAACCTGTACTAGTGAAACTGCCAGAAAATGGACCACCTGAGGGGCCAGCACCGGAGCTGGAAGGATCAAAAGAATCTGCCTCTGAAGGATCCCTGCTAAGGTGCTTGATGAACAAACGTGCCCGGTTCAATCGCTTGGTCAAACTGGTAATCTGCTCCAAGTGAGTAGGCTCTCGAATGCAAGCTATCTAGTCTGTCATCATCACAGACCCAGGAATCATATCTGCCATGAACTAAGTGGCGCGGGTCTGAGCTCAAATAGTGCGAGGACTCCACCAGCGATAAAATGCCTCCTAAGTGTGAGGGCCTTCTGACAATGTGAAGCCATCCAAACCCATCATGGGAATGTCTACAACCGACTGAGATAGGGACCAATGTCTCCTAGAAGGAGGAAAGAACGAAATACGAATCTCTCCTGTGACGCTCCTAATAGCACACTCTCCCAAGTAGAGCTACCAGCCTCCATCAGTCAAAAGAGGAATTCGACGAGTAGATAATATGTACTCTACCCCGATCGAGAATCCGTCCTCAAAATCGACTGTCAGATAATCAAGGGTGTAAGGAACCCACGTGATAACAGCAGCGATCAATAGCTCCAACTTCAAGCGGGAATGAGTAAACCCTTCTACTACAGGGACATCTGTAAAGGTGGAATAATGTCATCGATGTCCTCGTGGATAGGTCTCCAGATCTAGAGTAGTAGTTGGGCGTAGGCAAAGGAGCCTCTCATATGCCCAAAATTGGAAGTGCAAAGATCCAATGTCCTCAGTGATAAAGATTGACAATCCAAATGAGAGAAATTAAAAGGTGAAAGAGAAATTACTCACTAGCAGAAAGGGGTAAAAACCTAGCCAAGCCTCCGTCATGCCCTTAGAGCGTAGGCGCATCCCACGAAAAAAATATGAGAAGGTAAAAAAGCCCCAGTCAAAATCTCTAATGCGATCCACATCCAGAGTGGCCCTAACCAGAGAAAACGAGACAGTCGAGGAGTTGTCCGCTATGAAACAACCCCTGATGATGACCAAGAACAATTGCCAAAGAATGCGATCTCTAACCCTCTGATCATCAAGTAGAGGCTCAGTCAAAGCCCCACTCGTGGCATCCACACTTATAGGCCCAAAGTAGACAGTCCGACCCTTGAGGGCCGTAGCAAGAACTCCCAAAAGGGATCGAATGACAACAGGTGAAATATCATCCACCAAAGGCACCGGCTCACCTGTAAACTACAACCTTGTGATGAACCACTAGTCCATCGGTGTCATCATCACCTTATAGTCTAATAAATAGAGAGACTAGGTCTGGTGGAACCAGCGCTCAGTTAAAGCCCGTAGATAACTCCAAGGGCAACGACAGGGAGGAATTGAGAAGAATGCCTCGAAACCCCAAGAGTTGACGATGGCCTGGTACTCCGGATGGAGAGTCTGGTACAAGGAATGAATGTTAAACTAGTTCCCCCTTGACTGAGTAAAGCCGGGAACCTGCATTAAATTGCAAATCAAGATTAAGCCATTGGCCCGGAAATGGAGAAAGGAGGAAATTCCAGAATAAAAATTTTAGTTACCTCATTTGCGTAGAGATAGATCGAAGGATGGCGTCTCAAATCCTCCAAAAGATCTGGAATCATCACGATGATAGCTGGAATCTCCCGACACGAGGTAGACGAAGCCGGAGTAGGATCCACGATAGGGACATCCTCCTCCTCGTCCACATCATCTGGCCTATTAACCCAGATATGATAAATCACTAACTCAGTCAACCGGCTAGGCTTCCGGGCTGGACAAGGCTGAGGGACATCAGACGCCTTCCTCCTCACACCTGAAAAGACCCTGCGAGAGCTTCTCGGTATATCTGAATCCATAACCTGAACAAAATCTCCAAATCACCTCAGAAAGGGTGAGGTAAGTTTCAAACTTACGGCTTATTAAAATTAAATCATTGTTTCATGCATAATCTAATTCCTAAAGCATGCAGTAGTTTAACATACATCCCCAGTAAAGTTAAAACTGCATGTTCATTAAATGCTCAGGCGTGTGAATTTTTTTTGCCAGAGTCTCCTTTGTAAAATGGACTATCCGCATGCACATACACATGATTAGGTGGCCATTCAGTAGCACACCAACCCAAAATTATGAGTATTTCATATATATAAAAAACATAAAAATCAAAATTCCCATGGCAGCTAAATTACCATGTGTATTTTTTTTTGAAAATCCAGGCTCATTTATCCTCAAATAGGATGAATAAACTGGCAAAAAAGGGTGCTAAATGACTAGTCTCAAAAATTAGTTTTTTTTCACATCAATACATTCAGCATGGTAAAATATAAGCATTTATTAAGTCTAATAATTTTTATCAACTCATATGAGCATGCATATTCGCTATATTGTGTTTAGAAGCATTCTATATAAAATCTAACGTTCCAACGGTCAAAACTTAAAAAGAAAGGATGTAAACGTTACTAGGGTTGTGCATAATGATTGTACGGTGACGGATTTTGCAAAAAGCAGCCCGAACTCAGTAGATCTGAAAAGGAATTTTTAGATTTTCTAAATGGTTCAACTTGAAAATGACTTATGAAAGCCACGAGGGGACTAAAATAGAATCGCGGGGAGCTGCGGCTCTAACTGTGACTGTCACAGGTAGACCTCTGGCCATCCAAGGTGGGCCCCACCCCCTCCGGTTCGGTCCAATTAAGGTTAAAGCGAAGTTCCCGGAAGCTGAAAAGTCAAATCAGGGAAAATGATGCTACGTGGTTGAGCAGAAAAGGCCTGAAATCCTAAATTCGAGTACCAAACTTCTGACAAAAGAAAATCCTCAGGTAAGCCATTGGTATGAGCCCTAAAGTGCTATTTGGAAGGCCAATGATGGAAATTAGTGAACACTGCCTCTATCAAAGCATCAAGAAGGTTCGGTGTCTTGAACCGTTAGTTTTGAATGCGTCAAAATATCCAGATTTGGTCGAGGGTATAACTTATTAGAAAGATACCCCCATCAGAGATATCAAGAACGTCAGATATTGCAAATCGTTGGCGACAACTCAAGCATAGCATCGGGAAAGAGCCGGTGGTGAAAGCCGTTGAGAACAGCTTCAATGAAGATCAGAGTGTCTGATATTGCAAACCGTTAGCGACAACTCCATCGTAGCATCGGGAAAGAGCCGGTGATGAAAGTCGTTGAGAACTGCTTCAACGAAGATCAGAGTGTTTGATATTGCAAACCGTTGGCGACAACTCCAGCGTAGCATCGGGAAAGAGCCGATGATGAAAACCGTTGAGAACAGCTTTAATGAAGGGCAAAGTATCGGATATTGCAAACCGTTGGCAATAACTCCAGCGTAGCATCAGGAAAGATCCGATGATGAAAACCATATAAAAATATTTGCTCTGGGGAGGACCGATGATGGAATCTATTATATAAATCTCCAGTCGAGGCACTAAATCAAATCAGTTTCAACCGACCGTTGTAAACTACCATTCGAGTAAGCATCGAGGAGGTTCGGTGATGGTCAAACCCTGCAAACTACCGTTCGAGTAGGTATCAAATCAAATCAATTCAGTCGACCGTTGTAAACTACCATTCGGGTAGGCATCGAGGAGGTTCGGTGATGGTCCAATCATTGTCAACTACTGTTCGAGTCGATAGTAAGAATTATATCCCCGACAGAAACGTCGGCATCAACCGAACAACAATCCAAATCGTTGGCGACAGCCCCAACGTAACGTTAGGAAGGATCCGATGATGTAAACCAGTGTAAACTATCATCAGGATAGGCATCAAGAATCCTCAATGAGGTCACTCATCAGAAGAGGAACGTCCCCAGCGGAGGTAAAGTCATAAAGCGTATCTGAAGACAAAGAATGTTGGTCCCAACGTCGAATGTAGAAAGGTCCAATGGCATCAGCCATAGAAAAATATCCCCAGCAGGGATCCTGAAAACATCTCTACAACATTTCGTAGAATTAGTCTTGGTAGCATCGACGGACATTTTCAAAATCATTGGCTTCAACCCAATGTAGAATAAGAAAGTTCGGTGATGAAAGCTCTGAAAACTACCGTTCGAGTAGGCATTGAAAAAGTTCAATGATGAAAGCTTTGCAAACTACCGTTCGAGTAGGCATCAAGAGAGTTCAGTGGAAGCCATCATTGACAACTCCATCCCCAAGCAGAAATGGCGGGAGTAGTAAGTATAAAATACCCTTGGCAACTAACCCCACAAGAGCATATAGCATGCATGACATAGCATATTATGCATTGCATTACATTTGTATGTATCATATTTCCAGTGTCTAACAATGTTTATCCTGTTCATTCCATTACATTGCATAAACATGATAAAGAGGGGTATCTATAGACACTCAAAATTTTGCATTCCTGTTACTAACCCAGTAGGAGGATAAAATCGTCTTTTACCTTCTCGAGACAAACCTGGAAGTCTAGATCAAATCCAACCTCGGAGACAACCCCAGGAAATCAAATCTAAAACCCAGCGACAACCCTGAGAGATCAAATCCAAACCCCGGAAGACAACCCCGGGAGATCAAATCAAACCTCGACGATAACCCCGGGAGATCAAATCAAACCCCAGTGATAACCCCAAAAGATCAAATCAAACCCCGGCAATAACCCCGGGAAATCAAATCGACAACCCCAGGAGATCAAATCAAACCCCAACAACAACCCTATGAGATCCAGTCAGCCTTTGGAGACGACCATGAAGCATCAAATCAATCCCTAGAGATAATCTAGGGATATCAAATCAACCTCGGAGACGACCTTGAGGAAGAACAGAGTCGGTTGGGATTAAACCTTGGAGACAACCCCGAGAAACGGTCGAAAGCCCTGACAATCCTAGAGACAACCCCCGGAACGGCATAACGGTCATTTTGCCAACTTAACATTAAATCAAGTTAAAATAAAGTCGAATCACTACCATGAAGGTCATGCAGAACAATAACGACAATCCCGAGTTAAAATAACACAAAATAGATCAACAGGACGGACTGCGAAGACTCGAAGATCTGGTCATGGACCCATCTTCTTGGATTCAGAAAAGTTCAAATCCTATGTCATTGTGTAGATCTCGAAAAGGGCTTTTCGGAAAGGTATAGCACGTCTCCATCAGATTCCCGAATTGAAAGTTATGAAGGTTTAAGCGGATAGTGCATTGATCAGAGTGCACGTACTTCGAGACGATGGGACCAGCGTGACCAAGGCCACCCAGGCCAATCGCAGGTGGACCCACGGCTACCACAGGTGGACCTGCGGCTGCCGTAGGTGGACCCGCAGCTGCCACAGGTGGACCCACGGCTCCTTGTTCTATAAATAAGACCCCCCCACCAGCAAACAAAAAAGAGAGGAAATTCCGCCCAGTTCAGCTCTTAACCCTACCTACAGTGTTCCAAACTTCAATATTCTTCTTTCTAAACACTTGTATACGTGTATATATACTAACATATCAAGTTTTAACCAGTGGAAACAAAGTTTTCAAGCTACAAAAGCGGTTCAAAGCCCGTCTCGCTGTACACTGTGAGATTTCTTCAGATCTGAAGTTTTTTACTACTTTAATATATATATATATATATATATATATATATAACCATATGTAAATATATATTTATAACTTTTAGTTTTGCCTAGATTGCAAATCCGTGGCTTTTCTGGCTTTAATATATGTATATATATATATATACATATATATATTTATAAGTGCTATTTCGGCTTGGATTACAAATCTGTGGCTTTTCTCGCTTTAATATATATATATATATATTGATTAGTCACGCCTGGATTGCGAATCTGTGGCTCTTTTCCTGGTTTAATATATATATAAGTATATATATATATATATATATGTATATATTATTTATTTAAAGTGATTAAATATCGGTCTTAACTTTTCATTCGATGTAAATCTGTACTAATGTAAAGTTTGTGGACTAGATTTATCTAAATCTAGTCATATCTAACTTTTAACTGGTTCAAAAGTTATAAAACTGGAACAGTTAAGCTAGAAATGCTAAGATTTATTTAAATCTAGTTTTCTTTCTAGTTTTGTAAATATTAAGCAACTACGCGATCCTAGATCTGTATCTAGAGGAAACGGGAAGTTTGGCTACTCGCATGCAAGGATTTAAGTGATGAATCCTTTGTTTTACGATGTCTACATTATAATTTGCATTTTATTTCTATATATCTGCCATGCAAGCTTTTTGATGAAATTGTGTGTGCCTAGGAATCACGGGATCTACGATTAATCACATGGATCTGGATCCGATTCTCATAATGAAAAAATTCCAACTGTATATACAGCTTGCAAGCCCCTTTGTAAATGTAATCATGGGCCTTAAAACGGGGATACAGATTTAAGGCCTTGACATAATTAAATTGTGGTTTGTGGTGCTCGGATCACTTCGATGGCTTTCATGCCCATAAGAGGTCCGACACTTTTGTAAATATTTATTTATGCTTTTAATATCCCATAAAATCCAAATCAAGCCGAATACAGAATAAAAATGGAAGTATCAAAAAGCTTCAATTCCTATGCGAGCGAAAGGGTTTGAAAACCACTTTTCAAAATATCACTTTTATATCTTGTCTAAAAAAGGACTTTTCATTAAATCAAACCCTTGGTATATAGATCCAACGAAGAACAGCACTACTTTCAAATAAAGCACTTAGGCCCAATTACTGCAATTCACACACACACACACACACACACATAATAACTAGGAAAATCAAAAAGATGCGAAAACCGTGTTTCACGAAAGTCGGGGGGTGCCTAACACCTTACCCCCGCTTAATCAAGCCCCCGAACTCTATATAATCTCGGTTTCCAAGACCAATTAAACAGAGTCCAGTAATTGGGCCATATTGCAAAATCTTTCAAAACTCGATTGAGTTGGTACAACTATTTCACTCATACAAAATGGCGACTCTGTAAAATCAAGCTTTTCAAAATCATCGACATTGTATGTCGGTCTTTTCCTAAAAATTCATCCTTCAGATAAAACCAATTCAAATAGAAAACATCAAGGGTAGAAACAGACATAAGAAAAGGGATCAAAGATTTTTTTCGACGTCGACAACGGTTTTAATAGATATATCAATCACAATAACCACTGTTTAGAGTCCTACTATTTCAGTACTCAAATTACTCCACACAGTAACACAAAGTACTCATAACTTCCTCAAATACTGTACCGAAAGAATAGTTCTCATAATTAAGATACATATCAGTTACCCATCCTGATATAACAACAATTCCATTAAACTAGTAATTTCTTGAATAGATAACCACATAAGCAACAGAATTAAAATCCTAATTAAATTACTTCCACGTGTTCATTATGAAAGTAGTATGCATACAAGTCAATCATGTATGATGATAAAGCATATACTTTGGAAACGATCTTATTTATTTATTAATAAAAATATTTATTTATTAAAGGCATTTAATTATCTACATGATGTTGTTTTATAATATGTAAATAACCCATAGTTTTAAGCAATGCTTTTAGAATTATGATGTTGATCATGCTAATGAGATCTAAATTCTTAGAAAGCTTAAAACTAAAATAGTTCCCAATCGTTGGATTACTAAAAAGGGGATTAGTAAATCCGGATAGATTGGTACATATGTTGCTTGCTCATTGGCTGAGGATGATTGATCTCGTGATCATTTGTGTGAAGACACTAAAGAAAGTATGTAGGTGCTTATTGGAGAATAAGTTCA